>CM031568.1:15483771-15981612 GCA_018467065.1 Ephestia elutella | reverse complement strand
CTGGCAAACGCCAAATGTTTGTTTTATTACATGTACAATTACAAGACAAATAAACATAATAGTTATATGTTTAAACTTGTACCTTCTACAAAATGAATGACTATTCATATTTTGTTTTGTTTATTTATTTGTACAAACGAATATAGATGATGATATTGATGATCTGAACTCGATAGATAGTAAAAATAAATGAACAAAATTTAAATCGAATAAACTGACGGCAACACTACAATATCTCAAAGTCAAAGTCAAAGTCAAAATTTTTTATTGAAACTTGGCCTTCAAAGAAGGCTCTTTTTCACGTCGATAACTAATTATTTAATCATAATATATTATGTCTCAAAGCTACAAACTACTAGCATTTCGGAACGACCACTGTTGAGAAGAAATGCCGAAAGAAACTCATGAAACAGTCTTGGTCGCCTAATATGCCAGAGGGGCTATTTATTAACTTTATACATACACTAGATTGTGTACAGTCAAAAATAAAATATAAGAAAATAAATAAAATAATATAATAAAACATGTTATGTTTGTGATCAAGTAACCACAATAAATTGGTTAAAAACAAAAAATAAAAATACAATTCGAATCAGGATTGAAGCAGGATTCCCCTGGCAACACCCGTTCACGAGTTGACGCGAGGGTCAGCCATCGCAAAGCTCAACCATAATAGAGGGAACCTTACGACCCGGCCCACGACGCCGTCTACAGTTTGAACATTTTAGAAAAATAAATACTTTCAGTCACTTGAAGATCACAATACACGTACATGTTTAACAATTAAATGTCAATGTTATTAAATTTAAAAAAGAAAGGAAAGGTTATTATACACAATAACAAAAGAATGCAATCAAGTGTGGAGTGGCAAAGTTGTAGGGAGAGACCAAGCTTTTTTATCGTTCAAATAATCACTTATTGTGTAATACGCTTTATTCATCAAAGTATTTTTAAGATATGTTTTAAATTTTTGCATAGGCAAATTTATAGCCTGGTCAGGGAGCTTGTTGAACATTTTTACACTTTGACCCACGAAAGACCGCCGAACCTTTTTAAGCCTAAAGCAGGGCGTATAAAGTTTATTCTTATTGCGGGTGTTTATACTATGTACATCGCAAATTTTTTTAAAGAGGTTTAAATTGGATTTAACAAAAATAAGTACATTGAAGATGTATTGAGATGCAACAGTAAGAATTTTTATTGATTTAAAGAGCTCTCGTAGAGAATCGCGTCGCTTTAGCCCGTACATAAAACGAATTGCTCTCTTCTGTAATACAAAATTTTTCCCTATCTCAGCTGCATTTCCCCATATCAATAATCCGTATGACATTATGCTATGAAAGTAGCTGAAATACACGAGTCTAGCTGTTTCAATGTTTGTGCACTGTCTTATCCTTTTCACTGCATAAGCCGCCGAGCTAAGTTTTTTGGCCGTGAGTTCAATGTGTTTATCCCACTTTAACTTACAGTCAACGGTAACGCCTAAGAATTTGACACTGTGTACCCACTCTAATACTTTGCCATTAACTATTAAAGGTATATCATTGTGTGTATCTAATTATTGTACCTACTTATTTATGTTTCCGTCTGCGTATAAAATAGATATTGTTTAGCTAAAACAACTAACATACATGAAACATTGTAGAAACTAATTAGCCTGGACTGACCTAGGTACTAAATTGGTTTCAAACTGAACCTGGTAGACTGTCTTGCACTTTTCTCACTTTCAAGAAAAAACAGTGAGAAAATTATTTTATATTCGATGTCTTAAATGGAATCATGAATCTCACTATTAATGGAGATTTTTGTCAGTGTGATTTGCATATTTAAATGTCTGTGAAATCCACCAGTTTTGGCGAATCATATATTTTAAAAATTGTCTTCATTAGATACTATAACAAACAAATAACAATACTTAAAATGATACTATACGCCAACGGCCTAGATTCGTTCGTCCCGCCCCGCCGCGGAATCAGTGGAAGTCACTTCCGCTTTCACGGTTCGATTCCCGAGCTGTGACTATATTTGTATGCGGTTCGACTATTTAGATGTCGTAATGATATTCCGAGACTGAGATTGAGGCCTAAGGCCAAACTGTGTTGTTGCTTTAAACATTCTAATCAACAGAGTCAATACTTTACACTTTTACATACATATTGAGGTCAATCGGCCACTATTTTGGCTTTTGTCCAAAATTTGTAGAAATTGTTGGAGATAGAGTAATACTTTGCGAAAATGAAATTAAAGCTTAAGTACTAATCTAATCATAAATACCAAAATACTTATAAATAAATCATCAAAATTGAAGACTCATACGTTGTTGAAGTCTTGTATACCGAAATAACTAAATTATACTTCTGACGTAACAGTTAACCATAATACGAAAATAGTAAAATGCATTGTATTATACGCCCTAATAGGACCGTATTGGCAGTTATATTCGTACCATTAATTATATAAGTATTTGATTAACCTAAAAACGGTCATTACGAGTGGCCATAGTCCACCGAGGAGAGTTTATCAGGTCGACCACTAGCAACTGTATCCTAAGTAATAAATGGGACATCATTACATTATCAAAATACGATGCTTCAACAAGCTCCAACAAACTCCGTTGTATGGGTTAGAGTGTCTTGCTACACTCTACCCCATCACAAACGAATGCTCCATAGATGCCTGGTGGATTGTCGTTGAGTTGGTTTCCCAAAACACAAGTCTCGAACTTACTTTGGGTCTAACTCAATCTGTATAATTTGTCTGTATATTTATTTATTGAACTCACCAACTGCTCATAATTGACTGCGACAAAAAGACAGATATTTGACTGGATCCAAGCCACGCTATACGATATGATATTATAAAATATTTAAAACATAAAAAAAAACTTTAAAACATAGTCAGTCCTAATAAAATATTTAAAACATAGTCTGAACACATGTTAAAGTATTACTTATTCACACGCATACACCACGTCGTAGCCGTAGCCGGTGGGGGGCTCCGATGCGAAAACTATCAATGTCAAACATTCACCGGATTGGGAAATATGTTTACGTCCACAGCGTCCACGCCTCTCGTGATGATGCATACATAGGACGTTAGACTCTCAGCTGCATATATTCTATGGATCATATCATCATGATATTATACTGTGATTGTGTATGAACAGTATAATTAAATTGTTTCTGTGTAATTACTGTAATAATGGAAGTGTCTTAGCGTGTTCTGTCTTAAAAATAGTTTATTTGGGCACTAGCAGGATCACTGATTGAAATACTGGATTGAGTTGACCGTTTAATATGGACGCCGGAGAACTACTAATGTAGTCTCCGCTCCGTTGAAGTAACCAGTAACATAAACAATTAAAACAAACATAAGTATACATATGACATAATGGTACAGTGTGATGTAGGTACGTAACCCTACATCTACATCCCCTTAAAAAAAAAAATATAAAATATATTCCTTTAACTTTATAAACATGTATGCTGTGATTGCTTACACATATGTAGCTATGAGAAAAAAAATGAAGGATGATACATAAAAAATAATAACTAAAAGTATTTTGTAACAAGTAATGATTTGACAAAAAATTGTACATTAAAAATAAGGAACTGTAAATCAGTGTAAATATTGATGAAAAAATTGCAACAAAATACAACTTTTGGTATCTTTATATGTACTTTAAAACACATCACAAAATCGTTATAACTAAAAGCTTTCTTTAAACTAAAATGTGACAAATTTAAGTAAATTAACTGTTTAAAATAATTAACATGTTTGGTTACATATAATGTCTATGTCTATACACAAAATAAAAATAAAAAATTAAAGTAAATACAATTTTAAGTAGGTACATAAGTTTAAGAATACGAACTAAGTTTGTTTAATGTTTCTAATATAGTCTTTTGTCCACATGATATAGATATTGTCTTTTGAATACATACTTTTCACTTATTTTTATTTTTGCACACTTTATAACACTTTAGTATTTTTTTAATGCACTGCACTTTAATCTGCTATAAATACTGGCGGTGGCGCTGGCATTGATAAGGCGTTGTGTTAAGACACTACAAAGCGTCTGTCAAATGCTACTTTAGTTTTTTTGTAGTATCGCCGAATCTCAAGTGTACTGGTGTGACTTTAGGGACTGTAGGGACTGTTTGTTTATAAGTTGAACCGCACAGTTCTTTTTACCGTGCGACCGGATCTTGTAACTTGACTTGGAATTATCGATGCCGACGTCGTTGATTTCGTCGAAACCTTTGTTTCAACAGGGTTGTTCTGTTCTCGTTTCGGCGCAGGCGGCGGCGGTTCGGATGCTTTGATGGTGTCGGTGTCAAGTGACTGCTCCGGGGAATTAATGATAGTGTAAGCTGGTTTAAGCCTATCAAGTGAGATTGTCGAATCCCTGGAACCCATTCTAACAATATAATATTTTGGATGGCGGCTAAGAACTTTGTAGGGGCCCTCGTAAGGTGGCGTGAGAGACTTACGAGCTTCGCGTCGTACAAATACATACTCTGTGTCTTTGATGTCCTTATGAATAAAAATTTTTCGTCGGTCGGTTCGGTGCGAAGTAGTGGGTTGTAAAGTTTCTAATGTTTCTGTTAGTTTTTGTGTATATTCGGTAAAGTTGATATTATTTTCTCTGGGAGTGAAAAAATCTCCTGGCAATCTAATGGATTTTCCAAATGTCATTTGCGCTGGACTGAAACCGATGTCTTGTTTAACAGCTGATCTTAGTCCCAGCAGAACTAATGGTAATTCCTTTGCCCAGTGATTAGAGTCTTTACACCGTGCCATTAGAGCTGCTTTTAGCGTGCGATGTACTCTTTCTATTTGACCGTTTGCCTTTGGATTATAGGCAGTTGTATGTATTTTTTCGATACCCAGTCTTTTTGTAAGTTGACTAAACAGCTGAGATTCGAATTGTCTGCCTTGATCAGTGCTTAGTCTTTTGGGACAGCCATATCGCCCTATCCAATTTTCTAAAAATTTGTCCGCGACTGTTTCCGCTGTAATGTCTCTAGTGGGGATAACTTCAATCCATTTCGTTACTCTGTCAATGATCGTGATGCAGTATAAAAAATCTTCAGATGGTGGTAATGGGCCTATGATGTCGATGTGACAATGTTCAAAACGCTCTGATTTTTCGAATTCACCTAATGGTGTTATTGTATGGCGTTGTATTTTTGATTTTTGACATGGTATGCAGCTTTTTACATAACTCGCTACGTCCGCATTCATACCTGGCCAAAAATATCGTTCAGTGATAAGGCGTCGAGTAGCGGCTACTCCTGGGTGGCTGTATGAGTGTACTTGACTTATCGCTTGTTTTCGGAATTCATTAGGTAAATAAAGGCGCGCATTATTTGTTGATGTTTCAAATACTAACTCTTGTTGGGAATAAGGCAAAGTGAATGTTTTGAATTGTAAGTTTTCTTTGCAGCGTAAACTTTCTAATTCCGCATCTTCGCTTTGTCGTTGGTGAATTTGTTCGTAATCAAATGCTTCTGGTAAATGAATTTCTTCTATTCTTGATAAAAAATCTGCGGCATTGTTGAGTTCTCCTTCTATGTATTCTATATTTGTGCAAAACTGAGAAATGAAATCTAATTGTCGTAGTCTTCTTGGTGAGTCCGATTTTGATTCTTTTTTTGATAGTGAATAACAGAGTGGTTTGTGGTCAGTAAGTACTGTAAGATCCCGACCTTCAATGGTGTATCGGAAATGTTTTATTGACATGAATATGGCTAACAGTTCTCTGTCATAGGTACTATATTTCATCTGAGTGTTAGTTAATTTTTTTGAATAGAATGCGAGTGGTTGTAATTTTTTATTTACTACTTGGTGTAGAGCGGCTCCTATGCAGGTGTTTGAAGCGTCTGTAATTAATATTAATTTAGCGGATGGATCCGGGTGCGCAAGTAATGTGGCGTTTTTTATCATTTGTTTACATTTGTGGAAAGCGTTGATTGCTTCTTCGGTCCAAACAATTTTGGTTTTATCCTTCTTTTTTGAATTGTGTAGATATTTATCTAAGATAGATTGAGTGTCAGCTGCTTTTGGAAGGCTACTTCTGTAGAAGTTTATTAATCCTAGAAATCGTCGCAACTGTTCAATAGTCTCGGGTTGTTCGTAATCTGCGATAGCTTTAACCTTTTCTTCTTCCGGCTGTATGCCATCGCATGTGACGTGGTATCCGAGAAATTTGAGCTCTGTTTTGCCGAACTCGCACTTGCTTGTATTTATTGTAATTCCGTACTTATTAAGACGTTTGAAAACTTCTTCTAAGTCTTCTAAATGGGATTTTGGATCGCTAGATGCTATCAAAGTATCGTCTAAGTAGGTAAATGTGTTTTTAGTGCCTTTTAACACTTCATTTATGAATCTTTGAAAACTTTGCGCAGCATTACGCATACCAAAGTTTAATTTCAAAAATTCGAAACTACCAAATGGGGTAATTATTGCAGATTTAGGAATTGCGTCTGGCGCTAAAGCTATAAAATGGTACGCTCTTCGTATATCGATTTTTGATAATATAGTTTTTCCTTTTAAAATGTAGGTAAAGTCCATCAACCTAGGTATAGGGTATCTATCGGGTTCTGTGATTGCGTTAAGGCGTCTATAGTCGCCACAAGGCCGCAACTCGCCGTTTTTCTTTTTTACTACGTGTAATGGGTTAGCCCATGGGCTCGTTGACGGTCTGCATATACCTAGGTCCATCATACGTTCGAACTCTTGTTTGGCGGCCTTGTATTTTTCAGGGTTGAGTGGCCGCGCTTTTTCGTAAACTGGTGGACCGTGTGTGATGATAAAATGTTGTACATTATGTTTGGGTATATCTTTGAATGATTCCGGTTTGGTAATATCTGGATATTTTTCTAGTATTTTATGGTAGGGGTCATTGGTGTTAATAGCCCTGATAGTAGGGTCCAACGTCTCATTTGTAGTCTGAATTGTTTTTGTAATATTTGTCAGTTTATCCACCAACTTTCTACCATGTAAATCAACTAGTAGTTGATTCTTGGCCAGAAAGTCGGCTCCGATGATGGATCGTTGAACATCCGCCATTACAAATGTCCAACGTAAAGGACGTCTTAGGCCAAGGTCCAATGTGATACTTTTTTCTCCAAATGTTTTAATGGGGGTACCATTGGCTGCATAAAGTGTGTAATTTGTTGGCTGCATAGTACCTTTTTTGCAAGCCAAGACGGAGACGTCGGCGCCGGTGTCTATTAAGAATTTGGCGCCACTAGAAAAATCTGTTATGCATAGGCGATATGAAGTGGTGTCACCAACGCTCGCCACCGTCGATGACAAATCTAGTTTTTTTGTTTTTTGACGCACTTGTCGTCACCGCATTTTGTGGCTTGATCACCATAAATAAAATGATAGAAGCATTTGAAGTTTGAATCCCCCGGTTGAGCTTTCTGTGTTCTGTATTTTTCTTGATTGATTCTCGCACGTGATTTCGAACGCGTTCTATACCTGTTATTGCGCGAGTAATTGTATTCAGGATCCCTTGATCGGCGTTCAGCGAGTAAAGGTTCGAATTTACGATTCATAGCTGCAATTTCCTGTGTAATGCAGTTTAGTTGTTCTTCTACAGAGTTACTAACGCTATTTACTTCTATTGAGTGTTTCGTTGTTTCCATAATTTTGTCTGCAATTTGCGCTATGTCATCTAGCTCTACATTACTGCAAGCCGCAATTACCGCTCTGACTGTGCTTGGTAATCGCTTCATCCACAGTAGTTTGATTGTGTCTTGTTGCACCTTATTCCTACCAAGTTCCTTCATTTTTCGGAGTAATTGGGAGGGACGTTGGTCACCGAGTTCGACCTCGGTGAGCAGTTTGTGTAGTTGAATAGTTTCCGACTCCTCATATGCATTAATAAGTCTAGCTTTTAGTGCCCCATATTTGTCTAACTCGGGTGGGTTCTCAAGGGTATCGCTAACCTGACTTAACTCCTCTCGCCCCAGCTTAGCTACCACTAATTGAAATTTTTGAATGTCACCTGTTTTTTGCGGCGCGACAATTGCCTCGAACTGGTGGAACCAAAGCCTGGGTTGTGTCCTCCAAAACTCTGATAGCCGGGCTTGAATGGTGATGGAACCGGCTGCCAGTTCTGTAGTGATGGCACTGGTGATAAGTTGAGTTTGAGGTGGCGGCGGCACGTTTGAAGCGCCTGCCGCACCCAGGAGGAGTTTGTACTGGTCCTCCGTGGTAGGGTTGGTGGTTGGGGAACTCATGATGTGGTGGTTGCACAACTTAATATCACTTCACTTTAGTTTTCGGGTCACCAATATACTGTGATTGTGTATGAACAGTATAATTAAATTGTTTCTGTGTAATTACTGTAATAATGGAAGTGTCTTAGCGTGTTCTGTCTTAAAAATAGTTTATTTGGGCACTAGCAGGATCACTGATTGAAATACTGGATTGAGTTGACCGTTTAATATGGACGCCGGAGAACTACTAATGTAGTCTCCGCTCCGTTGAAGTAACCAGTAACATAAACAATTAAAACAAACATAAGTATACATATGACATAATGGTACAGTGTGATGTAGGTACGTAACCCTACAATATCATTAAGGATTTGACTGTAGAAAGAAATAACTTATATGATAGCTGCTTATTGTTTAACGTGTCAAGCGTGTCAAGACTATGGTTGGTACACGACATAATCTGCTAACACCAACGGATTTCGTGAAATACCAATATTGAAATTGTGTACAAGCATTGTAAATTGTAATGTATGTTTTACTAACAATATATTTAAACTATTTTGGATTAATGACGACAATAGCTTAATACCCAGGTATTTATCATTTGAATCAAGTTGATCTAATCGTTTTCAGGTGGTAGAATCCCACATATTTTATTACTAATGTGTTTTCCTCATATCCATATCATAAGAAGTCAAGCTAAGCCACAGACATATTTGCTATGTTTATAAGATTATTAGTTTGTGGAGTTTTAATATTGACAGAGATGATATTACTTGCTTGCAGACAACCATCGTCGTCATCATGAATTAACAACTTTAGCAATTGAAAATTTGACGCAATCACTCAATAAGTCTTCAAGCACTAGTTGCATGTCTTCTGACTTACGTAATTAGAATAGCTGACAATCTTTAAATGGATGAATAGATTTTTTTCGAGTCATAACTAAGATGGATTAAGTAGATTTTACATCCGGCTTTGTCAGCGTCAATATCGGTTTTCACTTAATTTTGGAAATTCCACCTTCCGGATGGGATTTCCAAAATGCATTTCTTAGTGTTCACTTACGCTATAAAAGAACTTGTTTTAACTTTCGCAACGTTTAAAAGTTTAATTTGTGGGTTGATATGTCAATCTGTCAGTCAGTCAGCGTATTCTTTTGTGTGTTGCTGTATTTTTGGAACGCCTAAGTTTTTTTTTTATAACAGGGCAGCAAACGAGCAAGCGGGTCACCTGATGGGAAGCAATCACCGCTGTACATGGACAACTGCAACACCAGTGTTATCACAAGAGTGACCGACCTTTCAAGAAGACGTAGACTCGTTTTTTGAAGGTTCCAATGACAATTAAGGTGATCAAAGAGGAGAAAAACGTCATTCACATAAGGGAAGCCTTTGGCAAAACCTAGTCAAATGTAAAATTAAAGCATTTGAGTCAATAAATTTTGACAAATAAATAACTTTTAAATTTTGAAGATATATTTTAGATTACAAGTGAATAAATGAAATCCGTTATGTAACTAAAATTGACAGCATAAACATTGAGTAATAGAAACCGGTATTAAGCAAGTGACCTCGGAAAATATTCTTAACTGCGCGGTTCGATTGAAAACCTGGTTAGGAAGTTATCTAGTTTAAACGACTTATTGCTATAATAAATAAAGGTTGCTAACTGGTTTACAATTGATACTGAATATATATACTTGTAAAGAAATCGCGAGACCGCGGGGCAAAGTCTCCCTAAATTACGTTATGAATTCTTCTTCTTCTTCTCTCAGCCGAAAGACGTCCACTGTTGGACAAAGGCCTCCCCCAAGGATTTCATCCATGGAGGGTTTTTCCGTAATCGCCACGCTTGGCAGGCGGGTTGGCGATCGCAGTGTGATGGCACAGTACGCAGAAAGATGCTGCTGCCCATGCTCCGGTGTTTTAAATCCCTTTGTCGCCTCTTACGACACCCACGGGAAGAGATGGATTGGTGTTATTCTAGGGCCACACCACAGGCCGGACGTTATGAATTAGTAAATAATAAATATTAATATAAGTAATAAATAGTGGAGAAGACGAAAATGCACAAATGGTTGTACGCCGCAGGAAGTAAGTAATAATAAATTAAGTTGCAATACATTATAACATTTAAACTCCCTACAATCACCTACAATATTCAACTTGGTCACAAATTAACGTACACTGGTTTGTTTTAATTATCACGACTGACAAATTACATGTTATAAGTCACAAATAAATGTACATATCTGTCATTAAAACTCACAACAAAGAGCTCATTTAAAAGCAAATATTTATTTGCAACCTTTCCTAACCCCACAAGTGTAATTGCAGAAAAATCAAACACAATAGTTACACGTGTAACAATTACAGACTAGACTGCGACGGATCAGATGCAGTTCAAGGTTTTTTTTTTTTAACTGTGTTGATGTTATAAATTGTGTTTTATATTTTTTTTATTTGGTACATATCTCCTATTGCAGGGTAAAAGCTTCTCTTTTAATCTTATGATCTGCAATTTTATAAACAACTAGCTTTTGCTCGCTGCTTCGCCCGCGTTAATTTCCCACGGGAACAGTGCTTTTCCCCGGGATTAAGGGTATAGTATGTCCTTTTCAGTACTTCTAACTATGTGTATGCGAAATTTCAGGAAGATGTATTCAGTAGATAAGAGGTAACAA
This sequence comes from Ephestia elutella, assembly GCA_018467065.1. NCBI lineage: Eukaryota > Metazoa > Arthropoda > Insecta > Lepidoptera > Pyralidae > Ephestia > Ephestia elutella. The sequence goes on along the minus strand of CM031568.1, from coordinate 15,970,692 downwards.
ACAAATTAGGATACACCTTAATTTTACCTGCGACTTTGTCAGAGTGGATGTTAGGTTCTAAGCGGTGTATTTTAGATGAGACCAGTGTCAGTAAAGAACTTTAGCAGCACAACTGTTAGAACTGCATCCAATTTCATTCAGTAGATTTTGCGTGATGCGCATACAAACATACAGACAGAAAGACAAGCAAAAATTATGAAAAAATGTTTTAGCTTCTAATCGCCCACTAATCATCATATAAATTTCTAATTTTTTTCTTAAATATATCGTATATTCAGTTCAAAGACCTGTACAGTTCTATTTTAATTTGTTGAGATATGTACGCATTGACTCAGATTAGGTAATATTTACAATTATGTTCAAGTTAAGTGCTTAGGACTAGCAGTTTGTTATGGTTACTATTAACTGGTTATGGCAATAATCGATACAAACACACAATATACATCTATTAAGTCTAAAAATGGTATGATTGCATACAGTACCACCCGGAAAAGGAAAAATAGTGAATATTTACGTTAATGAGAAGATCATGAGATGTCAATCTGTTACTTTTATTAGTTTTATCCACAGATCATAAAATATTGTTTGTTTATATATTTACATATGTATATACCTACCTGCATGGATTTCCGCATCGCTACATAGGTAGATCAAGAAATAACTGTAACTACAAAAAAGTTACGCTACAATATGTGAGGTCTGGCCCTTGATTCTACAAATTACAAACGTAGATGTCGTGCCTCAGTTGTGTCTCAAAAGCCAAAGAAATCGTAATAAAACATAGAAGTCTTACAGAGATCTTGTCACTTTATTTCAATTTCTTTGGCTCTTGAGACACGACATTTACGTTTGTAATTAGTGGCATCGGCCCCCTGGTCTAAAATATTTCATAGGGCAACTTAATAAAATACTAGCGACTTCGTCTACGCGTAATTTACTATTGCTAGGTTATTTGTAGGTTCTAAGCAGCGAACCAAGAGGAAACATACACCAGATTTTAAGTTAGACCTTCAATAATACAACTGTGTAAACCGAATCAAATTTCATCCAGTAGTTTCAGCGTAATGAAAATTTTCATTTTCAAGATAAATATTTTTAAAAGATAAATATGTTTTCATTCGAAAGAATTTATCTTGACTTTAATAGTTAGGGTCTCCTTATACGTGATGCACGTACAAACATACAGATGGACAAAAAAAATGTTTTAGCTTTTTTTAGCCCTGTAATTATTTTTCTTGGCCTGTGGTGTGGCCATAGAATAGCACCAACCCATCTCTTCCCGTGGGTGTCGTAAGAGGCGACTAAGGGATTTAAAACACCGGAGGATGGGCAGCAGCATCTTTCCGCGTACTATGCCATTACACTGCGATCGCCAACCCGCCTGCCAAGCGTGGCGATTACGGCAAAACCCTCCATGGATAAAATCCTTGGGGGAGGCCTTTGTCCAGCAGTGGACGTCTTTAGGCTGAGAGAGAGAATTATTTTTCTATAATATTTCCTATGTCTATATAGTCTTTTATATAGATTCCTGATTATAGTCAGATAAACATAAAAAAAAAACTTGTCGAGATTCAATGCAATGACAGTTGACAACAGCGTGCCACGTCACAGACAGACAGACAGAACAGATAACATATCTGAACAATGAAACGACATGTGGTCCGTATGATGATGCTTCACCTTGACAATGAACGGAGAATAAATTCATTACACCCACTTGCTGACAGGAATTGTTCACGTATGAAGGCATTTTTTATGAAGTTGGCGTCCGCGACTTCTTCCATAATTTTAATAAACTTAAGCATAAAAAAAATATGTACGTGTTGAGAATTTTTTCATTATTTTTTGTAAATATTGCATTTTGTAAGTTATACTTAGTTTAAAAAAATAAACTCCATTTTATCCAGGGCCGCCAGGGGTAGGTCCAGAAACCTTAAAAAATATGATATTCACGTATGTAAATAAAATAGGTACTGTTTACCTTTGCATTTACGTTAATAATAAATATTTCGAAAATACTTTTTTAACTTAACTTTTTCAAGTTTTTTTTTACTGTCACTTATATTTAAATTCGATGCAGAGTGTTAAGAAGTCAGTCTTTGTTTTGTTTTTTTTTTTTGATATTGAAAAAATCGATTGTTTTAGTTTATTCACATCAATATTGATGTACTTTGTACGTATGTATATAGCGGTACTTACATGCACTTATCAATTATTGAATAAATTTTTTGATGACTGGATACGACCCTGTTAAAGAAACTCATAATTTATTTCTTTGGCAGTTTTCTTTCTATTAGGCAAATACATTAAAAAAAACTGCTCAACCGTGACTGTTAATCATGACATTCATAATAATAATTCACGGTCTCGGTTTTTGGGTAATGTCTAGCCTATGTATGTATATGCATAATAACATGTGTTTTTTAATTACGAGGTGATATCAGCTCGCAATTAAAAAATGAATAAGCATAAAACAAAACTTTCTTTCGTAAAGTCTGAATATGGAATCTTTTAAAAAACCTATATTATTTGCTTTTGCTTTTTTTTCCTAGAAATGAAATGATTAGAAAGGAAGCATAGAGTCGAGAGCCTAGCGATAGATCGAAATGGAAAGAATTAACATACTGTTACTTGTACTATTATATATTTTTCAACACACTTGCTTGTAAAGTGGGTATTATTACATCGAATTTAGGCCCAGAATGCCAAGGTATTACGAATATATTATGGAGGTGTTTGGAAATAAAAATTACCATACTGCGCTATACAAAAGATAGAAAACTAATGCGTGTAATGAATTCCACAAAGCATTTTTAATTTAGCCGCATAATACATATAAGGTCAAATAGGGAAAATAACAACAGTTTTTAAATAAGCAAAGATAATGATTTTTATACAGCCAAGCACTGGCTGTATGGCGATATACCATCCGCAGCGTGCACCGCGCGCTCCCTGCGCACGGCGCGGGGCGGCGGGCGGCGGCACGCGAATAAAAAACAAGACTATATTTATTATGTTGTGTTTGTTAGGTACATTTTCCGATTTTCGCCGTGTTAGCATAGCATATTAAATATTTATTAAAATGGCGACTAGTATGGAAGAATATGTAAATTTAACTCCACCTGAAATCATTAACGAGGCGCGTAATGCAAGTAATAGTTTATTGCCTCCAAAATCAAACGTGAGTATTTGGCGGCATACGAATGTTTTATAAAGTGGAGGAATGACAAAAGGGCACAATCGTTTTCCGATAATTAGATGTTAGGACCACATTATTTTTTTTACTCACAAGTGTGTTGAAAAACGTCGTACGATACACGTGTGCATTTGGTCATTACGCACACTCGGCTTTATTAGCGCGCTCGCCTTCGGCTCGCGCGCTAATATCGCCTCATGTGCGTAATGACCAGCTTTGCACACTTGTTTCGTAATGTACTATTGTGATACTGTACCGACAGCAGTGGTGCCAATCCCGTGTGAAAACTAGAAAAAGTTAGAAAGGTAGTACTTCCAGGAATTCAGTAAATTAACTTCTCCAAATAATTACTAACAGATTTTAGTTTACAAAAAAAACTGTAATAAAAATATTGGTACAGATTACAACGCAACCATACGTCATAATGGTAACAAAGATCCAAAGTGCAAATCAAAAATTAGATGTGGATCGAGGAATGCAGCGTTGTTTATCGTATGGATCGGAAAAATGTTATGTAATATCGTTACGTACTGGACTACGTACCACCGCATAGAAACTACGCCTATTAAATACGTAGACCAAGAATTAATACGACCTTGTTAAATACAGCTGCATTGTAGTAATAAGAATTTTGTTTCTTTATAAAGTTTGGACATTCCTATATTGTCACTTAAGGGATCCAGTAGTATTGCAGGTTGCGGCATCGACATAAAAAATGTCTATCTTTAATGACATTAATGAATTTATTAAAGTTTACCGAAATCTCTAAAGTTAGAAGTTATAACCACAAAAAATATAACCGTTAGATAATTCAACGAGTATGTACACGACATAAAGGCGACGACGACGGTGGGTTCCTCTTAATTGTACTTAATTGTTATCTCATTGACTGGTTACAATAATTACCAGGCGATTGTAAGTAAATCAAGAATTTTCCATAATTACTGATAGCTACATTTCATTAAGATCTAGAAAGTACTGTCAATTAAAATAATTATACAAAAAGTTATTAGCAGATATCTATTACTACTACTAATTGTAATGTTACTGTTTCATTATCATTACCTGCTAGTTATGAAAATATTTATGTATTAAATCAAAATTACGATTACGGAACTTGTTTTATTCTTACTATAGTTAAATATTTTAATGTTATGCGGTGGTGAAATAAGCTATTAAGGAACTGGAAATAGTTAGGTGTACACCTGTGACTTCTTTATGTTAAATAAATTTGTTTGATCAAGGAGTTAGATATAGGTACTAAATCAAACTCTTTTTTTTATTAGCTCTACCACAGAATACATAATTACAAGTAGCTCTACGTGTCCTTTTTTATCGAGGTGAAAATGCCTTCGCATACCGCTTCAGTTCTCGATAGACGAGCAGTGAAGTGGCATGTTGGACTTGGACCCACTAAAAACACTTCGGTGCCTCTACGTGCCAATACTGAAGAGGTGGGAACGGTGGAGTTGCCACCAATCTTCCTCACTATCTCGTGTATAGATCGTGTATAGATCGTGTGTATCTCTAAACTCCGTTTATTCTTACTAGTCCTATTATGTAAACAATCTTCACAGTATTTTTTGTTGAATTTTGTTTAAAATAAATTAAATATTAGTTCAAACCTAAACATTCTAAAGTAAAACATTTATTAACCACGAAAGTACTTTCCTAAAATGTCTATTTTAGGAATTTTAATTTATATTGTTGTAAATTAATAAAAAGACATGGTAAGATTGTTTACATAATAGGACAATCATGAATAAATGGACTTTACGTGTCCTACTGCTTTGCAAAAGCCTCGCCATCTTTGGTCTCTTCTATCTCTGTCAAAGGCTTAAGTAATTTCAACATCTCGTTCTTGGTTCTTTATTAGAACAAACAATATGCCAAATAACATCTTTCCTCTTGCCAATTAAGGGATTTTTCGTGAAAAGGAACGGAAGTGTGTAACAGGAAGCCGAAGCAACATGCTCTATTTTAATTGACCAATGAGCGTGGGCGGTGATAGAGTCAGATATCGGATGTTACTCATAAGCGACTACTATAAGGCTTGCTCTTTTTTTTAAATGGCGCTTAGATTAAACATAATTTTAGCTTAAATATAAACAATGCAAGTCACTTTACAATCACGTGAAGTAATTAACGACGCAATAATGGCACGTTAAGAAGCGTTGATAAAATGCTCTGTTAATTAAACCATTGCTCAATTACACGGGTCATAAACGATAATGTCGTAAGTAAATAATTTACGAGTACTTACTCATCTACACTATCACTAAGGTTAGGCAATCTCTTATCGCATAGCACAAACGTAATCATAATCGTCGTATAGCCGTGAATGAATGAGTCTAGTCTAGGAAATTCCATCAGTCATGGTTAGGGATGATTCTCATAATCGGAAAAATCAGTAGAGAAAGTAAAAAGAATGGGGAATAAAGTCAAATTTAATAGAGAATAATGATAGGGAAAAACGCTTTATAATATTGTGCAGTTGGTAAAAAAAAGTTTGGAGAATAAAGCGAATGGAAATTAAACTAATAGAAAATAAAAAATTTGGGGATTCCGCCTTTACAGTCAGCCAGTTATTTATCTTATAATCTTTGTACGATCGACAAATCCGACAGCGAACATTTACAATATTATTTTCAATGAGTTTTTTCCTGTATATATAAAAATCTTCTACATGAGGAGATCTCCGATCGGATTTCTTAACCATAGAGCTAGGAACATCCTACGATCTTAACACTTCCCCCTTAGCTGTGTATATGAGATAACTCGAGAACGATATGGTTGCACATATACTCGTACTTATGTTATTATGCATTGATAGAATTATTTAGTATGAAACAACTTTAGTTCATACCTAATTTATATTCCTGAGGTAATCTAAGTGAACACGTGTATGTCGTGTATGTACTTAATATAACGGAAGTCATAAGTTATTGGTTTGTACTTGCAAAGAATTATAATAAATTCCATCTGTTAGTGTAATTTATTTCATATACCTGCGCAGTTACATAATATGTGCTTTGAGGAAAATTACGCAACTACAAATTTAGTAAAAGGAGTAGGTATGAAAATTAACAATTTCATTGAAAGGACTCATACAAATTGGTAAATTGGGAAGAGTGCAGTCATTTCTCAGCCATAGTTATCAGGCCTATAGGTCAGGAAGGTGTCATTTCTACACGTGTTGAAACGTTCAATTGGCTTTCATCAAACAAACGATGCTATTTAAATTGGTCACTCACTGATCAGTTGGCGCTTGCATGACCAAAGCATGATCGGATTGCGTAGTGTTATCAATCCGTTTCCAGTAAGTACCTTATTTTTGTTAGACTGTTGTCTGTTTGTCCAGGGTAATTAAGATTACCCTGGACAGACAGACAACGTAGAATGGAATGGCTTATTCGATTTTGATGAGATTTTTGCTAATGGATTAAGGATGATAGAGAAAGCAAAGAAAAAACAATATAGGATAGTTTTACCCGGAAATAATTTGGTTTGCTTTGTGAAAATTAAAAAAAAATCTATAACAAATTCACGCTGACGAAGCCGCGGAAGTAGCTAGTATAACACGTTACGCCATACTTACATTATCACTTTAAAATCGTGTATAACGGCCCTTTATCTTAGGCTCTTGGCTAATGTGCGTATGCGTACTAATAATGTGATTGTTTGATCCTACTGTTGCGTCGAACAGACGATTCTTTTGTAGTGAAGCGATTGCGATAGGTACAGTCTAAGTAAACACATCGGTTCTTAAGACAATGTGATCATGCCTAAAATAATACAAATCAAATCAATGACGTACTCGTGATTGTACCCATATAAACGGTGGTTATATTTTTTCATTTGCTATATTTAGGATATAATATAATGTCAATGTAAAAATATATACAGAAATATTGTTTTAGTACCTACTAGATTCAGATCACAACTGGTTGTTGTCACAAGTAGACAGACATTATAACAATGGGTGATATACTTATGTGTATGGAACCCTAACGATATGACTTTTAAGCACCAGTTAAATTTTCACATGCTCCGTTCATTGAATTCAACATCCGAATGAAATAACTTTCTTTACGTAGGATGAGTTGATCGGTTCATTTGTATGGGAGAGTACATAAAAAAATACAAATTTTCTTGCTATACCTACTTAGATTTCTTTTGGCAAAAAACCACTTGATGATAATGTTATAAAAATTACAGCTGAGCGTATTATAGTAAGTTATAACTATAATTATCACCATTGTTAATTATGTAGTTAAGTATACAACTTACACATTTTTGTTGAATCTTGAGTATAACGTTTTTTTATACTTGATCGAAGAATATAACATAATAACACGATTGTTCTTTTAATAAGTATTTTTTCTTAGATGTTATTCACTACACCCACACTATAATATATGTATAAGTAGGTATGTAATTATCACATTGTTGAAAACGATTCTCCCTAGGGCTGAAAAGTATTACTTTCACCACGCTCAGGCAACTTCAGACTTACTTTCAGAGTATGAATAATTAAAAAGCTTTTTTCATTTCTCATATTCGGAAAGAAGTGTATATTTGTTCCCAGTATCGGGCTGAACGAGCTTCTTCCCTCACGCAGGAGAGAATGTTTCATACAAATTCATTTGTACCCTAGGGAAGGAATGATTTTTAAAAATAGAACATGATAAATTTCTTTAGGAATCGGCTACTGTCATAAATTTAGAAGAAGAAAAAAGATGGAATAGAATTTTTTTCTATGTTTATGGCTAAGTTATTGGTTCTACACAGAAAAAAAACACCATGTTTGAAAAACATACTCAAAAGAACTTCGATGAAAACATGATGAAAACATTTCTTTTTTTTCTATGTCTTTGGATACTACATGTTTTAGCCAATGGTAGCATTGAAAAAAAATCATTCTTGAGAAAATAAAAATTCTTCTATATTTAGACTTACCGCTGTATTTTCTTCGTTTTTATTCATATTTTTCTTAATTATGTAAATTATAAATATTAGTATATGTTATTTACTTAATTATGATACTTAATTGTAATAAATGAATGAGGTGTATTTTCCACAGAAGTAATTTTTTTTTAAATATAAGCAGAAGGAACACAAATTTCACACACACACTGATGATATTTGACAATATTTGCATCCTGTTCATGATAAGGACTGTCACATAACTCTGTCCCTTTCCTTCCTTAGCATTGCAATGTATTGCAACACGAACCACTACACTGAAAGATTTATCATCCAAGCCGGATTTTTCATGCGAAATGATCCTTAACTGTCACATTTGTTGTGTTGTCACAGTTGTCATAAATATTTAAAATTATTTTTTACTGTTTTGTGCTTTTAAACTCAATAGAAATGATAAAATGCAACGTGTACAATATGTGGAAGTGTTTCATAAAAAATATTCGTGGAATATCGTTCCTTCGGTAAGCAATACATGTTTTTTTGACGTGCCCAATGATAATATACAATTTCGTGTTATTTTTGAAACAATAACCATTATTAGACTTTTGAATGCTATTTATCAGCAATATCATTATTTATTTTATAAAGTAGTGTATTAATTATAACCATTTCATAAGAAATACTCTCTCTCTCTCTCTCTCTCAGCCGAAAGACGTCCACTGCTGGACAAAGGCCTCCCCCAAGGATTTCCATAACGACCGGTCCTGCGCTGCCCGCATCCATGCGCATCCCGCGACCTTCACCAGGTCGTCGGTCCATACTACAAGTAATTTAATAATTTCGTAAATAGCATAGATCATTTGACAGATCCAGTTTTGTTTACTATGGCTGGGCCGAATCAAGGCAAATATACGAATTTAGTACCTATTCTATAAAAATCTCAGGAATTCTTTCTTGAACATTAAAATGCACATTTTATAAGAATACTGACAGTGAATTTTATTTCAGGACAAGGAAAATATGCCAGAAAATAATACCTCAAGAAAGAGAACTGTTATGGGGAGTATTTCTCTTACGTACTACGAGTACCAGGACAGTGAATGGACGCCAGCAACCATTAACATCATTGCAATGTTTCATTGCACGTGATTTTTAATAATTTAAAATAAATTTTATTGATTTAATGACTAGTATTTTTTCCCAAAAGGGATAGAATTTCCCATCGTAAAAAGCTGATGCAGATCCGTCCGCATACCGCGCACGGCTTAAGATTCAGCGTCTCAAAATTTTTGGTTTTGCTACACTGTACCGAATATAATTAATTATCTTAGATCCGACCCTGTATTCTGTCGTTGTGTGAATAATAATCTTAGTGTGTGTTTTTGCCATGCAATTTCAAATGACATGTTCAGTCTGCTTACTATTATTATATGTCTGTGGTATTTTCTACTAAGATTACATAGAAAAAAAAAATGGTGATTGTCTAATCAGCCATTGCGAATAAAAAAATCCTAGACGTGGAAGCGGTGACGATGACTCGTTCCAGGCCGCCTGGTGATTCCATGTTCAAAATTTAAAAAAGACTACGGATATTTATTTCGTAAGCTGTACTTATCAAAATCCAAAATCTCGGTTTTATGATCAATAGACTATTTTATAGTGTTTTTTGTTTACTTTCCTTATTATTATTATTTTTTTTTATTTAGCTGATAGGTCCCACTGCTGGGCAAAAGCCTCCCCCTTATCTCTCCAACCACCTCTATCGCTCGCTATTTGCTGCCACTGCCTATCAATCCTCTCGCTCTTTTGCCATCAGTCGGGACCCAAGATGTAACTACCCCTGTCCATCCTTCCATTCCCATACGGCTGACGTGGCCCGCCCAGATCCACTTTAATCTTGCCGACTTCTTACCAACGTCTGTTATTTGTGTGATGGAACGTAGTGTGGTATTTCTGACACGATCCGTCCTCTTTATACCTAATATGCTACGCTCCATCGCTCTCTGGCAAACCTGCAACTTCAGCTTTTGTTTTTTGGTCAGCGACCAGGTTTGTGCACCGTAGGTTAGAACGGGCAAGATACACATGTCGATGAGTCGCTTCTTCAGGCATGTTGGTAGGTTGCCCTTTAAAAATTTCTTCAATGCCCAGAAGCTTTTCCATGCGTTGTCAATCCTACGCGCAATTTCCTTTTCCTGGCGGTCCTTGAAGGATACTATTTGTCCCAAATAGATGTACTCATCAACATATTGTATATGTTGCCCATCTACCATACCCTACGTTTGGTGCTATTTGTCATAAGCTGGGTCTTGGCTCGGTTCATCTGAAGACCAACTTGCAGGCTTGCCGTGCTCAGGTCTTGGAGCATCTGCGCGAGCTCGGACGCGGAAGAAGCGAACAGTACAATATCATCGGCGAAACGTAGGTTTGTCAATCTATTTTCGCCGATGAGAATGCCCTTAGATTTCCAGGAATCTGCCAGTGATTGAAATACTTCCTGTAATGCGCTGGTAAATAACTTGGGGGAGAGTGGGTCACCTTGCTTCACGCCTCTCTGTATTTGGAAAGATGGACCGGAAGTGTGGAGTTTTATATTTGCTGTACTATTGTTGTAGATATTTTTTATTACGTTAATATAAGATTCATCTATTTCCTGAGAGCAAAGTGCATCAAACAAAGATTCATGGAGGATACTGTCAAATGCCTTAGAATAATCTACAAAAGCTAAGTAAAGTGGTTTCTTGAATTCTGAGTATTTTTCTACTACATATTTGGTTAATTGAATGAAGATGGTCAGTTGTAGAAAAGCCTGGACGGAAACCAGCTTTCCTTATACCTATTCGAAATGAAAAGTAGAGTGCTTACTACGGGTGAATGACATCAATTCATACTCAGATTATAATCGGTCTAAACACCTCGTATGATATTGATGTCATCCTACCCTAGTAAAGCATTCTACTATTTTAGTTCTGTTTCTGAACAAAAAAAACCTTTAATTATTTTCCACTCTTCTCTATTTCAGTCTTTTTTATTTCATATTAAACGTTACTTTATTGATCGTACTACGAAATAAATAAGTCGTAGTTACATCTAACCATTTTAACTTAAACACGTCAGTTTAACCAAACTGCTACATTTATCACTAAATAGTGAACATGCTAAATACATGCGGTGAATATACCTACAAATTAAGGAAAATAACATTGTACACATTTATGAATTACTAGCTGTTGCCCGCGGCTTCGCCCGCTTGATTTAGCGCTTCTTTAGATGAACAATCATTTTGTGTCCAAACCGTTTCAGATCTTCGATCATCTTTTTATACGTCTACAGAAAATGCTCATCAGATTAATCAAGTTTTGTACTTTCGGAGATTAGCGTGATCATACATAAAGACAGACAGACAGACAAGAAATTCCAAAAAAATATTTTTGCTTTTTATTATTCTTTTTAGATGTCCCTCTATCCATTTCAGTTAAAAATACTAAATGTACAGACAAAATATTTTTACTGTTTTATTATATGTATAGACTAGCTGCTGCCCGCGGCTTCGCCCGCGTGAGTTTCCTTAGATGAAAAATCTTTTTGTGTTCCAAACTGTAGTAACCTAAACTCCAGTTCGGTTATCCCGTGTCCCGCGGGAATATATTAGGTACTCGTAGTACAGTCGCGGTGTTAAAATGAATCAAAAGTCATATTTCATTCAATAAACGATCTTCGTCTGCTCGTTATCTACAATTTCCCGTGTACCACCACTACCACCCAGAGTCCCTCTTTATCCTATCCCGTGTCCTGTCTATTTATACGTCAGTAGAAAATGCTCATCAGGTTGAACGACTTTTGCTAAGGCCCCATTTCCATTTTTTATAGAGTAGCTGGTCTCTTGGAGTTCTTCATCAGATGTTGCATAAACTTAAATTTTTAAAATGCTCATCAGGTTAAACGACTTTTGCTAAGGCGCCATTTCCATATACGTATGTAATAGTGTAGCTGGTCCCTTGGAATTCTTCATCAGATGATCCTGATCTTCGATTTTTATACGTCAACAGAAAATGCTCGTCAGATTGATAAACTTTTCCAAAGGTACCATTTCCATATTTCTTATAGTTTAGCTGTTCTGTTAAGGTTCTTCATCAGGTGTTCCAGTTTTCAAAATCACTTATAGCCTATATGTTGTCCAGGCTTAATAGCTATACAACAAAAAAAGTTCTATCAAATCCGTCCAGCAGATATTGCGTGAAACGCGTCATACATATACAGATGGACAGACAGACAGACAGACAAAAAATTCCAAAAAAATTTTTTTGCTTTCTGTTATTCTTTTTAAGTGTCCCTCTATCCATTTCAGTCAAAAATACTAAATGTACTGTACAGACAAAATATCTTTACTGTTTTATTATTATCCCACGACCCCTAAGCGCGAAGTAGAAATCACCAAAATTGCGCAGCGCCATCTATTGAAAATATTGAGAAATAATTTCAGCTCACATTTCTCATTTTATCAACGCCATCTATTGGATATTATTTTGCTTGGCACAATCAGTAGATGACCGGAAATAAATTTGCAAATGAATTTATTCGTTTCTTTTCAAAATTAAAAAAAAGTAAGAAATTAATTCTAGAAAATAAATAAAAAACGAAAACAGAAAATTATTGTTAGTGGCAGGATTCGATCCAGCTACTTCCAGCTACTTTTTTGAAATATTTCTTTACTAAAATATTAAAAAAAATATAGAATTCTAAAAAACTAATACAAAACGCAAAAAAAAATGGAAAAAAAAAGTCACATCTGGCAGGATTCGAACCCTGTACTTAAAAAAATGATCCGCGGCCTCTACCAATAGGCCAACATGCATTGCTCGTGAGTGGCGAAATTTCAAATGGGATTTGTCTAAAGGTACGCAAATTCACCCCTTTTTTGGACTGTAGGGTTGAAATTATGAACAACCCTTTCTTATGTGGGCAGTATATTGTATAATGAAGACACTAACCAAATTTCACGTTTATAGCTTTTATAGTTTCGGTTTTGTGATGATAAATTAGTTTACCTCCCCTTTTTTACCCCTTTAGAGGTTGAATTTCAAAAAACGCTGAAACACGCCATTGGTTATTTTTGTTGAGAAGCATTCTTGCCAAGTTTCAAGTAAATCAGTGAAGATTTTAATTTTTTTTCATACAAACTTTGCCCTCATTTTTAACCCCCTTAGGGGTCTAATTTTGAAAAATCCTTTCTTATCTGAGCACTACGTATTAACATAAAACTTCGGTCCAAATTTCAAGCTTATAGCTTTTATGGTTTAGGCTGGGCGTTGATTTATCAAACACCCTTGTTCTTTTATATATATAGATGAATGGATTATTTTTAAAGAAAAAATAGAATAGTTGAGTCATTTGAGTAAAAGAAAAATATTGTTTTTATTTAAAAAATATACTAAAATAAAATTAACAAACTGCAGCGTGCTCTGAAAATAAATTAACCTGTGGTTTCAGATATAATACCTATTTATTACCAAATAATTATTATAATTTAATGACAAAGGTCCGTTCTAAATACACAACGCATGCAGAATGCACTGTTGTGGAAAATTTTCCGATGACTCCGCAGGTCGGCGCCAAGTTTTCTGCTTTGTTCGATTTGACTATTGCACGGTATACTTTTATTATGCCAAGAATAATCCCGAACAAAAAGCATTAAATTTAATTGTCCGTCACACATAAATGTTGTTGCTATTGGTACGGGAAAATTTTCACATACTTGGTCCAAGGAATATGAAAACGAAACATTTGGCTTGGTCTATAGTGCACTTTTTAATTTTAATATATATATATATTTTTTTTATTAAAGATGGGTTTGCTCTTGACCACAATCTTGTTCGAGGACAGAGATGAGGTCTACGATGAAGCGAGCTTACCCAGAAGCAGCCTATTCACTCTGGTTTTGAAAAGAGTCAGGTTGTATGTGCTCGGGAACACAGACGCAGGAAGGGAGTTCCATTGCTTTGCTGTGCGCATCAAGAATGATGACGAAAAGCTCTTGGTGCGTGCGGGGCGAATATTAACCAAGAAGGGATGATAGCCCGCAGTGCGTCTGGTTGTCCGGTTGAAGAAAGGGGCGGACGGTATGAGCTCATGCAGCTCATGAGCACACTCTCCGAAGTACAATCGGAAATAAAATTAAAAAATAATTAATAAATAAATTTATTAATAATTTTATAATGAAATTAAAAAACCCTATGTTAAGATTATTTAACTTTTCAGACATACCTATTAGGATAATGAAATGCTTCGATTCCTAATTACCACTTTCAAAGCCTAACGATATCATCAGAACGCATATTGCATGCATTTCTTCCACGTCAATCCAAAGTGGGGTCTATGAAGAACAACTTAAGGTTCACTGTCCTTAAACTCGTGAGTTGCACTGCAGTAGAATTGGCCCCCGGTCTAGAACCATCCGTGTTGTAATCATATTCCGTCTCAATTCCACCTTGCGGTTGTTACAGTCCACGCTTTATTCCGCAACACGCGTCTACATTTTAATTTTATTGTCTTTGTTTTATTTTAGGCCGTATTTTAATGTGTGGCTTTTAAATCCAGGCATTATTTCGTCTGTGAGATATTTTATATTCGGTATTCACCTAAGGACAAGTCACGGCTTCGTGTAATATGTTATATTTCACATTTTTATCAAACTTTAAGAAACCCCCACGCCCTAATTTGAAAACATAATGAATAAGTTGTATATATAACTGTCCATAAATATCTAATACGTACGAGCATCGAGATAATGTTCCTAAATAGTACATTACATAATTGCTTTATAAAATTAGATATAATATACTAGGTATTTTGGTACCTACAAAGATAAATCGCGATGCTTTAATTACGTAGATACCTACCTATATTAATTAAGTAATAAAATTATTATACTTTTTACCTGTTGCTGTTGCAGATTACAATTATAAATTATTATTGTTTTTAAGTACCTACCTTGGTATGTAGATAACAACTGATCCAACACACCCATGCATGAAACGGTTGGTGATAATGATTGCAAAAATTATAATGCATTAACGATTTTTTTAGGTACCTACCATCTTTGGGTCATAGGTCATGTAGCTAATCGGGATATTTAGGATATTCCCCGAAAGTATTAACAGATTATTTTTGTTTGTACTGTTTACTTGGTAGGTACCTAGTAAGTTACAAATTCTTTCTTTGACGTCTACTATGTTTCATTCCTATATTTAGCTTAGCACATAGGGGTTTTTTTAAAAGTAGTGACGCCATTATTTCACTAAACAAAAAACGCTTGTTTTAGGATTCCAAACATAAAATGAATCTATACAGAATATTGTATGATATCAATCAATCAAATATCTGATCTATCTATCCGTTATTTTCGTCCGGATATTTTCCCCATTTTAGCCCACTGTTTGGTGGATTTCGGTTATTTTTATTCAACGGTCCTTTCAGAAAACATGCAATTTGTACAAACCAATATGTTATGATGTATGTGATTGGAATAGCAACTATTGATGAAATTGTGGTTTAAACTAAGGTATAGTACGGAATCCTATTTTGCACAAGTACAACTCGCACTTAGCCGCTTTTTAATTTTTACTTTGAAGACGTAAACATTAACGTCTGAACCTGTAGCTTTGAACTCATTCAGCATTCACAATTTCACATTATTTTAGGCAATTTTTTGTGCCATTCTTTACCTACGTCAATGAAAATTGACGCAGAAATATTCAATATCTTCAACTATGCCTAAATAAAGAACAGGTTCTTCCCTTATTTGTCTATTTGCCACCTTACGTCATTGATACCTATTATGCAAATATTTTGTTATATTGTACTACTCCGCTAGCCTTATGTCTATTAAAATACGAAATCACAAGAAAGTGGGTTAATTTAATTCAAACAATGAGTTTCAAGATCGCCGCAGCTGTCTAGTTAGTGTGATCTTTAGTTTTTTCCCTTTTATTATAATTTTGAATAGAAAGTTGATAGTCAATATCCCGTTAATACCACCTAACCCACATGACACTAATTATTCACAATAATCACAATAGATATTAATGAGGCATAAAAATCACACACTAGACACTCAATGACATTCATCAATAAGACAAGCTTTCGCTTATTCTAAGTGCTAAGTCGGTACTTAACACTTAAGTGAAAAGAAAAGCTCTTTGTTCCGAAGCGAATTTCTTTGAGACACCTGTCCCTGTCTATAACACTTTATTCTTGTCGTGTCGAAGGCATGATTATGTCTATAACACTTTATTCTTGTCGTGTCGAAGGCATGATTATGTGTATAACACCTTATTCTTGTCGTGTCAAAGGCATGATTGGGAAGGAACTTAAATGTGAAATTTTACTAACATTCTAGTTTTATTTGGTCATTAATTAATCGATTGAAAATAGGCATTCAATCTAACTATACTTAACTTTTAATGTAGGTATTCACATGAAACCTTTATAAGCTAGGAATACTTTTGAATGCCTCTCACCTATGTTCAGGCCCAGTTCTATAAATCATGAAAATAATAGATACTTTCATGCTATAAATACTTTTATAGTTCCTGGAAATTAAGGCTTGTTCCACCCACAGAAATGTGATATATTATTCAGATTTTTGTTGTAGCGCGTATCTGTACCCTCAGAATATGGGACACATGTTTAGCACATCCAACCCTAAGGACACGTGTTTCACACCCCACATGGGAGAGTGCATTTTAGGGGTGAAGCAAAGTGTTATTACTATTAATAGTAACGCTATGTGATGAAAAGCTATTGTTCAGTACAAAGTAAGTGTATGGGTTCTGCTACTATGGGTTGTGCAAAGTAAGTGTATGTAATAGATTGAGGCTATTGAACCCTGCTTATACAGATATATTTTCAGACTTGTGTATAGGGCATTTCGGGCACATGCCCTGGGCCCCACATTGATCGTCCTTATCAACAAGAACGATCTCCACCAACTTATTGATGCTCCAACCGATTTTTATTTTAAAATGCTATGAAAAATTTGAAAGCTATAGGGCCTCATTATTTTAATGTGACCAGCACCTCTAAAAGGCTAAAGATGGCCCTGCATTTTATTATATTTATATGTATGTTTATTTGCTTTCATTTTTATGTAGTTAATTTGTAGTATTTATTTATACAAATTTAGTCACTTTGTGCACCCATGCCCATACTTATTTCTGTTTATCCCGAAGGTTGGCTGGTAGAGAATGCTGTTAGCATTAAGTCCGCCTCATACCATTGCATTATTTTGGTTTAGTAAAGCTTTAAATAAATAAATAGGCTGATTTTATTTGTTGACAAATCAGGGCATAAGAATCGAAGAACCTACCTTGGTCTACTTGGCCTCGTGGCCGCTAAAAATAATGTAACGCGTAGTAAATCTTAACCGGTGTCTCAAACCGGTTGCAGTTACATCACTACAAAAACTAAATCTGTTAAAATTGCGACCGTAGAATACAAATATTTTTCTAAAGATCCTGATAACTAGTTTGTGCGAGACAACTTAGATCCTAATGCTAATATGCGATATAATGCGAAAATGATATTTTTTATTTGTTATCTATTACTTACCTCTTCACGCTTTATCTACTGAATCAATCTTTCTGAAATTTCGCATACACCTCGTATTAAGAAGGACATAGGGTACCTTTCATCCCGGGAAAAAGCACTGTTCCTGTCGGAAATTCACGTTCTCCTAGGTGGACAACGGGAAATGGATTACTTTTCTTTACGGGATTGTATGTATTTATTGAGGCCTGTGGTGTGGCCCTAGAATAGCACCAACCCATCTCTTCCCGTGGGTGTCGTAAGAGGCGACTAAGGGATCTAAAACACCGGAGGATGGGCAGCAGCATCTTTCCGCGTACTATGACATCACACTGCGATCGCCAACCCGCCTGCCAAGCGTGGCGATTACGGCAAAACCCCCCTATGGTTGTTACACCCATAACACGGCCCCTAGTCCCCGGCGGCCCCGCTATCCCGGACTCTGGTAGCGGTCACGGTAACGGCGGGGCAGGGGGTGCTAAGAATCCCCGGCAGATGCCAGGCTACCAACCCCGACGACCTTTGGCCCTGGCAACTTATAACACGTGCACACTGCGGACCGACGAGAAGCTCGCTGAACTGGAGGAAGAATTGAGCAGGTTACGATGGGATATTGTAGGATTATGTGAAGTCCGAAGAGAGGGGGAGGACACCATGATCCTCAAGTCCGGAAACCTGCTCTATTTCCGGGAGGGCGACCAACTGTCCCAGGGTGGTGTCGGGTTTATCGTCCACAGGTCCCTCGTCAACAACGTGGTCCAGGTCGAGAGTGTTTCGGCGAGGGTAGCGTACCTTGTACTCAGAATTACCAAACGGTATTCGTTGAAGGTAATACAAGTATACGCACCGCCCTCATATCGCTCCGACGACGAGGTAGAGACTATGTATGAGGATATTTCTAGAGCCATACATAGCTCCCAGGCCCACTATACCGTTGTGATGGGGGACTTTAACGCGAAACTGGGCAAACGAAGCGATGATGAGCTGAGGGTGGGGAATTTTGGATATGGAATGAGGAATGCACGTGGTCATCTGCTGGCCGGCTTTATGGAGAAGGAGGGGCTCTTTATGATGAACTCCTTCTTCAAAAAGCCAAAACAGCGAAAGTGGACATGGTTGCATCCTAATGGCGTTACAAAAAATGAGATTGACTTCATCTTGTCGACGAAGAGGCACATATTCAATGATGTCTCTGTGATCAATGCCGTAAAAACAGGAAGCGATCACCGATTGGTAAGAGGCACATTGAATCTTAGAATAAAACTCGAAAGGTGTCGACTGATGAAGTCTACGCTCCGACCAGCGCCTATCCAGCTCCAAAACCCCGAGAGCTTTCAGCTCGAATTGCAGAATCGCTTCGAATGCCTGGGAGACTGCGAAAATCTGGACGATTATAATGACAGGTTTGTGCAAATTGTCCAAACAGCTGGGTCTAAGGCTTTCAAAACCCGCCGTTCAAAAGGAACCAAAAAGATCTCGGACCTCACCAACAAACTCATGGAAGAAAGACGAAACTTGGTTCTGCAGTCCTCTGACGATGCTGCTCAGTATCGACGTCTAAACAGACAGATCTCCAAGTCCTTAACTCGTGATTTACGCCAATTTAATACTGACCGTATTGAAGAGGCGATCCAGCGAAATAAGGGCTCAAAAGTGTTTGCAAGGGATCTGTCTGTTGGTCAAAGCCAACTGACCAAGCTGAAGACTGAGGATGGCAGAATCATTTCGTCGAAGCCAGAGCTGTTGGAAGAGGTTGAGAAGTTTTACGGACAATTATACACCAGCGTACGCACACCTGTCAGTAATCTGGCCAAAGATCCAAGAGCCAGATTGACCCGACACTACACCGAAGATATCCCGGACGTCAGCCTTTATGAGATTAGAATGGCTCTCAAACAGTTAAAAAACAATAAGGCACCGGGTGATGATGGAATCACGGCTGAGCTTCTGAAAGCAGGTGGAACGCCGGTATTAAGAGCTCTTCAGAAGCTATTTGATTCCGTCATACTCGAGGGACAAACGCCTACGGCATGGCACAGAAGTGTGGTGGTACTTTTCTTCAAAAAAGGTGACAAAACCCTATTGAAGAATTATAGGCCTATCTCACTTCTGAGCCATGTCTACAAACTGTTTTCGAGAGTCATTACGAATCGTCTCGCTCGCAGGTTTGACGACTTCCAGCCTCCCGAACAAGCCGGTTTCCGAAAAGGCTTTAGTACCGTAGACCACATACATACGCTGCGGCAGATTATACAGAAGACTGAGGAGTATAATCAGCCATTATGCTTGGCGTTTGTGGACTACGAGAAAGCCTTCGATTCGATCGAGACCTGGGCTGTGCTACAGTCTCTCCAACGGTGCCAAATTGACTATCGATATATCGAAGCGCTGAAGTGTTTGTACGAAAACGCCACCATGTCGGTCCGTCTCCAGGATCAAGGCTCCAAACCTATCCAGTTGCAGCGAGGGGTGAGACAGGGAGACGTGATATCTCCGAAACTGTTCACCGCCGCCCTGGAAGATGTTTTCAAGCTTCTGGACTGGAGCGGACTCGGCATCAATATCAACGGCGAGTACCTCACTCACCTTCGATTCGCTGACGATATCGTAGTCATGGCTGAGACCTTGGAAGACCTAGGCACAATGCTCGATGGCCTCTGTAGAGCCTCTCAACAAGTGGGTCTAAAAATGAACATGGACAAGACGAAAATTATGTTTAATATCCGTGTCGCACCCACTCCTCTGAAGGTTGGAGACTCTACACTCGAAGTTGTTGACAATTATCTATACTTGGGACAAACAGTTCAGTTGGGTAAGTCCAACTTTGAGAAAGAGGTCAACCGTCGAATCCAACTCGGCTGGGCAGCGTTCGGGAAGCTTCGCGATATCTTCTCGTCCAAAATACCGCAGTGTCTCAAGACTAAGGTCTTTGACCAGTGTGTGTTGCCAGTAATGACATACGGAACAGAGACGTGGTCGCTTACTATGGGCCTCATAAGAAGGCTCAAGGTCACCCAAAGGGCGATGGAGCGCGCTATGCTCGGAGTTTCTCTGCGTGATCGAATCAGAAATGAGGAGATCCGTAGGAGAACTAAAGTAACCGACATAGCCCGCAGAATCGCGAAACTTAAGTGGCAGTGGGCGGGGCACATAGCTCGTAGAACAGATAGCCGTTGGGGCAGAAAAGTTCTCGAATGGCGACCACGAACCGGAAAACGTAGTGTTGGCAGGCCTCCCACTCGGTGGACCGACGACCTGGTGAAGGTCGCGGGATGCGCATGGATGCGGGCAGCGCAGGACCGGTCGTTATGGAAATCCTTGGGGGAGGCCTTTGTCCAGCAGTGGACGTCTTTCGGCTGAGAGAGAGAGATGTATTTTTTTCAATGAGTCAGTCAGATGACAGCTATTATGGGCACTTTGAAAAGAGGCCCAGGCGAATGACAAACATCTACCGGTTCATGGCATACACCACTTGTCATGCATATTTATCTAATCTATACATATAATAAAACAGTAAAAATATTTTGTCTGTACATTTAGTATTTTGGGCTGAAATGGATAGAGGGACACTTAAAAAGAATACTTAATAGAAAGCAAAACAATTTTTATTTTATTTTTTTGTCTGTCAGTCTGTATGTATGATCACGAAAGTACTGAACCGATTTGAATGAAGCTTTTTTGTTGTATAGCTATTAAGCCTAGGCAACATTTAGGCTATAAAAAATTGATTTTGAAAACTGGAGCACTTGGTGAAGAACCAAAACAGAACAGTTAAACTATATAAGATATATGGAAAGCATTTTCTGCTGACATATAAAAATTGAAGATCTGGAATGAGCATTTTCTGCTGACGTATAAAAATTGAAGATCTGGAACATCTGATGAAAAGCTCCAAGAGAGATTTTTCATCTAAGCGAAACTCACGCGGGCGAAGCCACGGGCGACAGCTAGTTTACGAATATTTCTTTGCAAAGATATTTGTAGCTTGTGGCTAAATCACGCAAAAACTATTCAGGTACTTTAAAGTATTTTAAACTGAAATAACCCCGGAAACAAATTAGGGATGCTGCTACCTACGTAGTGACTTAGATAAAGATACAAAGACTATCGATTGCCATCAATCGTCACAGTTAGTCGCCGCCGTCGACGTCGACACCATTTCGGTCTGGCACTAGAGGGGTTAGGTAACTAGGTTGAACCCTGCTATGAATCAACAGCAGACGACCTCGCGTTGCGCAGTACGCCTTCCTACCACGGCGCAGGCGCGGCTTTCCTAGCCAATGCTCTGTGATTTGTGCCACATTCACCTCATATTTTTGCACCACATACAAAGGAAAATCGTTTGCATATCATAATAATTGCCATCGGAACTAACTCACGTGTAAAATTTAATGTTCGTGCCACAAAGGGTATCCGTGCCGTTAAAGATTTCCCTCGTTGGAAGCCGGTCCCGGGTGCACCATCAGGTCATGCTTATCATAATAATGCATTGTGATTGTCACATACACATGTAAATAATTTCACGTCCGAACCGTTGAGGAGCTACTTCGAGAGAGGCCGATCCTGTCCTGCGAAAAAAACGTCATGCTTATCATAATGATGCATTTGTCTTATCATCCGGTGAAGAAAAACATCGTGAGGAAACCTGCACTCTGGTTGATGATTATCAACTAGTGTGTGAAATGGAGAAGGCAATGGCAAACCATCCATTAAAATTGCCAAGATAGTCGTTGTGTGTGTTTCATTCCATATAATGACCACGACCCTCAGTCATGAGGAAATACGACTAAGAGACTAAGAACAATATAGAACTAAAACCACATAAAAACAAAGTACATCGGAAAAAACGGATTTTTAATCGGGGCATAACTATTCACGGTACATGCGGCATATATCAGTAGGCTCTGACGTTGCTCTTAGAAGGTTCTCGAAGTATCTGTGACGTCACATTACGTCATCCTGCCCACTGACTGACCAAGCCGGGTCTACAAATTGTATTACCGCATTGTATTACTATCTTTCCATTGTAATAGTTCGTTGCGCTTAGGGATGTTTATTATAGCTTGTATTATACTACAATATAAACATAGTGCATCTCAGCCATATTACGTTACTCATAATGATCACTGTGTGTCTCATGAATGAAATGATCACAGAGAAAAAAAATATTTGAAATGAATAAAGTACTACGTGAGAACAGGGAGATGTAATGACATCTCCGATTACATATACATACCTCGATGATATCTCCCGAAGTTTTTGAGAAATTTAGTTTGAGCTTAACCCCTAATCTGTTAATTTCAAGCTAGTTTCAACTTGTTTCAAGATTCGAGACAATCATTGTACACATCTTGTATCGTTGAGTTAGTAACCCATAACACAAGTTTCGAACTTACTTTGGGGCTAACTCAATCTGTGTGGTTTGTCCGTATATATTTATTACTAGCTTTCACCCGCGGCTTCGCCCGCGTGAGTTTCCCATGGGAACCGTGCCTTTACCCAAGATGAAAGGTACCCTATGTCCTTCTCCGTACTTCTAACTATGTGTATGCAAAATTTCAGGAAGATTGGTTCAGTAGATGAAGCGTGAAGAGGTAACAAACAAACAAATAAACGAACAAACGCACTTTCACATTTATAATATTAGTTAGGATTAGGATTTATTATTATTATTTATCTATTCATTATACATAACTGAGTTCTCTCTCTCAGCCGAAAGACGTCCACTGCTGGACAAAGGCCTCCCTCAAGGATTTCCACAACGACCGGTCCTGCGCTGCCCGCATCCATGCGCATACTGAGTTCATTAGTACATATATTTAACTACTAGATTGAATTGAAATAACTAGGTATAGTTTCTATATAACTAGGTATATAAGTCTTCCATGCTGGTCTGGGAGCGAAGAAAAAACATAGAATGTGCCAGCTGCTTCTCTTCCCGCGCAGATTGTAAAAGTCAATCGAGGAAAGGTCTTTAAACTGGGGATTCCTCCACTCATAGGCGACGGGCTAGCAACCTGTACCTGAATCTCCATTCCATCAGAGAGCCCACTATTTAGCTAAGCGTGGCCTTCGAGTCTCACGACTCTTGGCTCTGTCTAGCCCGTAAGGGATAAAGACGTGATTCTATGTAGGTATGTAGGTATAGTTTCCTTTTACTGACTACGTTGCAACATTATGTATTGCACATGGATGGTATATGTTAGTAAAGATCAAGCTAAAGAGGCTTGGCACGGTATTATTTCTTTGAACATTATTATTATGTCGTCTTTTCTGCATTACCTTTCTATCTGTGAGATAGATAAAGCTATGAAAGTCTTGTCTACATTCTAGTGGTTTAGTCGAATTGATTTATTTCCTGTCTTAGTGAAAGTGAGTCGCAATTATATGACGCGTAAAATCTCTTACCAATATTATTAGGTAAGTGAGTAAATTAAAACAAAAATTGGCGATAGAAGAGGGCCTAAATGTTGTAGTCATAGTAATTAATTAAGCGATCAAATTCCAAGGCGCATGATGCCTCATCGTCAGTGTCACTTGACTCGTGTCGGCGCTTGCGCAAACCCGGGCGGCAAGGCCGATATACGGAAACTTCGCAAATTACCCATATTACCTCGTATCGGTTACGTTAGCTGCAATCAAAATGCATCAAATGAGTAAAACAAATCTATATGGTACTCATAGTGATCCGACGTACATAAACATATCCTAGTCATTCGTGTTACTCAGCTTATTTCAGTAGATAGAGTGAAGCTTCTTTCCACAACAATTTGCAATGATGCAACATCATCCCATAATGATAATATTAATTTATGCAAATGCAAAACAGTAAAGCTAAAAATTTCATATAAGCTCGAGTCGTATCATGACAGGCAGACAAGTGAATTCTTAGTGACGTTTTTAGACAAAGTACTAATGATTGTATCAGTAATTTTGACCAGTACAGATTTCATCACTATTTCTGCATAATCTGTCGCGACCATTGTTGGTTTTCCTCGTACACTTGACATTGGGGCGGCGAAATGTTTCGAAACAACATGCGTCGATTGAATGGACAATAGCTTCTAAGTAGATTGGACTGGGACTGTCCTCGGAGATTTCACGTGATATGAACGAATATACAGGCAGCATATGCGTTATTGATTAGATTATAATCCATAGAGAAAGGGAAAACATGACGCCACAAGTCATTCTTGGATGAGAGCAAAGGATAGAGTGGCATACACGCTAAAGCCTTATGGTTATTATGCTAACTAAGCCGTAAACAGAAAATAATGTAATGATAATGTTTCAGGATAATGTAATCCTCATCATGAATCGCCATCACAAAATTAAGAGGCCGCTAGAACTTCCAGGGTAAAAATGTAGAGAAATAAATCTCCGGAAGATGATAGGTACGAAAATGTAAAATAATTGTATACATCAAATTGGCCTATAATAATACCAATAGAAATTGTTGTAAGAATAATAATGAAAGCAAATGAATAAGACCCACAGCCAATAAAAAAGAATGCGCTTAAATAAAACTCAATACATCTTCGAGATTAAAATCACTAGCTGACTCTTTAAATTAATTACGACTAAGGTAAAACGGGTTACAACTTCAACTAGGTCGTTTCCTGAAAACTCACAAGTACGTTCCTATCCTTATCCTGGAGTCGAAGGAAGTTCGCTTTCCGACGTTTGATGAGAATGCAAGAAATTACCACTTAATCCGGCCTTAGAATAATATTTAGCAATTTGTTTTTGTTTTTTATTTGTAAAGCATGCATGTGCGAGTTAATAAAACACTTAAGTATTTGTTTTCACTCTACTCTGTTGTCTACATCACTGGCAACATCTAACTTTTAAAATTTTTGGAATGGGTTGGGGCTTTATTTAGTGCTTCTGTAACAAACCAAATATTTAAAAAAATTAATATTCAACATTAAAACGTTTCCTTCTAGAAACACAGAAGTCGTAATTACGACCCATAACTCCGAAAATAGTTTTAGAAGTATCTAAGTATACCTAGTAATGAATCTGTCATTACGGATACTTAACATAATTTATTCATTCCTGTCAATATTATGAACACTTGAACAGGTAAGTGACTAGTGTCAACTACTGACACACTACTGAGAGTAGCTGACACTTATTACTTATCACTAAATAATTTTTATATGAATTGTCATGCAAACTGACATGACATCGAATACGAGCTGAGTGATAATCTCGTACTCGGAACTCGAATAAGGCCATTAAATATCATTGTCTTATCGTGCGTTAGTACATAAAGCGTACTACACACCAAAGTCGCCGACCCGCCGACCTATGTCGGCAACTTTTTTTTTTGTTTGTGTTGCCGATATAATTCTATTCATATAGGCCGCCGGGTTGTGTCGCCGGGTTGTGTCGCCGGGTTGTGTCGGCGGGTCGGCGGCTTTGGTGTGTAGTGCGCTTAATATCTCGATGGTCTTATCGCTCCTAAGGAGATGCAGCCTAGATCTATTCAAAGGAGAAGCATCAACTTGTATCTTGACGTTTTTATGTTTAACGTCCATGATTGATATTTCCAAAACATTTATAAACACAGCTGTCACCCCACTCTGTTTGTCAATACGTAGCCCGTGCCATTTCATCGAAATTCGTTTTGTAGTTATTGCATGACATACCTACTGAGAATTTTTGCATTTGTAAATTAGCAGAAGTGCCTTCAACAAAGATAAGTATGTAGGACATTGGACTATATTATAGCATCAAATGTACGTAAGTAAGTATGGGTAAGTATATAAAAATTCCAGTTTGGTTTAAGAATTTTTATTTTATTAATAAGTTTGTTTTTCCTTTTTCATTATCTATACATATAATAAAACAGTAAAAATATTTTGTCTGTACATTTTGTATTTTTGACTAAAATGGATAGAGGGACACATAAAAAGAACAATAGAAAGCAAAAAATTTTTTTTGGAATTTCTTGTCTGTCTGTCTGTCTGTCTGTCTGTCTGTCTGTATGTATGTACGCGTTTCACGCAAAAACTACTGGACGGATTTGAATGAAACTTTTTTTGTTGTATAGCTATTAAGCCTGGGCAACATATAGGCTATAATTCATTTTGAAAACTGGAACACCTGATGTAGAACCATAACAGAACAGCTAAACCATAAGAAATATGGAAATGGTGCCTTAACAAAAGTCGTTCAACCTGCTGAGCATTTTCTGCTGACGTATAAAAATTGAAGATCTGGAACATCTGATGAAGAACTGCAAGAGACCAGCTACACTATAACATATATGGAAATGGCGCCTTAACAAAAATCGTTCAACCTGATGAGCATTTTCTGCTGACGTATAAAAATTGAAGATCTGGAACATCTGATGAATAACTCCAAGAGACCAGCTACACTATAACATATATGGAAATGGCGCTTTAGCAAAATTTGATTAATCTGATGAGCATTTTCTGTAGACGTATAAAAATCGAAGATCCGAAACATCTGAAACTGTTTGGAACACAAAAATACTTTTCATCTAAGCGAAATTCACGCGGGCGAAGCCGCGGGCGACAGCTAGTTAATTATAATACCACATATAATTTTATTAGTAAGATTAAGTCTCTCCCTATTTCTAATATTGAATTTAACAGCACTATTGTTCCCTTTTCTCCACCAGTGAAAAATCTGGGAGTCATATTCGACGAAACCTTGTCTTGGGCTACCCATATAAACGAGGTTAGCCGTAGGGTCTTTGTTGCTCTTCACTCTTTGCAAAATGTTTTGCCTATTAAAATTAAAACTATGCTGGCTTGTTCGAAATTCTATTTATATCATGGTAAATTTGACCGTAAGCAACACGTGTTTACCTACTATTCGATACATTTTTCTCTTGAGTCTTGCGTATAGTCAACCTGAAAAGTCTGCATAGGTCTCAATGCAGCGGTAATAGAGGTGAATTTGTAATGAATTTGAATAAATTATGTGCTGTTGAATGTACATTTATGCACTTCTGCACGCACGAGGAATAAGATACAATAGAATTTTTTTTCAATAGATTTCACTATCGGATAGTAATTACTAAGTCCTTAGTACCCAATCGATAACGTTTCCGTTCTCGACATCGCGCATCGGTGAATCATTCAATCGCTATCTTTTAGCGATATTGTTTTTTGTTATGATATAAGTATGTGATAAAAAGTGTGGAGTGTACATGATAAGCTACCAAAAATAAAAAAAAAATGCAGTTTTGATAGCAATGGACACTGAATTTTTTTACCTGGCGTCAATACTATTACTATACTAGGTACCTACTTATCCTGTGTTTGCGTGTGCGCAAGGACATAGCGCACCGTTCGTGTCGGATATGGATAACGTCCATAGCATTTCATCTAGTCCTCCCAAAATGTGTTTACAAAAATACAAAGATCATAGTTAAATAGATTCCAAAAGTAGTAAATTCTTACTTTTATTTTGAAAACAACGACCCGTGCGCCCGGTTGGCACACAAACTTCTTGCATCGTATAAGGGTCGTTTTATCTTGGATGTAGAGCCATGAAGATGTAAACTCCATTTATTCTTACCAGTCCTATCATGTAAACAATCTTACCATGTCTTTTTATGTTTTTACAACAATATAAATTGAAATAGACTTTTTAGGAAATTACTTTCGTGGTTAATAAACGTTTTACTTTAGAATGTTTAGGTTTGAACTAATATTTGATTTATTTTCATCAAAATTCAACAAAAAGTGCTGTGAAGATCGTTTACATGATAGGATTGGTAAGAATAAATGGAGTTTACAAAATCTGGGTCGGCTAGTTCGCTAAAAATCTCTATCCAAGCTCAGTCATATAACATTGTAATGGCTTGGCTGCTCTCTGGGATTCCGCTTCCTTGGAAATTTAGGGATAAAAATACCTATGTGCTGTTCCAATTATTTCAAGTAAGTAATTTACGCGTGTGCCAAAAGTCGAAATTCGTCTTGTAAATATTGCGTGAAGGAGTAATCTAATAATCCTGACGAACTTTCCCCTTTATAATGATACTAGCCACGCCCGGGGCTTCGCTCCCGTGGGAATTTCGGGATAAAAAGTACCCTATGTGCTATATCCGGTATTTTCTACCCGTATACCAAATTTCATCGAAATCCGCCCAGTAGATTTTGCGTGATTGAGTAACAAACATCCTCAGAAACTCACATCCAAACTTTCGCATTTATAATATTATTACTTATTAGGATAGAATTATTAGGATATTAGTATTAGGATGCTATTGGAAGGACTGATACCTATCAAGAAATAAAAATAAAATTAGCAACGTACCATTAGTACGAGTACCATCAACTAACTAAGTCATCATTCATTATGTTGTAGAACTATGTATTAGTAGTTAGTAGATATGATATCGACCTATTAAATCAATATTTTGCAGTGTCTTCTGCGTTCATCGCCAATAACGGACAGGTATGCGGAAGATTGTGTTTGTCACGTAATACGAGTATTTAACTCCTAAAAGGTAATAAAACTAAACAGGAAGGAACCTATTCGATGAATCGATACGATTTAAGTAGGTGCATTATTATGCTGTCAGTTCAATTTCTGACCTAAATAGATCCTTTGAAATTTCGATGTAGGGTCATGACCTAAGGTCACCGGAGGTCGATGATCCGAGGTACCTTGCGTTAGAGTCAGATTTTAATAAAATTAACGGGACATAAAATAAATCAAATAATAATCAATAATAATAAATCATTTATTATTTTGTTGTGTAAAGTTAGATTCTCATATTACCTTAAGCATACGTAAGTACTGAAATATTCCTTATATATACCTACTATACATAGGTTTTTTTTATCAAATATGGGTTTGCCCTTGACCACAATCTTGTCCGAGGACAGAGATGAGGTCTACGGTGTAGCGAGCTTACCCAGAAGCAGCCTATTCACTCTGGTTTTGAAGAGAGTCAGGTTGTACGTGCTCGGGAACACAGACGCAGGCAGGGAGTTACAATGCTTCGCTGTGCGCATTAGGAATGATGACAAGCGCTTGGTGCGTGCGGGGGGAATTGAAGAAAAGTAAATATGTATAAATTATTGAAAAATTAGTTTTATACATATAAAGTACTCAGATACTTAATGGACATGTCCATTATTGTCCATTTGTCCAATCAAGCATCGCGTTCAGTTAAAGAGAACTAACAAGAAAATGACAATACTTACGATGATGATTTGTCAGACTATTTACTATTTCTAGGCAATAATAATAATTACCAGTAGCGGATTTAGGGGGGGGGGGCTGCTTTTTTGTGTACCTACTGTGGAGGGAGATTCCATGACAGTGCATATCAAATTAAGAAATAACAGAAACGTGCCCCCCCAGACAGCATCAGGCAGGACTAGTGATGTGCCGTTTTTGAAATTTTCAAATAAACAGCGGAAAGTTTCTTGGAAATTTCTCAGCGGCACATCGCTAGGCAGAATGAATGTCGATTTGTTGCACCCCCCCCCCCAACATTCATAGTCCACTACTTGTGCCCCCCCCAGAAAAAAATCCTGGATCCGCCGTTGATAATAACAACTTAACAACTGTTGAGAATGACATGCTCTGGAATCATTCCGTTCTAAATCAGCGATTTTAAACAAAACACATTTTCTAAGAAGCTAAGAAATAAAAAAAACACGACTGACAATTTTGACCTAAATATTCCCGATTCAGTTGAAGCCTATAACTCGGCAAGCGACATTTTGAGCGCCATCTAAAAATACCTCACATCAAAATAGCCGTTCAGGACTTATGGTAGAATAAAGAAACTTACAAACAGACATACATACATGAACCCTGAAAACATAACACTCCTTTTTTGGTTAGTCGTGTAAAAAGAGGCATTTTCCTTTTTAATGTTCTGAAAAATCATGTGAATACATTAATGTGAATTTCATACATTAAGCTCAACATTAAGGTGCTTTCCTTTTGACACTATTTTTAGTCACCTTTTATTATTACATGACACAAATTAACAATAAATATATGTTTATACCTACTTGCATAGGTAAATACCTACACACGCGATGACAAGTCAGAATAACTTGATCGCAACATTGTCTCTACATTGGAATACAATCGTTATTTCATATGTTTGTTTTATGTATTAAAACTGCAGTTTAGCACATAAAATAAACAATAACTTCAGACATTTTCTTGTTATTGATGGAAGTTGGAAAATAATGTTTATTTATAACTTTTAAAGCAAGGACCTCCAGTGCGCGGAAGAACCGTATTGCTCGAAGGAAGGCGGTAGCGTCTAATTTTATAATATGAATAGCTTTATATAGTAATATGAATATATGTAGTGTAGATAATTAAACTAATTTATCAGATAAATTTTGACGCTAGAACCGCTTCACATTAGAATATAAATTAGACAAACTTTTCTAGTTATAAATTGTTACAGAATATTGTATGTTAATAAGTTTAAATAATTAGTTTTCGACGTGAAAAAGAGCCTTCTTTGAAGGCCAAGTTTCAATAAAAAAAATTGACTTTGACTTTGCATGGCGCTCCTGCCATTAGCTACATACTTCTTTGCTCATTCGCATATATTATCACCTCATAGGTCCATGCTCCATGCAAGGTGTATTGATATGCATGAAGATGACCATACATAAGCCTTTGGAATGGATTGTGTATCAATTCAGCCATCAAAGGTAGGTACTTAAAATACACAACACAAACAAAGCCATTTAATTAAAACACCTATTTTGTTAATGAGTCTTAAAACAATGCCTTTTAATTCCGAGGACTCATTGCATATTCACATCGGTTAGCTCAAAGATCAACTGACCAGCGAGTTCACAGCACGGTGGTCTAAAAATGCCACTTTGACTCAAATAACAATACGATCTATTTTCCATTTCCTAAATATTTAAAAATGAACCTTACTCCACACTAATAAGGTTCATTTTGAAATATTTATGAAATGGGAAATGGATCATACGTCATAGTGGCCATTTTACACCCCCTGGTATGTTTACCTTATGGTTCTGCTGCTTTGACGCAAACGCGAATTCTGAAGACATGTTTTCTTCGCCCTTGGACATTTACATGGAATGTCGCGCTGGCCTTTGTAAACGGCCAATTGACGTTTAAAAACATTGTCCTATAGTCCTCACATTTTCATAGATATGATTTATCACCAATGGAGGCAGGCAACGCAGACTCAAAATTTCGGTCTTAGTTACAGTGGTTAGCAGAACTTCAAGCCGTTTACGGCGGCAGCGTTTCGAAGAAAACGTATACATACGTTTGTAATGTTTGGTAGGTGTACATTATGTGTCAACAATCGACACCTGTATGACAAACAAAATGACGAGCCTCCGTCACATCTATATTTGATAACCAAGGAATTTAAGATGTTACAGTTTGTCATATTATACCTACGACACATTAGGACATCTTTGAAACGGTTTTATTCCATAAACACATCCGCTCACAGGAATTAGCATATAAACGTTAGTGTTTTTTTTTTCGTTACAATGATTTGGTTGCCGTAGTCTTGTCCTTTGAATTTAAGATAGTTAGCTCTTTGAATATTTAATCTCAATAAAGTAATTAATCAAAGAGTTAGCTATAAAAGTAGAACGGCTTGCTGATACTATTTGATTAGGTTACTTATCTCGCACCACATAAATCTAAATAAGCCATGGGGATGGGGTTACTATATTTCTAATGCGAAATGAAACATTACAGATTTAGAATATCCTGACGTATATTCTATGGGAAAAAACAAGAAAACAAATGGACAAACCAAGAAAGTACATATAGATGTAAGGCCATATGACCAGTGACCTCGATCCTGCTCAATGATGACAAGGAAAGAAGGATCAAGTAAATGGCCATTATAAACGATAAAACGGCTTTAACTAACAGCTAATGCTAAGTGAAGTGTTCATCACTTGCAGATTCATGTTGTTAAAATAGGAAATCAAAGATAAACATTATTTTTATATGTGATCGAAGAAGCCATGATATAAATTAACTTCTGATACGAGTGCCTTCTGGTTCTGATCGCGAATGAATAAGCTGAAGGATTATAATAACTATATTTCTCACCTTAGTCTTATACCAAGACACGATGCTTTTATTTGAAAGTAAACTGTACTATTATGTATTCTGTGACTAAACTTAAATTTAAGAATTATAAAGAAGGAAAACTAATTTAACTACTCATGTCCACGTCTCATAACGTCACACAAACGCGCAAGCGTGTGTGTGGGTGTGCTCTCCTGTCGATATGTACACTATTTTGACAAACTTTCCTTGAATTTTTCGTCTTTTCTTAGACTCTTCTTTCGGTCTTATTTGATAATTAAAAAATATTTTTACAAGAACATACAACTATAATTTATAGATGCGATGGCGAAATATACCTACGCAGTCGCAGATAGGTATATCCTATTTCAACACTTCACGGAAGAAATCTTGAGACGTCTACTGCAATGACAATTATAATAACATCACTAGTTGATTGAGCACGACATACATAAAGAGTTATCGTTATCGTATCTTCGGAGATAAAACATTTTGTGTCCTTCAAATTGTGTAACTTTGATAACGATGCTTTTTATAGACTGCAACTAATAGAGTTTTTAGTCTTAATGTGCCTAATTAGGTATGTGCCTTATTAATTTAATGTTTAAACTCACTTATGACGATTTCGGCGAAGACCAAGTGAGATTTATTGAGGTTACGTGTTATAATAATATTGGCAGTTTTCCAAGTTTTGTTGTAGGTAGGTAGGTTATGAGTAAGATTGGATTATGAGGTAAAACACTGAAGTCAGCTATCCCTGCTTCCACAGATTTATGTGCCAGCTTCTATCAGTAGGTCAATTCGGTCGTAACTAGAAATTTCAAATAAAAGTATCTACGATTTAATATGATTATGGATATGCAGCCTGAGATCTGCAGAAACTACAAAGTCAAAGTCAATTTTTTTTATTGAAACTTGGCCTTCAAAGAAGGCTCTTTTTCACGTCGATAACTAATTATTTAATCATAATATATTATGTCTCAAAGCTACAAACTACTATTACTACAGTTATTAATTATAACAATTCTTCATAATTCTTATAAGGGCTTTGTTAGTTGACTGCTGAAAAAAAAAAATATTTTGCCCCAATTAGTTGACATTTCCCACATATTTCCATTACATTAGATGAAAGTATCATGAACGAAACTGGCAAGCATTATCTAAATGTCAATGCAGACTAAAATGCCAACAATTCCACGTCGGCACACTATCTCTCCATAAATGCTCTTATCAACGATGTAAAAAGCGTTATAATAAATGTTGAGCTGGTAACAATGGTAACAAAAAATTTACGACCGGAATTAGCGATTAACACATGCGGAGCAGTGGTGGTAGCCGAGTGGTAGGGCGCCCGCCTGTGCCCGTGGTACATAAGTTTGTATACCAATCTGACTCATGTAGATACCTATGTTAGTTTTCATCGACCTCCACTTGCTTCCGGTGAAGGAAATGATCGTGAGGAAACCTGCACTCTGGTTAATGATTATCAGCTAACGTTAGTGTGTAGGAGAAGGCAAACCACTCCATTAAAAATTAGCCCAAGAAAAATAGCGTTCCAACTAAAATAACTCACGAACAGGCTGGTTTCCGAAAATAATTAAATATTAGGTAATTCTAAGACACTATATTTTCGAATCCAAAGTAATTTTGATATGGAAGACTTAAAAAAAAATGAAAATTAAAAATAGGGGCACATTGGGAGAACATTAACAATAACAGTGGTTATTATTTTGAAACGTGCATATGTAACCAAAATAATAATGACGACAATAAAATCCACTAATAAAAATAAGAGGAAATGTTTTTTTTTTAATAAATTTAGCTAATCAGCTTTATACCATTGTAAAAACTATGGTAAAAATGATATATGCCTTTTTGAAGTATTTAAAAGAAGCAAATATTCTTTAAGCTTATTTCTAAAAAAAATCTAACAAATAACATTACTGGAACAAAAAAAAATAATATCTCTTCTTTAAAACACAGTGCAAAAATATAACATAAGTTATTTTTGGTAGACTTTTGGTTTCATATAAAACAAGATTCGGAAATACAAAAATCCATCTAAAAATCTAACCGCATAAACACAATTTTAAAACCTGGATCAGAGTGCACGGCACTTTGAATCTTAAACATAGAACGCATACGGTTCAATTTCGATCGCTGTGTAGCGCGGAAGATACACGACGTAGCTTATGTGTGTAGGTATCATACGCACTGACTATGATCCCAGAATATATAATAGTACTAGAGTATATGATTTAAAATTTTAAAATGCTTGGCACCTTTACTCCATAGGGCAATAATATTATTAATATATATTGTTTTTTCATGGTAAAAATGAGGTGTATTACGTACAATATACACGTTTTTCCTTACAATAAAACGCTTATTAAATACTTACCTTATTCGAAGCCCATCGATTATAATAATATTTGAGAGCGGCTCTTCCGTTTCCCTTTTTATCGCTAATTAATTCCGTTTTTCAACCGTTTTTCGCCCTTCCACACCCCGCAGGCGAAGTGGTGGGGGCACGTGTGCGCCCCGACTTCGCTCTAGCTTCTTTGGCTCTATGAAAAAGTCTGCCAGGCAGAACTTAATCGATGGGCTTCGAATAAGGTAAGTATTTTATAAGCATTTTATTGTAAGGTAAAACGCGTATATTAAATCCTGTACTCTTATTCGAAGCCCATCGATTATAATAATATTTGAGAGACATGTTTGGTATCGCCTGGCGGTGGAAGGAAGGAAGAAAGCCAATGTGATAAGAATTTATTTCTGTGTATAGGTATATATTATGAAAATCAAAGATGAAAATTTTCAATGTAATATTTATTTTTGAAGAAAAAATTATAAAATCAGTATTAACTTAAATACACACACATGTGAAACTGATTATGCTCATATTAAATAAATTAACAAATGAATTAAAATAACTCTTGTTTACGGTGATCTAAATTGCTGTAAACAATGAACTTAAGAAAGAATCAGCTATCGGTTGTCGAATCTCTCTACAATAATATTTCCTGAAAGTGTCTCCTGAACGCCAGTTGCCTTGAGACGTGATTTGATCTATTGAAAAATTGTTTATCCAATTTTTTGATGCCACTGCGGCCCTCACACTGCCCGGAGAAGCTTTAATGCCTGCATCTCGAAGTGTAGATTTAATCCAGCCGGCAATTATAGTTTTTGAAGCAGGGCGTGGTTCACCTCTGGCGGTGACAAAAAGCTTAGACGTATTGCATGACTCTCTTCGCTCTTGCCCCAGTTGTATTAGCATAGTGACCCAGTATACGGGGTCTATTTCTCTTACTGGCGCACTACTAAGACGCCAGCCCGATTGACGATAGTCTGATCTATCCGTTTTGGAACCAAAACCCGGCCATAAAACTAAGCTTTCCTCTGAAACTGCACAATGCTCCGAATCTATGCTCAGCAGAGTGAGGTCATGAACCCGGCGGCCAGAATATAATAACAGTAATATAGCTGTACGTTTAGAAACCTCATAAAGGGTAAGTGGCACCTCCTTATTTTCTAAGTAAGCCGTAACTTCCGATACACCCCATATCGGTGGTTTTGGATCTTTGGGACTCTTCAAAGAGATAGCTTTTAATGCTTGCTTAACAAGCTTATGGGAACTTAATGTTCCTGATAAGTCTAGTGCACACAACGTTGCTACTACAGACTTGTGCAGTAAAATGGTACTGTATGATAAACCTTCTTTCTGATGCAGATCACATAAATAACGTGCTGAATCCGAACCAGTTGGTTTGTTTACCGAAACTTTATTTTCCACTGTCCACGTACGCCAACGGGCCCAAGCAACATTATAAGTTTTAATTGTGGACGCTCTCCAGCCAGATTGCAAAAGAGATTTCTGTTCCACCGACCATTCCTCTAAGTCATCAAACCACCCGCACATTTCCAAATTTCGAGATACATCTCTTCGACTTTCGGTGGAGGTGATTGAGTTGACACATCTAATAACACTTCCTGAAGCTTCCAGACCGTGTGTGGAGGAGCCAGGGCTCTGTGCTTGATGTCCGCCCTCCAGAAAAGCTGATTCCATCTGGGCGTCGCTATCATGTACGTTCCTACTGCCTGATTTAGGAGTTGAAGGACTCTTGGCATAAGGCAAGGGGGAGGGAAAATCCATGCCAATCTGAAATTCCAACTCCTGCTGAAGGCATCCTGAAAAACTGCCTCCTTGTTGTTCTGATCGAGTGACACATATTGTGGCACTACATGGGCTGTCTTGGACGCAAAAAGGTCTATTTCGGGCGTTCCCCATTTGGCAAAAACCACTGCCGTCGCTGCCGGTAGCAAGTGCCATTCCGGAAGCGGTTTGTGTCTCGATAGGCAATTGGCATCGTTGTTGAACATACCAGGAAGGTGACAAACTTTTAAACTTATAAAATGACGCTCTAAGATCTGATAAATGTTGTATGTCAGATTCATTAAGCATGTTGACTGAGTGCCACCTTCGTTTCGCAAACACGCTTGTCCGTACCGTGCGACTGTCGGTCTGCAGGAGAATTGATGTCTGGCAAAGACCTAGATCTTGGCATTGTTCTAATACCTTCAAAACTGCCAAAAGTTCCTTCTCGTTGCAGTGGAGCAATCTCTCCGACTCGTTCCACGATCCTGATAGGCAAAGATTGTTCAACTTGGCTCCCCACGCGCAATCCGATGCATCTGTTGTCAGAAACTGCGTAGGGGGAGGCGCATGCAGTGGTGAAGCCATGCTGCAGTTCTCCTGCCACTAATAGAGATCCTGAAGAACTGGGTTCGGCAGAGACAAACGCTTTCTTGGATTTTCTTGCATTAGAACGTGTAAAAAGTTCGGCACATGTCGATGATTCAATCGACCTCTGGGAATCGCAAAGCTGGCGAAATTTAATATTCCCACTAGACTTTGAATCTGCACCAAATTCACCTTGCGATCGTGAAGTAACTTCAACAAGAGTTCTGTTATTTTCACAATTTTTTTGTTTGGAAGGCTCTTCGTTCCTTGCCAGGGATCCCAAATAATTCCCAGATATTCGATTGAAGTCTGAGGTGCAAATACCGACTTCTGGCAGTTGATTTGCCAGCCTAGTCTGAACAACGTGTCTGTTATTAACTGCACATGATTGCACAAAATCTGACGATCCTGGTCGGCTAATAAGTAATCGTCCAGGTAGACAATCACCCTCACGCCTTGATCGCGTAAAATCTGGGCGATCCAATTGGTCACAGAGGCGAAAACCCTTGGAGCCGAACTTAAGCCAAATGGCAGACAAGTCATCTCGAGTAATTCGTCCTGGTACTGAATTCGAACAAACCTCCTGTGACTTTCCGCTAGGGCCAGGTGAAAATACGCCTGAGATATGTCTATCTTGGCCACCCAATCTCCTTCTTGGAGAAAGTCTGGAACCCTGTTCATATTTATAAGGTGAAATTTTTCCAGCTTTCCATACGCATTTAAGGCTTTGAGATTGAATATTGGCCGCTGGGAGCCATCGCTCTTTGGTACGAGAAAAACTGTTGACAAAAAACTCGGGCCTTTGCGTGCTGGGACCAGAACTCCTTGCCTCTTGAGTTCTAAAATTATATTTGACATTTCGGGAGAGCTTTGGGTTTGGTAGCTTCTGGTGGGCTTTACTAATGGTGGCTTCTTTGTAAAGGGTATGCGGTACCCTCGAATCACTTTGAGTATATACGGAGGGGCCCCCACCTGCTGCCAAACGGTATAAAAATTTTGAAGCTGCCCTGTCCGAAATATCCTCGAGTCAATATCTTCGACGCTTATTTTTGGGCTTATCATGGCAAGCGGGAGACGTTTGTCGTCGCTTTGCAGCGGGATGAGAACCCGATGGCACATGCTCGCTTTTTGCATGAAATGTATTGTTATAGCGCGAGGAAGCTCTTTGATTCCCACTATTGTTTGGTCCTTGCGCAGGACAACGAGAGCAACTGTAATTACTATTATGACCCCGCGCGGGTGCATGATTACAGTGATGATAGCAAGTACCTTGCGCAGGTACACGTTTTCTGTAATTGCCTGATGGTGACCCTCGCCCTTGCGCAGGGTGGTGCTGGTTACTGCTGCCTGCATGCGCAGTAGGAGCAGCTTTCGAACTAGGCCAAAAGGACTTGCGGATACCTCCAGCTTTTTCCGCAGTAGCTGCAAAAGTTTCTGTTGCAAAAAGATTCTCACATTGTCGTGTATAAAAAATAAAAAAAATAAAAAGTGTATTGTTGGGCGGTGTGCGCAGGGGTCTCCAACTATTTGAAGTGAAGACGGGCAATATCCCTGCGCAGTGCGATTATACACGAACAATTACTTTAGAGAGAGCCGGATGTAATGCTCAGGATAGAGCCTCGCACTTTTGAAGTACAAGGACCTCTTGTCTAGTAAGCCTTAGGTCCTGGGAGTCATGGGCAGGGTGATATCATTAATACAATATGGTTGGGATAGAATATAGCATTTTATTCCATAAACACACTAGCCGCTGAGGGCGGGCACATGTTATACTAATACCAAAATCTGATAAGTCTTTGTCGCAATTAAAAGTTAAAATTAACATAAACCAAATATAAGGTACCTGGCCAGGTCCGTACACAAATGTCCGTGCGCACTTAGAACGTCGTTCCGTTCACCGTTATGATCCGTTGGGTTCGAGCACTGGCGCTGGTCACGACATCAAAGCGGCGCGGCGCTCCTGCGACGCTCCGTTGTATGCGAGATAGTAGACGCTGGCTGGACCTTCCGAGGTTTGCGCTGAGCCATTACAGGGACATCGGATCGGGGGCGGCGATGCGGCCTTCGGAAATAAGGTTAGGATCCGTGTGTTGCACTTTGGGGCCGCCGACGACGGGGCCTGCGCCGTTGCATGCGGTCCACGGTCCGGGGAAACCGCACCCTCTGGTGATGGAGGACACTCCAGGAAGCGCCAATTCATACGGCCGGGCGGGCACGTGGATATCAACAGCTCATCCTCCTGACAACTTCGTGGCGGCAAATATCCCCTGTGTCCTTGCGCGTATCGCGGATTTTAAAGCTAAAGGTTAAACTATAGTCCCATGACGGGGTGCCGAGGGCGGCGAAAGTGAAAAAAACCCCAAAAATTTAATGATTTTGCTCAAGCCATGTTACATGTCGTAGCGGCCACCCAGGAAGAGAAAGATCCCTCCACTTGATTTGACATTCCGCCTCGTCGCGTTCCATTTCGCCCAATTCGGACGCACGTCAAACCAACTTTTAAACATTCTTTAAAAGAACTAATGTTTAAATAAGGTATTTATTCGTTGAATATTATAACAATCTAAGTCGACGATATTAAAGGAGAATAATTAAAATTCTACAACAATCCAGCCATGATTTCTTATTTGTTTATGATAATAAAGGTTGGTTAAGAACTGATACGGAACGTGTGTCACCAGCTGTCAATGTCAGACGTCCAACTCTGCAGATTTTGTTGACAGTCTAATTTAATCATAGAATGTTTTGTTATGAATGTTTAGTTTTTGATATAATTCCGTAAGTACACAAAATCGCGTCGAGTTATTGCTACCAATGGTTTCGGCGTGACTCAGAAAACGTTTTGATGTGCGGGTCTCCATGTCTTCCTATCAAGTATTGTAAAAACAACATATGAAATTTGTGTACCGGTGTTTCACTTTCCAATTCAATTTGTCTGGAAACTAATGGATTTGAATGCCTGCTATTGTGATGCGTCGAGAGCCTATCATGCAGGTAATACGCCACAGGAATAATATCCCAATATATCAACTATTTCACCCAAAATATGATATGCAAAGTTGACCAGTTAGAAGTTCAAAATAATTCTGTAGTTATCACTACAATACCCCCCTTTTCGGCAAAGAGGTTAAGTCGTACTTAGCCGAAACAGCCGGGGTAACCGGAGAAAACATTCACCTATCCTACGGCAATATATTTCTAAATATAAAACTATCAGCTATATATGAAACTAACTCATGCTATTTCATATATTAAACTAAAATGTATGTTCTAGAGTTCTAAAACTAACTCAATTTATGTTGAGTGTCAGGAATACAGCGTCTGGCCAGACCGCTGCAATTCCCCTGCATTAAAAAATCGTACTTGGATTTCTAATGGGATAATCGCAAGTAGCATACTAATAATAATGAATTATCTAGAGTAATATAGTTCTTACTTATGTATAATAAGAAAAACTATTTGAGATTTAATTAAAATATATGTAATCTAGCATTCCTACATAATTTACTAGTTAGTAATTAAATTGTAAACCTAATAAAGTCTTTAAACTAATGGAGAGCTTGACATTTAAAATGTATAGCCGTTGGGCTGACATTGTATAAGGGAAAAAACTTATTTTCCTTTTTTTCTCAAAAATTAAGGAGTATTAATCCATATCCTTATGTTTACTCTGGCGCCTAGAGTGTGTAGTTACAAAAGAAATTGGTTTTCATGAAAACGCTTGACAAAAAAATTTCACATGTGAGTCATGTCATATGTGAAAAATGAGGCCTCTAATTGGTTATACCAATCCAAAATAACAAAGTTCAAGATAAGAAAGTTGCTAGCTAGGGGACACACCTTGTGAGACTTTTATTATGTCCTTGACATGATATTTTCCAACTTTACCGGTTTCTATCTCCTGAAGGTCGTAAACAACATCCGAATGCTTCCTGACAACTTTACATCACAAAGCGCGGTGCTAGTTTAGCGGAGAAGAAGTGAGCTGAACGACTGGTCATTTGAAGGTATTAACGAATTTGGAATGCCGCCTCTTTTCGGCAACATGCCATCCGTCATTATCTCCCGACCTTTAGCTAACAAAAATGGTGTGTGCCCAGTGGCAACATTAATAATGCTATTCAAAGATAGCTACCACTAAGTAAGTCAGAAAAACATTTCAGTACTTTATTTTCTGAAGTGTTTCGACTACGCCTAAAATCATCAATTCTAAGAAAAAAATCTGTGACGTCTGAGTCACCAGAAAATTTTAAATTCCACGACCTCAAATGGTCCTCCTTTAATATGTGAATAACGCGTTCGTCATCTTCCCTAGTCTCTGTAACATAGGTAGTCCTACCTGTTGAGTTGGCTTGACGTACTAAACCAATGACAATGTGGGTTGTAACGCTTTAAGTGTGGAAGGGCCGGGTGGGTGGGTGTCAATTGCACCTCCCCGTGGTCGTGTATTAACAAATGAGGAAGTAATAGTGGTAGGTGGTTTATTTGCCTCCCCACTTACTTCGTGA
The DNA here is from genome assembly GCA_018467065.1 of Ephestia elutella. Lineage (NCBI taxonomy): Eukaryota > Metazoa > Arthropoda > Insecta > Lepidoptera > Pyralidae > Ephestia > Ephestia elutella. The sequence goes on along the minus strand of CM031568.1, from coordinate 15,928,673 downwards.
TATTGCTCTTCCCTTTCGCCGTCCGACATGTTGATAAGAATGTGAGGTTATATGTGTCAGGGTATGTAATAGGTTATAATAATTGATAAATTTCTAAATATAGACAGGTTACTCCCTGTCAATAAATATAAATTAGCTCTCAAATTGAGATTAAATAGGAATTATGGCTGAGCGCTATGCTTTTTATTCATAGCGCAGCCCAAATAAAATATTAATTATTATGTTATTAATTATAATATTATTTAGTAATATTATAATAATTACTATGAATTGTATTAAATGTATGCTTACAACCCTGTCGCATATAAACCTAACATACACTAAGTATAATAACTTTACAGTCAATGATATCACCAAAATTTCAAAATAACAAGTGAGCGAGTTTAAAAAATTTAAAAACTATTTTTTAGAAAAAACTGCCACTCTCACAGGACTCAAAGGCTCAAAAATATATTAGTTCGGGCGCCATTGTCGTGTATAAAAAATAAAAAAAATAAAAAGTGTATTGTTGGGCGGTGTGCGCAGGGGTCTCCAACTATTTGAAGTGAAGACGGGCAATATCCCTGCGCAGTGCGATTATACACGAACAATTACTTTAGAGAGAGCCGGATGTAATGCTCAGGATAGAGCCTCGCACTTTTGAAGTACAAGGACCTCTTGTCTAGTAAGCCTTAGGTCCTGGGAGTCATGGGCAGGGTGATATCATTAATACAATATGGTTGGGATAGAATATAGCATTTTATTCCATAAACACACTAGCCGCTGAGGGCGGGCACATGTTATACTAATACCAAAATCTGATAAGTCTTTGTCGCAATTAAAAGTTAAAATTAACATAAACCAAATATAAGGTACCTGGCCAGGTCCGTACACAAATGTCCGTGCGCACTTAGAACGTCGTTCCGTTCACCGTTATGATCCGTTGGGTTCGAGCACTGGCGCTGGTCACGACATCAAAGCGGCGCGGCGCTCCTGCGACGCTCCGTTGTATGCGAGATAGTAGACGCTGGCTGGACCTTCCGAGGTTTGCGCTGAGCCATTACAGGGACATCGGATCGGGGGCGGCGATGCGGCCTTCGGAAATAAGGTTAGGATCCGTGTGTTGCACTTTGGGGCCGCCGACGACGGGGCCTGCGCCGTTGCATGCGGTCCACGGTCCGGGGAAACCGCACCCTCTGGTGATGGGAGGACACTCCAGGAAGCGCCAATTCATACGGCCGGGCGGGCACGTGGATATCAACAGCTCATCCTCCTGACAACTTCGTGGCGGCAAATATCCCCTGTGTCCTTGCGCGTATCGCGGATTTTAAAGCTAAAGGTTAAACTATAGTCCCATGACGGGGTGCCGAGGGCGGCGAAAGTGAAAAAAACCCCAAAAATTTAATGATTTTGCTCAAGCCATGTTACATGTCGTAGCGGCCACCCAGGAAGAGAAAGATCCCTCCACTTGATTTGACATTCCGCCTCGTCGCGTTCCATTTCGCCCAATTCGGACGCACGTCAAACCAACTTTTAAACATTCTTTAAAAGAACTAATGTTTAAATAAGGTATTTATTCGTTGAATATTATAACAATCTAAGTCGACGATATTAAAGGAGAATAATTAAAATTCTACAACAATCCAGCCATGATTTCTTATTTGTTTATGATAATAAAGGTTGGTTAAGAACTGATACGGAACGTGTGTCACCAGCTGTCAATGTCAGACGTCCAACTCTGCAGATTTTGTTGACAGTCTAATTTAATCATAGAATGTTTTGTTATGAATGTTTAGTTTTTGATATAATTCCGTAAGTACACAAAATCGCGTCGAGTTATTGCTACCAATGGTTTCGGCGTGACTCAGAAAACGTTTTGATGTGCGGGTCTCCCTGTCTTCCTATCAAGTATTGTAAAAACAACATATGAAATTTGTGTACCGGTGTTTCACTTTCCAATTCAATTTGTCTGGAAACTAATGGATTTGAATGCCTGCTATTGTGATGCGTCGAGAGCCTATCATGCAGGTAATACGCCACAGGAATAATATCCCAATATATCAACTATTTCACCCAAAATATGATATGCAAAGTTGACCAGTTAGAAGTTCAAAATAATTCTGTAGTTATCACTACAACATGTAGGAGGGATCTTACGCAACGATACCTTCAGGAGAGGCTTCTTAACAAACTTCAGTACGCTTTCACGTCTTTGCTGTACTAGGTCTGCTCTGTAACCACATACTAATTGCAGTGCATCCACAGATACCTTGTGATACTCACCATTAATAAAAATATTTTCTATTTTTTCCTTTAAATCAGCATAAGACAGTCCTTCGGTTTTACTAGCTTTAAATAACAAATCCTGTAAACTCTTTTCTAAAACCTCTTTTGTTTTAACATAGCAAAGGTAAGGACAGCGAAAGACCTCTCAACATAAGCCAGGGTCTTTGAGGTATCAAAAGCCTTAACTTCGTCATTAGCCTCTAATTCAATAAACCCAGGGGCGTGGGAGTAAGATTTTTGCACTTCGGAATATCGAACATCTGACCAGGACGATTCCCCGAAACGTTGAATGTCCTTAAGAGAGTTTACAAAAGCTTCCAGTGCCTTTGAAACTCAAGGCTCCTTAAGACTTGTGTTCAGAGATATGTTAAAATCTAATTTTAGTATAGTAAATCGAACGACAAACATCGTTGTATATAGTTATAGTAAATCGAACGACAAACATCGTTGCAGTACAAAAAATTTAAATTTTAACTTACGCGATGTATAACGGTCGTGGTAAAAACAAAAATGTTGCCAGGCCACAAAATGTTTTTGTGTAGCTCTTAAACACGACCGTACGTGGCAGGAAATCAGACGCCAATGAAGCTAGAGCGAAGTCGGGGCGCTCACGTGCCCCCACCACTTCGCCTGCGGGGCGGTGGAAGGGCGAAAAACGGTTGAAAAACGGAATTATTTAGCGATAAAAAGGGAAACGGAAGAGCCGCTCTCAAATATTATTATAATCGATGGGCTTCGAATAAGCGTACAGGATTTAATAAAACATTCTGTGAATATGTCACGCATCTCCGTTATCTATTTTAATAATATTTTATAGCTGAAGAGTTTAGTTGTTTATTTGTTTGTTTTTTGAATGCTGAACCGTTTTCAAAAATTCTTTCACAGTTGTAAAGATGCGTTATCGTAAAATATTTTGTATTTATTAATGTTAATGAGATGAGATGTTATCTGTAGTAGGCAGATAACCTACTACAGATTACCTTCTTAATACCTTCAGAGTTTCGAGCCTGAATTGTCACAAGACGATTAATGCGTACGAGTTCCTTCCGCGTCCTGGAGTGTCCCCGCCCCGCCCGCACCCTACCCCGCGCATGCGCCGCAGTACAGAGCGAGCGGCGAGCGGTCGGCCGGCCGGCAGACTTGTGACCCGCCCGCACCCCGCTTCAACCCCCGATAAATCGCTACGAACTTTTATTAAATTTATTACGAAAATAACACTTAATGTGTTGGATTTCACATCTGTCTGTTTATTGATAGTGCAGAAATAAAAGTCTACCAAAAAAAATCCTGTTGTAATTTTTTTTCAAGCAATAATACTCATATATTTTTGCACATATTTTTTTTATTGGATTTGAAATAAAATATAAAGAATTGTATAAAGGATCGTTAAAAAAGTTTTTTCTTTATTGTTAACTTTTTTATACCAAAAGATTTTATTTTTTAAAGAATAATTAAAATATTTTAAATTAAATCGATGATTTCCGAAATACAAAAAAGTTGGATTATACTTAAACAGAGAGAATCAGTACAATATCTACTTTATAATAAATACAATATTCCTGTTAGCAATTTTCTGCTCAGTTGTAATAATTTTTTTACATAATTTATTTATTTATTTGCATATGCGTGTCGATTTTTTTGTGGATTTTTATCACAACATGTTGTAAGATAATTTATCTAAGCGATAAAAAATGAAAATCGCTATTCTAGAATTATTTTTTTTCGCCATACTGAACAATGTTATTGTTCTCAGGCTAAATTGGCAAGATAGTCGTTGTGTGTGTTTCATTCCATATAATGACCATGACCCTCAGTCATGAGGAATACGACTAAAGAGAGAGAGAACTTCGGGACTGTAGCTCTCCATTTCTCCCGAACGATGCTTGGCGGGCGTTTTCATTTTGTTTTCGATGGTGAGGGCTTTTATTTGGTCGGTCCAACGCATCGGGAACTTCTTTCAAGACCTAACTCCATCCACTGTGCCCTGCACCACCAGGCGCGCCATGGCATTCTCGCGGCATATTGATCAACCTTTCCAAATCCTACTAATATTATAAATGCGCAAGTTTGGATGTGAGTTTGTGAGGATGTTTGTTACTCAATCACGCAAAATCTACTGGACGGATTTCGACAAAATTTGGTACACGGGTAGAAAAATACCGGGAATAGCACATAGGGTACTTTTTGTCCCGAAATTCCCAGGAGAGCGAAGCCCCGGGGTGCGGCTAGTTCATTATAAATTCTCATCTATTACCGCCACATAAAGGTCCGTCCAACATACTTATATGATACACGATAACGCAGTTACATACTTTCTACGTATTATATAATTTCTGATATTATACGTGACGTCATATGCTGCTACATATGCTGGGGAATCGATTTCTAAGCAGTGGCAATGTCGTCATAATGAGTTCAAGGGTACAATTATACGAAAACCTTGCAGGTTCTAACTTACTGGCTTGCACGCCCTTTGTAGGTACGAAAATTTCTTGAAAATCAAACCCCACCAAAAACATTTTCATGTATAATGAGACTCGCATTGTCAAAAAGTTCGGATCTCATGTAGAGCCAAGCTTTTAAGTTCACAAACTACTTACACCTACCTTAGTCAAAATATGTGGCTTGGCAGTTTCACTACAAGAACAATGTCCTGTATAACAAAAAAGTAATAAACAGTGAATTTGTCGGTAGCGAAACGGCCAAGTCACATATTTTGATTTGACTAAGGTGTAGGTCGTAGGTAGAGTTTGTGAAGTTAGGGCCTGTAGAGTTGTGAGAGATGCTTGGCCCTACATGAGATCTAAATATGCTTTCAATTTCTGTTTATTCTTGTATCGTTTAATCCTTGTTTCTAGTGTCATGTGGCGCGATTTAGACATTCCTACTGTATTTGGATGTCGTACAAGACGATTAAAGGAAACATATTAGAAGACTTGCGGCCTGACATACAAATATTAATTATTTATAGATAGTTATGTATAGATTAGGAATTTACCATAACCAAGTTCGTCATTGGCAACACAATGTATCGGGGTAAATGAAATTAAAACTTGAATTTCTTGTTTGGCAACTCGGTTGAAATTGAAACCTTGAGCTGAATAAAAGCACTTCACTCTTTCGAAGCTGCTGTTGCTCTGAACAAATTTAGTGGTCTCGAAGTTTCCAAGTCTTTTGACATCGACGAGACGCGGAGACGCAAGAACAAGTACCTAATTACTTATGTATCTACGAGTATCTACGTTGATGATATAACCTGTATAATGTCTATAAAAAAATACTTTATTGTGCATTTCGGATGTATCATATTGCTCAATGAATGGCCAGGGTCGCTTTAGTCGACCTCTCTAGTCAGTAAAGTTGGAAGTAGGAACCAAAACACGTTTAGAATTTTTATATCGTATAAGCATAACCTTAACCTTCTAGAACAGACGATTCAAAGCAGTACCAGGCAAGAAGCGATAGAAAACACCAGTTTAAAATTTATGGAAGGACGGAATCAATTATTTTAGAAAGCACGCCTAGCGTGTGCGACTTGATACACGTGGCGTATTTCCGCAAAAAAGTCAAAATCAGCACCAGCGTTGCGTCACTTGCGTCATATTGTTGGCGCGCGCCGCAGTCAGAGTTACACGATTTACCTTGTGGTTATAAAATCAGGTATAAGTTACAAGGGCGGATCTAGGATTTTTTTTCTGGGGGGAGCACAAGGACTGTGGCGTGTTGCATGTTGGGTGCAAAAAATCGACTGATGCTGTTGAAACGAATCCTAAAGATGGGGGGGGGGGAAGGGTTCTCTCACTACGCAACTGCAGAAGGACCAGATGGGCAAAAAAATCAAGAAATAAAACAGATGGGCAGAAAAAATTCACTAAATTCTGTTATTTCTTAATTTTATATCCACTGTTATGGAATTTCCCTCCACAGTAGGTACACAAACAACAGTCTGGGGGGGCACGTTTCTGTTATTTCTTAATTTGATATGCAGTGTCATGGAATCTGCCTCCACAGTAGGTACACAAAAAAGCAGTCTGGGGGGCACGTGCCTCCCCCCCCCCCCTAAATACGCTACTGTTAAATAGGTACCTAACCTATGTACTTATTACTTCCATGGGTTACACTTAGACAAAACTAAGATGGCCTTTCCTTAGTGGAATATAAAAACGTCCATGATTCAAAGTAGAAATATTTCGGCGGGTAGGTTCCTAACACAAAACGCTACACTCGCTAGGGGTAGAGAAAATGGCTATAGTGCTTCATATTATTAAACTATTATGCTGTGTTCATAGCCTAATACCTACCCATAACTTTTGCATGCTGCCTATCATCTACTTGTGATAATATACATATTTCGACTTCGACACATCTATCTATACATATAATAAAACAGTTAAAATATTTTGTCTGTACATTTAGTATTTTTGACTAAAATGGATAGAGGGACACTTAAAAAGAACAATAGAAAACAAAAAAAACAATTTTGGAATTTCTTGTCTGTCTGTCTGTCTGTATGTATGTACGCGTTTCACGCAAAAACTGCTGGACGGATTTGAATGAAACTTTTTTTGTTGTATAGCTATTAAGTCTGGGCAACATATAGGCTATAATTGATTTTGAAAACTGGAACACCTGATGAAGAACCAGAAAAGAACAGCTAAACTATAAGAAATATGGAAATGGTGCCTTAACAAAAGTCGTTCAACCTAATGAGCATTTTCTGCTGACGTATAAAAATTGAAGATCTGGAACATCTGATGAAAAGCTCCAAGAGACCAGCTACACTATAACATATACGAAAATGGCGCCTTAGCAAAAATTGTTCAACCTGATGAGCATTTTCTGCTGACGTATAAAAATTGAAGATCTGGAACATCTGATGAATAATTCCAAGAGACCAGCTACACTATAACGTATATGGAAAAGACGCCTTAGCAAAACTTGATTAATCTGATGAGCATTTTCTGTAGACGTATAAAAATCGAAGATCCGAAACATCTGAAACAGTTTGGAACACTAAAAGACTTTTCATCTAAGCGAAACTCACGCGGGCGAAGCCGCGGGCAACAGCTAGTATAAAATATAATGTTGTCATCTAAAGTTATTTTTTTCTGCACTTCTCATGCATAATACTTAACTTCTCTAAATGTTTCATGCATAATACTTAAACTCGTCTGATCACATTCACTTGGATGTACTTTACTTATATGGTGAATGCATTTAAAGCCACTATACACGAGATTGTATGATGTGATGCATATTATATGGCGGTAACCACCTTATATGTAGATAGGTATATACGAGTTCATATCATGGCGTGTCTTGCATCCAGTGCAGTTATGAGCTTCAAGTCAGTTGGAAAATATTACTAAATTAGTAAATTATTACATGAACCCTGAAAACTTTACGATCCTGTTATACTAATAAAGTCATGTAAAAGAGCTGCTAAGTCGGCCCTGCAATTTTCTTCCTACTTTGCATCAGGCGATCTGACATGATTGGTATGCAGGAAAAACGACAATTTATTTGCCCATTGAAAATCACGTTTCATAAACGTAGTTCGAGTGGGTGTAATGGCCAGAGCTTATCAGACCTTACACATTCCATTCAATGTAAAGTCTAATAGACTAGTACAGTCAGATGCAGATAAACCTGCAGGCCTACTATGGTACGGTATATTATGGTATGGTACGTCGTGGTACGAAATTATATGCAAAATGAGTGAATGATGCCACCCAATCCCGATCTTCTTTTGGTGACTACCTAAACTAGATCGTAATATGGGCTTGATGGTACGAAATTGCGATGCAGCTCAATTTAGGTCGTAAAATTGCTCGCATTAAGAGTTGGTGGTAGGCCTGCTGACCTGATATCTTACTTCTGTGAGAAGTATATCTCACAGAAGTAAGATACCTATGATGTAGATAGCTGGGGGTCAAGTTTCTCTGTATCTGTCTATACCTTACCTACCTACCTATAGTCCGAAAAATCAACCTATTTGCTAAATCTGCCTGCGAATATTGGCAAAACCATTATTATTGCAAGAAAATAAAACTTAGGCGCTGGACAGACAGAACAGACATAAGACGTAGACGGACGCGGACAGTCTTTTCCGCGTCCCTTACATACAAAATGTATAGAAGCGTCGTGACGCACAATAGAAAAGACAGCGCGCAGACATGATGCCTTCTAGTCTGCGCCCCGTCTTTTCTGTCTGTCCAGGGCCTTAGGTTAGCAGCTTTCTAAAAATGAGCAGAAACAGACATTATTTGCCAGGACAGCAAGCCGCCTTTATTATGGCTTGATTGATTTATGGTACCTAGCTATGTGTGTAAAGTAGGTAGCAGTTAGGCGTTATTAAAAATTAAGTACCTACTCAACTTATCCAACATTGATACCTATGGTATTTTAATTTTCCACTCGACCGTGTCGAACCAGCCAGTATTTTTAGTGTTGTGTGTTACAAATACATTCAGAATATTAAAAACCTTAGACGATTTTAAATTATTTTTTTTATACTACAAAAAAATTAATGTTCCAAGTATAAAGCAAGAGTGCATGTAAGTAGGTAGGTACCTATTCGGTCATATTTTACCAAATGCCAAATAAAGTACCTATGGCATGCATGACTGATACATACTTATTTTAAATATTAAATATTCAAGTAAGTACCTAGTAGTCTTGAAATAGGTACATATTTTTATTTTCAAGACAAGTTCAGAAAAATAATAATTCAGCATAAAAAAAAACTAGCACAAGAATGTGCAAACACAAAAGTGCACTACAACAACTTGAATTGGTATTCTATTTTCCTGGTCAACTAACTATAGCTCAAATGCAAATAAGGAGTCATGGAGCAGAAGAAAACTAGAGAAATAATGAAAATTAATTTTATTAAATAACCGCATTTAACTTACTGAGATTCCCATACACGACCAGCCCATTAGCCTATATTTACAACGGGCTGCTTAACCTATATGTACACGTGCGGGACAGACTTCAATGGATCACAGGAATACATGCTTATCCTACACCGGCGCCCCGACCTCTTCTTGATACGACCTCGTTAGATGGGCGGCGGCGGCGGTGAGTGCTCGGAGAGACCGCCTGAGCCCTCGGAGGTGACGCCTGCAAGCCGCAGCAGCACGAGCAGTCGACTCCCTCTCATCCTCTCCTTCTATCCCTGAATCACCAGCTGCACTTGACGCATCACTCTCTGTATCACTTAAATCAGAAACCCTTCTGTTCCCAGGCTCCACTTGCTCATCAGAATCACCAGCCCACAGCAACTCAGTCTTCAAGTCATTCAGCATAGCAAACATGCTGAATGGGTCATCGTCCCCCTCCTGAGGAAGGTTCATCAGGCGGCTGGGTACTAGCACCGTCTCGTCCATGGTGTTCACCATTTTAACAAATCTCTCCATGTCATTGAGGATGCTCTGCTTCGAAAACTCTGTGTTATCATACCGAGCTATCTTGCGCAGTGTGTTCCTGTAACAAGCGAAATTTTGTAACATTAATATTGATTTCTATCAATACAACCAAATCTTATTTTTAATTTGTATATCCACCTAAAGTATCTATTTCTTTATAAAACCACTAAGCAGTTTATACTCATCAAAAGGGACATTTGTATGGTTTTATCAGCCTATGGAACATCTATAATACTACAACTACTTTCTTCACTTCATCATAATCTTAGTTATAAATTAAAGGAAATTAAAGGAAGTTGATTAAAACTAAAATTGTTATACAAAGAAATTCATCAACATAAAATTTTATAGCCTGCATCATTATTTATGAAGTAACCTGTTATGCAAGGTAAATAAACTTTGTTTAGGTATCCATGTTTATGTCGAAATGTTTCATTTAAAAATGAAATTATTTTTGTTTGTTTTGTAGGTAGGTAGGTACCTACCTATTTTTCTAAATCATTGTTAACATGGAGCAGCTAATAAATTTAAGTTTGTTAACATTGAAAACCACTTAGGTACTATGTTGTGCTGCCAAGAACATTATAAAATACACCTATCAGAACTATTTTTCTTGTTTTAGAGATTTAACAGACAGGAATAATTGGTTTAGATCTGGATCATAAAAATGATATCTAACAAGTTAAATAAGTCATTAAACTTGGTCACACAACCAACACACAGGGTTATAAGTTTGATACATCTGTATGTCTGTACATCGTAGCTTCTCAACAGTTTTGATATGATTTTAGTTTATTTCACAGCTAGTTTTTTTTGGGTGGTACTTACTTTAGCTATAATGAACATCGGTCAAGCCGTTTGAGAGGATTTATAGATGATGGCAGGGGATTTCGAAAATGTTTGATTAGTTAGGAATTTAGTTTACCTGCTGTTTGTTTTGAATGTGATAAAAAATTATCAAAATGTGGTAACTTAGGAGGATATGTCAACACAACATTTAATCACTTTGAACTTACGTTAGACCTACTAAACACAGTTAATGCCCTTAGTACCTACCTACTTGTAAGCAAGTTAGTCACATCAGCAGAATAGCATAATCAACTTGTAAGTGATTGTTTTTGTTTTAATCTTTCAACATAGTGTTATTTTGTTTTTGTTTTAATCTTTCAACATAGTGTTATTATAAATATCTAACTCTTGAGAACAATGTTTGTACTTATTAAAAAATCCCATGGGAGTTAACTAAGTGAAAACTAGACAGTAAGTAAGGTTTTGGGATTAGATAACTGCATGAAATTTGTATTTCAAAATACCTGCAAAGTCGTTACTATCTGATCATTATTTGAATCAATTTTTATTGAATCCACCCACAATGTATACAATTAATATGTAGGTAGGCATGATAACATTATCAAGGCTTCATTGTGGGTTATTTATTGAAAGGATTTAACATTCTTCTAAGTATTTTAACTATAACTAAATCTATGTTATATACTTAAATTATAACATGAAGTCACGGATACTGAGTCATGTCGTGTGCTCTGCGCACGCCCAGAAATACCCGGGATAACCTCATCCTTATGTTAAAACACTAAATGAAAACGAAATCCTATATTATCATTGCACTCATTTGTAGTCTAAATTATTTGCGATTTCTTCCGAGACTGTTGGATACTATTTTGTGAAAGGTTACACGTTTCACATAATATGACAAGCCCCCATTCTCCATAGTATGGATTAATGCTAGAATGGTGTGATCACGCACACAACACGCCACGCTGCAACACGATACTCAAGAATGCATCACGCACGCATCCATCACAGGGCCACAAGGGACAGGCTTGGTCAGAACATCCGATATTGGTAAATTGTAAGCCAACACTCCGTACCTGCTATTTTCTAATTTCGTCGATATGTCGGTGTTGAAAGACATCTTCTCGTGTTATTATTCGTTATAAATATCACTGAACACACAAACTATCCAAATTTTACTGATGTCACTGTAAAATTGACGCTTGCAACCAAGAAGGCTTACGAAATAACGCGAACCGACGCGACGACGCGAACACAAACGACCGTTCGCAACAACGAGATTTTGACGTTTGAGAAAAGAGGGGAGCGTTCGCTTTTTATATGACGCGATCATACGATGCAGGGAAGCGAACTTTGGTTTTATCAGTACGTTGTGGAATACTCAGTAATTATTACGCCTATAATAATTGTTAATTTTTTTTAAATATCTTTTTTGTATATTTAGACTTTATAAGCGAAATTATCATAGATTTATGTCATAAAAATAGATAGAAGTAGATTTCTACTAACATTACTAGGCGCGTCCCTACCAAATCACACCACATGCGATTGCTCTGATTGGTCAGCATAATATCAAGTTTTTTTCTATTGGTCAGTAGAAAGTATACTTTGCGCGGTTTATTTTAAATGTGCTTCGTCAACTTTACGAGTACCTATATTTTTTTAAAGCTTCCCTGACAACTAGTGTATTTTTTTTGCGCCAGTTTAGCTGCATCAAAGAAAAAATACACTAACGGCGTTCCATTTCCATAAAATAGAAATACGCACCAAAATTATGAAACAGGTAGGATTTTGTAAATATAATTAAGTAGAAAATTCAGAAAATTGTTGTATGCAAAACTTTCAAACAGACTTTATCTATTTTTAGGGTTCCGTACCTCAAAGGGCAAAAACGGAACCCTTATAAGATTACTTTGTTGTCCGTCTGTCCCTGTCTGTCAAACATTTTTTTTCTCTGGAACGCTTAAAGTAAATATACCTATACGGACAAATCACACAGATTGAGGTAGCCCCAAAGTAAGTTCGGGACTTGTGTTATGGGATACTAACTCAACGATACCATATTTTATGACAAATACATATATAGATAACCATCCAAGACCCAGGCCAGTCTGAAAAAGATTATTTTCCATCTCGACCTGACCGGGGATCGAACCCGGGACCTCCGGTGTGACAGTCTGGCGTGATAACCGTTAGGCCACAGAGGTCGTCAAAGTAATATCAAATACTCGGATCCACGCATTGACGTATGATAAAACAAATTTGTTTTTTATACTTGATCGAAGGATCCACGGTACTGTGATTTACATAATAGGACAAGTAAGAAAAAAACCGGCCAAGTGCGAGACAAATTCGCGCACCGAGGGTTCCGTACACGCAAAGTATCTCACATTATAACTCTAACTAAAACACCAACTAGTTTCAAAAACAAACTTAACTTTGCAGTTCGATCCCAGATTCATATCATATAGAATTCAGCGCAAAAATAAGTTTGTAACACTTTTTTTACTTCACTTCCAACAACATATTTAAAATCTTTAGATTTATTCCTGTATAAGTACTGTTAGAACTTGCTTTTTACCAAATTTTAGGTCGAAGTGAAGTACCCCATAGGTTTTGATTGCTGCCTAAAATCGCAAAATATGCGAAAATTCGCAACATTAACGGTAATATTATCTCCTGATCGCGTTGACGTATAATTTTGATTATTTTTTTGCTGAAGGAGATAGTGGATCCGAGTATTCGCTATTAATTTCAACTTGATACGTTTAAGCGTTTCTGAGAAAAAAAGTTTGACAGACAGACGGACAACAAATTGATCTTATAAGGGTTCCGTTTTTGCTTTTTGAGGTACGGAACCCTAAAAACGAAGTTTAGCTTCATTGCCTTTAATGTGATCATAATTTTACATATTTTTACAATTTAAAACCTGCAGGTTTTAAATTGTAAAAATATGCCATGGCCACTAGGCTATTGTATGCAAAGTTACCTCATTGCCCTTATTTTATACTAATTTTATCATTCCATCATTCCTGTCCTGATCCATTGACAAACGTAGAACAAATTATTTATTGATTTGTGTCAATTAAGTAGGTACCTAAGAATTTATTTACAGCTTTAAAAAAATATTCTTACACCTATTAAAATTTGCAAGCTTCGAGCGAACCTTCCACGCACTGTGTTGCTCTCAAAGATTTAAATCTCTGGTTGCTCTATGTTTGCAAATACATTTAAGTCTCATTTTAATTCGATCATATTTTTTTCTAGACCTTTGCACTAAAGTGAACATTCATAACTGGATAATTCCAGAAAGTGTGCAAAGTACTAGTAGTAAGTATTTAATTAATATTTCTATTAAAGACCGGAATCACAATAGTAAGGTAAGTAGTTATTTAATGGGTAATGGAACAACGTTGACGTCGATACCAATTTAATTAGGGTCAATTTTTACTTTCATTCCTCAAGGTTGGTGGTCCATGTGGTCATCGTCAAGGAGGATTTAGACTCGTCATGGATTCAGCCAACATATATACGTTTACTCGTATGTCGTCAACCTAACGTCAAATGTTTGAAATAATATTTGTATCAAACGGACATCCATTAGCATCCAATTTACGTCAACACCTTGTTTAGTTTATTTCCTACGCAATCGCTTATGTGTTTGCCAATGTTTGAGTCCACTCCATCTTGAAAGAGATGGAGTTTTCTACTTTAGCGAAAATTATACTCGGATTAGGCATGCAATATCCGCTTTCATAAAAGTTCTTGGATATGATCTTGGTTATCATCAAAGATTTAAATCGTCAAATCTTTGGTTATCATGGAATTCAATGAACGGACTTCGAACCCTCATTGTTGGCCTAGACAAAAACTAGGTACCTAAGTACCTACATGCAATGCACGTATGAAATGTAAAAAATCTGGTAGGTATCTCACTTTTTTGCATATTTCCACAATGTCAAATAATGTGAAAAAAATGTTGAAAAAATATACTTACATACCTACATATCTACCTAACTTTTTAAGTTTTTAGAGTTCCCTATCCCAAAACTAAAAACACACATTTTATAGGATGACTGTTCTGTTTCTGATGACTGTCTCTCTATGTTTCCACAAATTGTTAGTCAAGAAGATAAATTAATCTAGTCAGGTATTTTCTATACTATCAAAAAATACATAATCTATATCTATACATATAATAAAACAGTTAAAATATTTTGTCTGTACATTTAATATTTTTGACTGAAATGGATAGAGGGACACCTAAAAAGAATAATAGAAAGCAAAAATATTTTTTTGGAATTTCTTGTCTGTCTGTCTGTCTGTCCGTCTGTCTGTCTGTCTGTCTGTCTGTATGTATGTACGCGTTTCACGCAAAAACTACCGGACGGATTTGAATGAAACTTTTTTTGTTGTATAGCTATTAAGCCTGGGCAACATATAGGCTATAATTTATTTTGAAAACTGGAACACCTGATGAAGAACCTTAACAGAACAGCTAAACTATAAGAAATATGGAAATGGTGCCTTAACAAAAGTCGTTCAACCTGATGAGCATTTTCTGATGACGTACAAAAATTGAAGATCTGGAACATCTGATGAAGAACTGCAAGAGACCAGCTACACTATAACATATATGGAAATGGCGCCTTATTAAAAGTCGTTCAACCTGATGAGCATTTTCTGCTGACGTATAAAAATTGAAGATCTAGAACATCTGATGAAAAGCTCCAAGAGAGATTTTTTATCTAAGCGAAACTCACGCGGGCGAAGCCGCGGGCGACAGCTAGTTATTTTATAAAATTGCACTTATTTGAAATACATATTATTTTTGTGTTGATAGGCAGGTAGCGAATACTTGAGGAAGGCTAATACTAAAATTCCTACGGAAGCAAACCCACATGCGCAACAAATGCTATTTCCCACCTTCAGAGGAAGAGTTCTGAGGTGGGAAAAGGTGGACTGGGAACGGAACCTTCGCGTCATATCGTCAAGGCGCGATTTACAATTTTTTTGCCTTTCACACGTCAAGAGGAAAATGTATAAAAAAAGTCTTGCAAAAAGTGTTTTCTCAAGAGTTTCGTTGTCGCGAAGTCCAAGCTTATCTTTCTGATGCAAGATCGTCGTAGGTAGGTAGGTAGGTATTATATTTTTGTTGTATTTCTCCATGATGAAATAATCTCCGTTGCTAGGCTCATTGGGATCTATTTCTGTCAACAAGTATAATTTAGATAGATTAAATAAAGCATAATATTGTTATCTATCACGCGCCGATATCGTGGAAACACACCCACTAAGTCGTCACTTTTAGCAATATTGCATTCAATCTTGTCGAACTTTTGTTAAAGGTTATCTATAATACAGACATACGCACAAACAATCGCGCGTCGTCGCTATGCACTCCTATATTATAATGAAGTGACGTCATCGTTTATATTACAAAATGTAATGAAGTTGCATTAAAAAATATGAAGGCTCATAAATTAGATTTGACAAAGTGCTCTGGCATTGCAAACTTTATAGGAAAGCTGTCAGTGTTATATATAATGCGATGCACCTTTGTCTACAAATTCTGTAACATTTTATTAGCTTTCCGCCCTGACTTTGCCTGCATGGTTTTTTATTTTCACCCATTTTACCTCTTCATAGGTGGAATAAAAAAAAATTGGTTGCTACGTTTAGCGGTTTTATCTCTGCTGCGTTGATATAGGTACCAATCAGTTATTATGTTTTTATTTATATGTATTTCATTTCAATACAGATTATCCGTGTAGTCCACATGGTGTAGCCACCTTTACCACCACTTTGGGGCACGTCTCGGGTTCCTCTATAGCAGGTAGCAAAGTTTTTTTGCCAAATCTTACAGGACTGTTAAGTTTTAAAAATTAGTTTATTTAATTTCACTACTATTTTTGACCGAACCGCCCTACTAGAGAATAAACTAAAGTAGGTACCTACGAATTACGAAAACAACGATGAAAGTATACGATGGTGAAACAGACGACGGGGTGAATGAGTGCGTGATCCTGTTGAAACCTCTGGGTGTATCTTTGATTGTGAATATTCTATGATTTCACAAATGATATTTGTATCGACAACAACGGTCGTCGGCGTCGTAGCAATTATAATAGATAGGTACGATAAGTCACAAAAACTAGCGCCAAATTTTAAGTTAGTATCTTCAGCAATACAACTAGATGTTTGAATACAACATTGAAAACTGTATCATCAGTCACTAGATAATGCGTGATCATAGACTTATTTTATACTACGCCAGATTACTCAGTGTATATAAATAAGTCTATGTGCCTGAAGACAGACTGATAAAAATTCTAAGTTGATTTTTTTATATCTCCCACGTACAGATAAGTACATTATAATGTGTTGATAATTTTTATAAAAAGTAATAGGCACTAAAAGAAATTAAACTACTATGTAGATATTCTTCTATTTAAAATTAAAAACGTCGCAGTGGCGGCATCTACGTGTGCTATATCTACACCGAAGTAAGTTTATGTATGATTGAATGATATTGTATATTCACCACTAGATGGCGATGTCAATCTTTTATTGGTTATATAATTCGCTCATAGATGTCGCTAGGAGTTTTAAAATCTAATATTTATCAGTTACATAATTCGCTCATAGATGTCGCTAGTAGTTTTAATATGGAACACTTTCTATTATCAAAGGTCCATTCCATGCATGGAAATTACTGGCTGAAAGATGAAGAAAAATATTGGTTGAGTACGGATAATATAATCCTAACTAATATTATAATCAGAAAGTGATTTTGTTTGTTGTTACCTCTTCACGCTTTATCTACTGAACCGATCGTCATAAAATTTTGCATACACATAATCAGGTCAGGGGTCCCGAGAAGGACATTATTTATTTTTTATTAATAAAATAAAAGTACAAACTAATTTTAAGTAGTAAATAATACCATATAGAAACCCTGAGGTTTGTCTGTGTAAGTTTACATCTATGCTACTATACCAATATCTACTTAGGAACTAGATGCGTCTAAGTTATTTAGAAAATAATTCTTTAAAGTGATTTTGTAATTTTTTGGATGTATTGTATTGCGCAACTCGGCTATAACATAGGCTATCATTTATCCCGGAAAAAAGTACGGTTCCCGAGGGATCAACATAAGCGCAGGCGAAAGCTAGTAGATTAGCTAGGAATTGTTTTCTTCTAACTTTATTATATAGTTCTAAGAAACTACCAAGTAAAAAAATATATACGTAGGTAGGTACTTTAAATCCTAACTAATATTATAAATGCGAAAGTGAGTTTGTTTGTTTGTTACCTCTTCACGCTTCATCTACTGAACCAATCTTCCTGAAATTTTGTATACACATAGTTAGAAGTACCGAGAAGGACATAGGCTACCTTTCATCCCGGGAAAAAGCACTGTTTCCGTGGGAAATGCACGCGGGCGAAGCCGTGGGCAAAAGCTAGTACTTTATAAAATTTCGGATAAGTATTGATATTTCGTCCAAACCTCAAATACCAAAATATTTAAACAGTCACTGTATGCGAGATAGATATGATTAGATATCACTACAAATATTGCTTGTTTGCCTACTACAAGATACATGCAACTTTTCAATTTATCAACTTCGAAATCAGAGTTAATCAAAATAATTCAGATAACAAGTGGACCAACAAATGTCCGAAGTTGACCGGGCGTCGAGTGCGCCCTCTACGGCTTGCGGCCGCTAATCAAATTAAGCTTGGGATACTGATGATAGCCTAATGTGGAGGAGGCTTTATTTTTGTGAAATCTATAATTCATATAGCTTACTTCTCCCGTTTGCTTGGAGACTTCGAAGTGTATCTTGGTCACAGAATAGATAGAACGCCAAGCAACAGTCTAAATGGGTGTTAATAGTAGGGCGAAACTAATTAGGTATCTAATTTTGTCAGTTGGCTATATTAGGAGGTCCGAGGCACCTATTACATACAGGGTGTTTTTTAAATTATTGGCATCCTTTATACTGGTGAAAGAACTCGTGAATACGAGCAACTTTTTGTATGGGACCGACTCAATCAGACCGAAAAAAAAATCAGCTGTTTCATACATTTTGGGTTTCTAAGTATTCTAAAATAGTATGGAACAGCTGATTTTTTTTTCGGTTGGATTGAGTCGGTCCCATACAAAAAGTTGCTCATATTCATGAGTACTTTCACCAGTAGAAAGGATGCCAATGATTTACAAAACACCCTGAATACGTCAAAATTAGTTTCAACCTTAAAATATTACTAAGGAATAAACTTGTAAATTTTTGTGTATTTCAGTACAGAGAAAAGATTACTACTTCATGCCTTGGGCTTGGGTAAACCAACCTCCTTGGGCCACAGAAAGTAATGGAAAAAATAATTTGAAGTACATCTACAATGTAAGTATATTTTATTAGACCCCAGATTTTTATGGCACTGTTATTTTTTTGGCGAACTCATTTGTATATCCAGTCATTGTTGCCCGTGATTTTCCGATGTCCCAACCCCAAAAGGACACAGAGCCTGAAAGACAACTGACGACGAACTAATTGGGTTCAAACTACGCTTAAAACATTACGCTTTCACAGCTCTCGTGGTCAAGACGATACTTGTTTGTATTTTTTTTATTATTTTTTTTTATTTGGAAAACCTACAGATATTAATTACATATCTGTCTTAAACAACTAATAACACAGTTAATAGGGTTTCGTATAAAAAATTTCGTGAAAATATATTAATTGTAAATCCGCTTCCACAGTAAGTTAGCCCTGTGGGATATTCGAGCGATTTCATTTGCGCCGGGATATGAACGAGTGTACAAACAAATGAGGGCCGCTTTGAGTCTACGAGTACTGTCAACAAAAATTATATCGCACTTCTATTTTATTACGTTGCGTATTTTATCAAACATAGATATCCCATTACTGTAATGCTAATTGATATACATCTTGCTGATATTAAAAATAATCATTTATATCATTATCGACATCATCAGCCGTTTAAATGTCCCCACCGCTACTAGGGCAAAATGCGAGACTAGTATGTTAGTTGTGTACAGTACACTTAGCTACTAAAGATGAAGAGACATGCAAGTAACACTTGGTTTATATACAACCCAGAACTAAAGATTCAGGCACAACAAAGTTTTGGTATATTTCTATGGTAAAATTATTGTACACAGTTCTAAATGCTATTTATCTTTATTATAACGCGAGAAACTGCCCACGAAAAGCGACCCAGTTAAATAGCACCTTCAATAATCAAACACTTATTTTTCCGAGTGTTATCTGAGAGGAAGAAGGAATAATAATAGAGTAAATTAATTATTCCACCCCCGGGGAGGCAGGCCAGTAAGACGGGCCTTAAATTCTCTAAACCCAGCTAAAATGAAACTCTCCGAGAAAAAGGGGTTTTCTGTTTTAATGCCCATCACAAAATTGCTGGGAGACAATAATGTGGGATTCGTTGCTTGATATAAATTCCGAATAAAAATACTCTCCTCTGCTTCGCTGAGCGGCTAGTGATGCGATTCCATTTGTTTTTATCGATTGTGTGTTGTTTAACAATAATGCTGTACTTTTGATAACGATTTACAGTTTTAGAGGTAGTAAGTCCATGGGAAATATGAGAACGTTGACATCAAGCTGGATTGGTGAGAAAACGCTGTTTTTACCAGATTTACACTAGATTTTTCATGGACAGTGACGGAGATGGAATTGGTGATATAAATGGTATTTAGATGCTTATTTTTTTATTTAATATGGCATTTATTAACAATAAACCTTAGGTAGTAAGTATTTGAATTGAGTGTCGACATGATATAAAAATTACATAACTGCTGTCTGGAGGTCCTGAGTTGGATTCTTATATAGTGAGTTCAATTCAAATATTTGTGCTCATTTTCACAGATATTTGTCTGCGGGTGTGATGTCCTTGTTTCTACATATTTGACGGCAAGCTAAGTGGCTTATTAAACGTATTATTATGTGCCTATTTATATACTAGTACGAACATATTCTAATAAATTTATGTTTTTCTGGATACCGATATCGAAAACATTAAACATTTCCAATCAAATGTCCTAAAAACAAATCCTTAAGATGAACAAATAAATGAACGATCGATATAGAATAAGTCGATTCTCACAATACCTACTTGGACGTTATTATCGATGTCCTTTGTTTCGCTTCGCTTTGTCTAAGTACGTATCGCACAATCTGCTTAGATGTTACTTAGAAATACGTCGATTTATGTATTCTGTATTAAATAGGTTCGTATTATTTAGATTTCCAATTTCGGAAAATTGGAAAATTCAAATACGTTGCAAATTTTGAGCAACAAGGATTTCCGCGCTTGGAACTGAAAGGAGTCCGTGTTGCTCTTTGGTTGCAATACAATACGAAACGCATTGATTATAACAAGAATAAGGAAAGTGCTTGAAATAATTTCCTCCCAAGCAATCTATTAACCTAGATTCAAAACAGTATTCTAGAGGATGATGTAAGAAAGTAAATAGTGCGCCAAGACAACTTGGGTACCTCCTCATGCTCTACTTACGATACAATCCAAAGGGGCAGGTTAGAATCTCGCGCGGACTGATCTTCGGAGTCTAATTCAAGTACGGTAATTTTATTCATTTCCTTCGAGTTCAAACATAGGCTATAACTACAAAGTACAAACTGCAACGGGGTGTGAAATATATGAAAAATATAAACGAATGATATATTATACGATACTGTATTTAAAAGTATCTACATTTCGATAGTTTTGATATTTCCTCAGTATCTTGTTTAGATCGTTATTAGATAGAAGACGATATTTATTTTTATGTATGTTGTGCCATGCTATTATTAGGATGTTAAAATCAATGATGCCTTTATTTTTCTTGTTTAGTTATTGTTTAATTGCGATTTCCTGTTCAATTCCAGAAACACTCAAAGCAATCACATTTTAATCCAAGAAACGGAAAAATTTCGATTCACCGAAACATTGTTGACACAGCTAAGTAGCGCCTCGCTTCATTTGCATTCACTTAATCCCTGTTATGAATAAAGAAAAATTCCTCGCGACGTTTTTAAGAGGGCCTAAGCAGCGCGGTCTAATGAAGAAGCGGCTGGGGATTAGATGCCGCCCAGCCGCGCACTTTCGCGACATTACACTTTTAATTTGAACGAATCTTATTATTTTCTTTTGTTGATTTAAGCCCCTGAGTCGAGAGAGACGTGACCTGCAGTGGAAAAATGCGATTGCCATCTAAAGCCAACCGTTTAAATGAACGAGATTGGGGCTTAAAAAGTATAATGGACGGAGGGGGGTGGGCGGCGATCTGGGGGACGCAAGATGGCCGATTTGCGATTGAGATGAGACGCCCGCCCTCGCCGCCGCCCAAGATCAACCAATATAATTACGTCCGACGTTAACGTAACATTCATCTACCTATGCCGAAATCACATTTTTTTTCTTTATATCTCTGATCGTACTCGAAAAAAGCGGCTCAGAAAATCTTTAACATCAGAGTTATTAATTTCTTCTGAATTACTTGAGGTTTCCACGAAATATTGCTGATACGAAGATATAAATGTTAAGACTATTGCTTTTACATTGAGAGCTTCATTAAAAAGGTTTTATTCTTTTGGAACAGTATATAAATAGAAAAAATGTTTTAAAATATAAAATAATGTTAAATAGCCACGAATCGCGAAACAAAAAAAATATCAACACGAAAGCGATAGTTCATTTATAACAAATGCATCCGTAACAAACTTAAATTTTTATTTAGTGTATATTAATTTCTACGATGAGACGGTACGAATCGGTATCTTCGTAGCAATAGTGCTACGAGCTACGACTGCTACAACAAGTAGGAACTTACGAAAGTTTAACACATTCACGATAGAGCGGCGAACTGCAACGTAGGATTTGTCTTACACTTACGTATTCATAGTAAGAGTCCAAGTCTTATGCCGGCACCACTCTTCATCTACCAAGAGAAGCTTTACTTTAACACTGCATCGGAGCCACAACAGCTTTACTGGCACTTTCTCCATTTAAAAACCGGCTTCTTTTACATAGAAATAGAGTATATTTTTGGTTCGTCTTGGTTGTTATTGTAAGATAATTTAGCGAGGTGGTGGTTAAAGGCTAGAATGGTCGAGATCGCCGCTCGGCTGACAAACCCTGATCCGGTCACGTAATGAAAAATGACAAAACTGTACGACCTCTTTGGTCGGCTTTCAGGGGAATCCAGCGAATGAGACCGCTTCAGGTGTAGGTAGATAAATGTATATGGTCGATGAGTTGTTAACATTTTTTGAATGAGCAATCAATAACTCGCGTATAAAATTTTAAGAACTATAACTACAACGAATCCTCTGATTTATTAAAAAGTTATTAAATAATTTACATAAATAAATTTATATATTCTGTAGATTAATTTTAGAACCGTTTAATAATATGTAGGTACAGATCTAGTTTCATTATTAAAAAAACTGTAACTAACAGTTTTCCGTCAGCGTTTGTTCTCGTGGGAAGAGTATGTCCCTTAAAACATATCTTACAGAAAATATTTTTCTCCATATTTAAATACTATAAATCAGAGCGACAACCATCATGATTGAAGCGAAGACCGCAGCTGATCCATTAAGAGCCTCAATAAACTATTGGAGACAAAACAAAACGCGATAAAGCCTTTCCTTTGAACGTCCATGAATACTGAAAAGTTGGAAGTATCAGGGAGGCGCGACCGCAGCGCCGCCCGCGGACCCAAAAAATACGCCGTAAACGAGTGGAAGGGGCCACCTCTTCAGCCGCGAAATTTCAGCCATACTTCCAAACCTATAATCCTTCATAATCACCTTT
Organism: Ephestia elutella; assembly: GCA_018467065.1. Taxonomy (NCBI): domain Eukaryota; kingdom Metazoa; phylum Arthropoda; class Insecta; order Lepidoptera; family Pyralidae; genus Ephestia; species Ephestia elutella. Next base: position 15,905,298 of record CM031568.1, on the reverse strand, counting down.
ACAAAGCAAAGATTAAAACGTTCGAGCCCCTCTTCGCTGCTTTTATATGCGAGACAGCGAAAAGCAAGATTAAATCATTATTTTTCTTAAGCTCCTCATCGTTTTTTCTCCACTCTACTGGAAGTTTTTTGCTTGGACTTTTGATGCGGACGATCAAAGACTTGTGTTCAAATTTACATAACATTCTTAAATAAATTGCGGGGTGGTTGGGGAGGCCAATTTAACACGGCTTGGTGTTCTGTACAAACTTATTAATGCGAGTTCCAGGATTGATGCTTAATGTACTATTAATTTATTCCAGATTAGTCGAGTGCCAGCGCATAATTTATGGACAACATTTGGTTGCATGATAATCAGGCGATTATGCGACTAATCAATGGATAAAATCGACTATATTTTACTACTTTTTTATACTTAACTGGATTATTAAAAGTTCCTGTTTTGTTGCGATAACCTCAAAAATGGTAAAATGGATTTTAATGAAGTTTCTTCTATGAATAGGGTGAGACCAGACGAAACCATTCATTCATTGAAAGTATTCATTCAAAATGGTACGTTAGTAATTTTCCCTTTAAAGATCAAGAACGCTTATTTTTCAATAAGCGTTTTTGAATCAACAAAATCAGCTCAGCTGTTTTAGAATCTCGTTTATTACCATAGAGCTAGGTACGCCCTGGTTTATTACACCTTTTTTATTTTTTCAGCTTCTCACAAAATGCTTATTTAGTCGATCTATTTGTATTGTTAATTTGTATACTTGTTCAAAGAATTTTGTGAGAGGAAATAAACATTTTATTATAATTATTATACTAAAAAGTACTTAATTGACGCCTACAACCAAAACATATCTTACTTAAGCCCAACTTAGTATTTAGTTAAACCTAAGCGCCAAGTTATTTGCGTTGTCTAGTGGTTGTTTGATTGTCTTAGGCGCAGGTACTAAGCTCAAGTGAAATATGTCGCTACTTACTGTTCTAAGCCAAGTTTACTTGCCGGGCTTAAGTTTTACAACTTAGACATGTGGGACATACAGGTGGGCCGGAGTTTACAACTTTTGGAAGATTAAAATATAGATTAATCATGTTTTGAATGCTGTTTAAATACACTGGAAGGTTATTTATTTACGTTGATTTAAATTGAGCAAGTGCGCATTGATCATAGAAATCAGAATGCTTAATACTAGTATTTAATAGTATTTTTCGATTTCTGACCTATATGAAGCTATATGTAGATAACTTATGTAGAATGTAAAGTGTCTATAAAATTATCATATCATTTTGAAATGTTGAAAAATTGTTCATTTATTTTTCTTTACATAATTTCCGCTTTCAGTGGTCTACTCAATTATTTTTAGGCTAATTATGTGTGCGTCCATTATTGTAAATAAAAAACAGGGCCCGTCCGGGATTTGAACCCGGGACCTCTCGCACCCAAAGCGAGAATCATACCCCTAGACCAACGAGCCACTTGGAGGCTTTCAGTATTTAAGTATGTATTCTCGTGAAATGTGTTTATTTTAAGACAACGTTGTTCAAAACATGAACATCTGTTTAAACATAATTATGCATAACTTAAAATCATCACTATAATAAATTGTCCAAAATATTCATATGGCTCGTTGGTCTAGGGGTATGATTCTCGCTTTGGGTGCGAGAGGTCCCGGGTTCAAATCCCGGACGGGCCCTTTTTTACTTCCGGTCATCCAGACAATCGTCATCTACTTGTCTATCTTTGTTCCTATCATAACATGTGGCAGGCTTAATCCATACTAATATTATAAATGCGAAAGTTTGGATGTGAGTTTGTGAATTTGTGAGTTTGTGAGTTTGTGAGGATGTTTATTACTCAATCACGCAAAATCTACTGGACGGATTTCGATGAAATTTGGTACAGAGGTAGATAATGACCTGGAATAGCACATAGGCTACTTTTTATCCCGGGAAAAAGCACTGTTCCCGTGGGAAATTCACGCGTGCGAAGCCGCGGGCAAAAGCTAGTATAACATAAAGACGACACACAGAATAGTCCAGCAGTAGACTTCTTGTTACCGGGTGACGATGATCACAGAATAAGTAGTTCATAGTCCAAGCATAGTGTAATAGTACTACTAATATGAAATAGAAGCGGTGGTGCCCAAGTGGTAATGACACCCTCCTGAGGTCAGATAGGACCCGGGTTCAAATCCTACCTGTGTCACATGAGTTTGTAGATCAATCTGACTCATATATGATAGTTTTCTCATAGACCACCACCTGCTTCCGGTGAAGGAAAACATCGTGAGGAAACCTGCACATTGGCTGACTAGTTTAGTTTACTAGTGTGTATACGGCTACTGCCACTAGATGACGGTAGTCGTAAAAGTCATGTCAGATGCCTTTAGGCGACTTGAATAAAATCTGATACCAATGTTAGTAATAACACACTCTATAAGAAGAAGAATAGTACTACTTACACTTACAATATATGTGGAAGTGACAAATTTACTTCTGTTTTCTATTTTTCTTGGACTATGAACTTTCTAGGCTAATTATGTGTGGGTCCATTATAAAAGCAGGGCCCGTCCGGGATTTGAACCCGGGACCTCTCGCACCCAAAGCGAGAATCATACCCCTAGACCAACGAGCCACTTGGAGGCTGTATTTAACAAAGAGTAGTCAAGAGTAGGCCAACATTATTTTGACACCTGTTCAAATATATCTTTTGCTCGTGGTATCATTTATAATATCAAATAATCGTTTTATTTCAATAAATAAAAAAAATGACATAAGACAAATAGGCATAATTTTCTTGCTTTGGGTGCGAGATGTCTGAGTTCAAATCCCATAACCTTAAACAAAGAGCAACTAAGTACGTCCTGTAAGGTTCTACCTCACGTCTTTATCCCTTACGATGTAGACCCCTTATTAAGACATGTCATAAAGTATGTATGTAATTTAATAAATTTAACTTGATATCCAATCTTGATCATGTCCTCATAGATATTATCCATACTTCCATACTAATATTATAAATGCGAATGTTTGGATGTGAGTTTGTGAGTTTGTGAATTTGTGAGTTTGTGAGTTTGTGAGGATGTTTGTTACTCAATCACGCAAAATCTACTGGACGGATTTCGATGAAATTTGGTACAGAGGTAGATAATGACCTGGAATAGCACATAGGCTACTTTTTATCCCGGGAAAAAGCACTGTTCCCGTGGGAAATTCACGCGGGCGAAGCCGCGGGCAAAAGCTAGTATATACATATTTATTAGGCAGTGTTTGTTACCGATTTTATTCTTGTAAATTTATTATTGACGTCATTGAACTTTCATATGGAACTGGCAGTTCTGACCTTTGAAAAAAAAAAGTAGAATAATTATAATTACAAAAGAGTAAATTAACGCATTGCCAAATAAAATTGTCGCGGGGAGGTCCAGATGAAAGTGAAAGCTTACGAAGCCTTTGAAAGAAGTCATCTTTGATTGATGGCCACCCCAGATTTATTATGTTAATTCGGCGCCATTTTGGTAAGCACCTTACTTACTGATGAGGTTGAAGTTCCAAAGAAAGTAACATTTTTACACGATCATTAGAGCCGGGGAACATTTTTAATAACGTCGGCTCATTAATTTTATTATATAACTTTTTAATAAGATGAATATGTCCTTCTCTAATCAATACAACGTTACTAAAAAGTGTATATTAAAAAAACCTTTTCTCAAGGAACGATTAGCTGATCGGATTAATTGAAAGACGAACAGAACATTTTTCTATCCGACAGTCGTCCATGTTAGTTCATGCTACAATTTGCTGGCTGGTACTTACCCTACTTCCTATTCCAATATTCCTACCATGGATAGTTTCTTATCAAAATAAGTTTCACCTCTACGAACTAAATCCATAAAAATCAACAGATCCTTGTTCGAACATGGACGAATGGCAAACAATTCCCTGACCATTCCATTTAGATATACACTTTGACATAATCTAGCAGCTTCAGGACACAGGGCAGGAGGTCACGCTTCAGTATGACAATGCCGTCCGTTATAAAACGAATAGTTTCTTATCGAATCTCTACTAGATATTTTTAAGCATTAAAATCCATGAGAATCAACAGATCTTTAAACGAATATGGACGAATGGCACAATTCCCTGACATTGCCATTTAGACATACATTTTGACATAATCTAGCAGCTCCGGGACACAGGGCAGGAGGTCACGCTTCAGTATGACAATGCCGTCTGTTGGGCAACTGGACAATGGCTGGACTGTGAATACATGTCCGATACCGGAGCTTTGTCGAGTCGATCGCGACTGGAAGTGGCGCTGGCGGCGCCACTGTCTTTGTATAGTTATAGTTAGTTACATGGAAACTTGTATACAGAGCTGAAGTTTTATCTTTAGCACAAGATTGTAGCATTATTACATAAAAGGTAAAAAAGGTAAAGGTTCAAATTATTATTTTTTATAGTTTATTTTTTGTCATATACAAACAAAATACGCTATAGTTAATTACAGCTTTGTGAAAAATTATACATACGAAAAAGGTACCCATTTTTCATTTTTAGTTCCCAAGCCTGAGTTGCTTTGGTATTTGAGTTCAAACTAAGTTAAGTATTTTGGCAACTCATTCCACTAATCTGTAGAGCTGTGTGCTGTTGTGGAGCTATTTTCACCATCTTACATTTTTTTACTTTATTTCGCTGAACATTGTGAGACTGCGTTCAAAAAGTCGATAAATAACATTATTAGTAGAACATTAAATCAGCCACTGGCAGCTGATTCAATCAACCACATTCCCCTGCTACCTCAATTACGTACTACCCACCTTTTCAAATCATTTTAACCCTTGCTAAGATAAGTTTATTTTGAGCCGGTTGAGTGCCGTTGTCATTCATTTAAGTGCTTCTTTTGTGACGGCATTCGCTTCGCGTCTGCCAATTAACTCTGCTGGAAGTACAAAAATTAAGTTAAATACTGCGACTTTCGCCTTGTTTACTTATTGGGAATCGACGTTGGTAACTTCGTAAATTAAAACTCAGCACCGACTAATATGTCCCGGGGTATGGCGTCGAGACGGTTTCGTTTTATTTCAAAGTCTAGCAACATCGATCCTCGATGGAGCACTTAGTATATAAAATAAATTCGCATTTAAGAACTTAATGTCTTTGAGAATTACGGGGCAGTGAACTCGGGTAAATGCTTTTAGGTATATCTGGTCTTATAAGTGCTTACTGGAAGACTTATTTAGGAATGAAAGTCGAGAGAAACATGCGTTTGGAGAGCCTTTTGACAGAATACTCTTAAAACTCTAATGTAGTGCTCGTTGGAAAACCTTACAAATATTAAAGTACAACCCTGCTGCGGCTGAATAGAAAGAGGTAACACAGGGTAGTCCCTTGTACATTGCATCAACAAATGAATATTGTATGAATTTTTCCCGACATAAAGGTAATTAACCTATTTGAATTAGAATGTGAAAATAAAGTCTGTAATTTTGATTTTCCGCGTTATTTATTTGTAGGATGACGTTTTCTCGGTGTCGTCATTTTTCTAAACCACTTGTTCAAATATTACACTTCGACTAGCACCCGTTCCAATATATAGATAGTTTAATAGTAGCCTCCAAGTGGCTCGTTGGTCTAGGGGTATGATTCTCGCTTTGGGTGCGAGAGGTCCCGGTTTCAAATCCCGGACGGGCCCTATATTTAAGACTATTTAATTTTAATTAGCCGAATTACGGTTATTCAGTCATGTCTCCGCCGCTCTTGCTTACCGCGTCCCTATTCACTCATGTACCAGAGTAGGAATGATCAGGGATTAAAGATAATAGGTACCATTCTTCCCAAATTTTCACAAGATTAGGCACGCAGCGTACCTGTCTAGTAAGTCGACTGTATACGTAAGTACTTATAATAAACTCATTCTTAGAACTACTAGAAAACTATGACAAGCTGAAGGTTAGCAGCAGCTATATTGGTTCAGAAAACGTCTATTCTGGGTGAATATTCCGATACCTATAGAATAGATGCGAAGCTTTGATGTCTTTTTAACAAACATGCAATTTTTTAAAGAAAATATGTGGAAATTTCCGATGAAATTAATGTAACCAAACACCAGTAGTGTCCATCCCACTTTTTGCACTCAAAAGCAGCAAGAATTTTCGCTAAATTGATTCTTAATCGTCACAGAAATGGTAGCAAATTCTGTTTTAAATTTTCCCATTTGGCCGCTCATTTATGTAGTTTTAATTCCGCCATTCCTTAGCTCGGGGATCTTATTTCATTAGCCGGCCGCGAGCGGCAGCCATTTAGCTCGCAAGCTGTAGAGCCATAGCGCAGTGCTTATAGTGGAGGTGGAGTAGCGATTGATTCAGTGTAATTCGATAGATTCAGTGTAATTTTAATTTCAGAAGACTTTATTATGCTATGGCTTTTAGGGTACGGCAAAATGCTAATTACTTAAACGAGTTGATAAATAGTATAGTAGAAATATGAGATCTTAATCAAAGTAATGATCGGCCAGTTGGTTGTAGACCGGTAGGCCGCCCCAGGTAGTGTTACAGCTGCTGTAGATAGTATTACCTTGAAAAATAGTCAGTCGATAGATACTATCGATAATAGGCCTATCGATAGCCAATAGTTTGCAATACTATCGATGATATCTAAAACTATCGATAGTATCGAATATCACTGGACTACCGATAGTCAAACTATCGGTAGTCCTGCAACGCTAGCCCCAGGTACCACTGGAGAAATATGCTGGAGGCTTACCTGCGCGAGCTGCAAGTCGGCGACGACTGGCGGGAGCTTGCACGGAACCGGTGGCGCTGGCGTGCTCTTGGGTTGGAGGCCAAGACTGATTTAGGGTCACTTAGCCCGGATAGTAGTAATAGTAACATGAGATCACAATTAAATGAAGTGTTTTATTTGTTGGATGAAGGTACGTAACTTTTGTCGAGAATTATAAACAATATCCAGTAATATTTCTAATAATATATTTGCAAGAGTTAGTCCTAAACTTTGTAGGTTTTGTTTCATGTTTAAAGTGATTATTTCATTAATGTTAATAATCATAATACAAATGATCATGCTAAGCATAAAGATATAGTAGAAAAGATTACTTAATGCAACATAATATTTACAGAGTAGAAATAATTCCCTTTTAAAGCACAACTCTCCGCTCTTCTCAGATCTCACCCTAATGTCACTTGTGCTGTAAATACGAAGGAATTGTACAGCTCATGGTAGATACTTGATCTGTTTATGTTCAAGTTGCTCTTCGTTTTGGTCGTTATAATTAAAAGCGACAGAACAGGAGCACGACAAATTAATAAGACGCAGGCGAACCTGACGAAACAACGTATTTCTTATTTAGAGAATTTGTGCTAATTAAACCGGATTTTAATTCACAAGTTTCAAATCAAAAGGCTCGTTTATTTGTTATCAGTTTAATTAATAAGTCTGCCCTTTTGATAATCTACTTCAGTCTGTTTTATTTTAATTTTAAATGTATTTATTTAAGGGTGAAATGTGCACTGTTTTTTGTTTTTCTATACAAATAAAAAAATTACGATAGAAATTATTACCTATCTTGTTAGAATGAAAAGTGTTTGTAATATATTGGGTAAAACTAAACGCAGGCGTTTCGCATTGCTGCCGCCAGAGGGCGTTCGGGGTTTTCACACTGCTCGTGCGAATGGCTCGCGGACGGTCGCCATTGCATTGTCCCGGGCGATATCGGTTTGATTTTAATACGCGGAGCGGTCTCGCGTCTTTTGCTTGTTGTTTAGTTTGAGTGATAATTGTGAATTTCCTGTTTGTTAAATAACTATTGAATTTGTGTTTGTGAAAAACTCTGTTATTGTGACTTTTTCTTGTGAGAGGTGAAACGTGGCTGGCTGTTCACATCTGGCTGTTCCCGAGTGAAACTACGGGAAGAAATCTATTTAGTTGTTATGGGGAATTGAGATCTCATGGGTTAGGTAGGGTGATTAGGAATTCCCCCTTCCCGAAGACACTCAAGTTTGGATCCGAAGAGAAAGAAGATTTAGCTTGGTAAGTGGTTTACCATTGTAATTAATTTATAGGTTAGGTTATCATATAGGGCCCTGTAGCTCCCTTCATAAGCTACGGTGGTAGCAGACTGCGTTAAGTTAGTTAGGTTTTAATCGGGCAAACGTGGTGCCGCGTGGAGATTTTTTCCCGGTACTTATTTTTACCGGTGGTTTTTTCCCGGTGAAGTTCCGGTACAGAATTCTTCCCGCCGCTTCGTTTGTCCGGATTCTCTCTGCCACATTTTCTGGCAGCAGAGCGTAGTTGCTCTGCACATTTTCTGGTAGCAGAGCGTAGTTTATCTACCCTCTATTTGTTCGTTTGTAAAAAATAATTAATTGTTTGTAAAAATTATTAGATTTTTCTTAGTTTGTTTGTATAAGAATATTTGTAACCTTTTTTGTATTTGTTTGCGGTTTGTACCGTGCGTTCCGGGTTTGTGCCATTCTCATACCTACCGCGGTTCTTCGTGTAGTTGCTTGATTTTGTTGTTTTTTATTTACCTTTTGTTATTTTTTGTTTGTGACTTGACGCGATGGCGAAGGCCTCCAATGCTAGGGCGACACTCGCCAACGAATTGAGATGGTTTGTGACGGCCGGAGGACTCCTGTCCCGGAAGGACAGGGAGGGCGCCATACTGCTAAGAGCGGATCACCTCCACTCACGATTGATTAGCGCGGAAGCGGCCATGGCGGCGCTTACCGAAGCCGATCTTACCCCGGAGGCCTACGCAGGTCACATGGCGGACATGGACCAGATCCTGAGTCTGCACGATGATATCGCGGAGGCGGTGACCGCAATAAGGGCGAGACAGGCTGGCGGACCAGCCCTCGCACACCTGTTAGACAGGAAGGACCAGCGGTTACTGGTCGGCTCCCCACCCTTCAGCTGTCCCACTTTGGGGGTAGGATGGAGGAGTGGGTAGCATATAAAAATATGTTTGAGTCCCTGGTCGTAGCACGACAGGATTTGTCGAAGGCCCAGAAGATGGCCTACCTCCTCTCCACTCTTGAGGATGAAGCGCGGTCGCTCATCCAGCACCTCCGGGTGGAGGACGACCAGTACGATACGGCTTGGGAGTTATTGAACTCCCGCTACCAAAACTTACGTTTGTTAGCGGATGCGCACGCCGCACAGTTGATGGCCCTGCCCAAGGTGGCCAACAGGGCACAGTTGCGCCTGCAGTTGCTCACGCCCGTTACAGTGGCCTGTAACGCGCTCCGCACACTGGGGCTGCCGGTGGACCAATGGTCCTTTTTGCTGGTGCACATTGTATTGGGCAAATTACCCAATGACATCCGCTCGCGATTTGAGCGCGAGAATGCGGAACGGGACAGCACCACCCTACCAACATTCACTGACTTGGTGAAGTTTTTGGAGTTTGAGGCACGGGCGGCTGAGAATACCATGACGGACTCAGCGCCATCCAGAGCGCCTGAACGTAGGCCCTTGGAACCCTCATGGCGAGGGAAGCCCCCACAGGGACGGCAACCGCCACCGCGTGGAGCTGGTGTGCGGGTTGCACACACGGCAGCAGTCGCGGGGGACGCGGACTGCCTGCAATGTGGCCGGATGGGCCACAGCCTGCTGCAATGCAGGGACTGGCAGAGACTGCCAGTACAAGATCGGCGCCGCATGGCAAGGCGGCATGAACTATGCTTTTACTGTTTGGGCAGTCACTATGCACGTGACTGTCCCAGGGCCATACCATGCAGTGCATGCCGTGGGCTGCACCACGTGATGCTCTGCATGAACCGGAACGGGGATGGCCCCCGGTTGTTGAGGCAGGGGTCCCCTATGGGCGGGGGCGCTCCTGCGCGAAGCCCTCCACCATCGGACGGAGGACGCGGCTTCGCTCGTCGCACCCCCTCGGGAGGGGGTCGCGTACCGGCGCGGGTCTTGGCGGACCGGGACCACGCGCCCCAAGGTCATGGCCAGTATGTGGCTGGCCAGGCCCCGGATGGGGCCCCCATGGGCGGGGGCCCTAGATCGGACGTGAGAGTGGGGACACCCCCTCCACGCGGGTTACCAATGCCCAACACATGCAGCCGCAGCGGTTTTCTCCGCCGCTGCACGAGTACCCACGGCTGGAGTACCACCCGCCGTACCATATGTATGGCCGGGCCGCGGGTTATGCCCCCTCAGATGGGGATGTGCACTCGCCCGCCATATTATCCGGGTCAGTGGCGCGCCCCTGGTTTGGAGAGAGTGGGGAGCCCGTAACTAGCTTGCTCCCTTGCTGGGACAGAGCCGCGGACGGTTCTGCTCCCTACCGCGGTGGTCCGCGTATGGGGTCGTGGGGGAAGCCATTAATTTGAGAGCTCTGTTGGACTCAGGGGCTCAAAGCAGTTTGGTTACCACTCGAGTGGCACGCCAGTTAGGTTTAGTCGTGGAAGACTCGCCTGTGCCACTTCTTGGAGTTGGTGGCATACAAGTGAAGTGTCTGACGGGCCAGACACTTGTCACCTTTTCTTCGCTGAAGTCCTCCACAATGAGGATCACGACTTCGGCTATGGTAATGGATACCATTGCGGGTTGGCACCCTCGACAGACATACCGCCGGGTGTGTTGTCTTTGGTTTCGGGTCTGGATTTGGCCGACCCCTTTGTTTTTCATCCCGGCCCAGTGGACTTGCTCCTGGGCTCGGACGTATTGGGTTGGATTCTGTTGGGTACCCAGAAAGCTCTGGGTTCGTCTTCACTGATGGCAGTGTCTACTATCTTTGGTTTCGCCCTGATGGGCCCTGTGTTTGATAATAGCACCGTGGAGGAGCCACCGGTCGTCGCATCAGCGTCCTTGGCCAAGACCATGCAAAGGTTTTGGGAGGTGGAGGAGCCACCTATGAGTTCCAGGATGGATCCGGAACACGCTGAGTGCGAAGCCCTTTTTCGATCGACCACGGAGAGGTTGCCCTCCGGTCGGTTTGTAACTAGGTTACCTTTTGTTGCCTCTCGTCCTAGCCTAGGGCAAAGTAGGGCGCTTGCGGAGAAACGACTGCTGTCCATGGAGCGACGTATGCAGCGTGACCACGTACTTCGCGATAAATATATTGAATTTATGCGCGAGTACGAGGATTTGGGTCACATGTCTCCGGCTCGAGTTGATTGGAGCTCAACTGAGCATTATTTTTTGCCCCACCACGCGGTGGTGAAGGCCTCAACGGGCAAGTTGCGGACTGTCTTTGATGGGTCCGCACCCACTTCGAACGGAGTTTCGTTGAATCTATGTTTGCATTCAGGTCCCAAATTGCATAGGGACATAATTGACATCATCTTGAACTTTAGAAGACATCAAGTTGTTTTTGGTGCGGACATCCGGATGATGTTCCGCCAGACAGTCATACATCCTGAGGACAGGCGATTCCAGTTGATACTCTGGCGTGAGCGCCCTGAGGATCCTGTGACGGTGTATGAACTCAACACAAACACGTATGGTTTGAAATCTAGTCCCTATATCGCCATCAGATCATTGCTTGAATTGGCAGAGCGGGAACGGATCCGCTTTCCCCGTGGGGCTTCCGTGCTGTCACGTGACTTGTATGTAGATGACGTGTGCACCGGAGCCCAAAGTATTGAGGAGGCCCTCCTACTGCGGGACGAATTGATTGAAATATTGAAGACAGGTGGCTACGAGCTACGTAAGTGGTTGTCTAATGAGCCTAAAGTTCTAGAAGGGATCCCGGAGGATCACCAACAGAACCCTCACCTGTTTGAGGATGTGGATGATCCCAACAGGATAGCGGTGCTGGGCATGCAGTACCAGCCGCTAACCGATATTTTTACATTCCAAGTGGACTTGGAAATACCAAAGGTCTGGACTAAGAGAACAGTGTTGTCCGTAATAGCCCGTATGTTTGATCCAAGCGGTTGGATCAGTCCAGTGATATTCTCTGCAAAGTGTCTTCTTCAGAGACTTTGGACTTTGGGCGTCTCGTGGGACGAGCCGCTGTTTGGCTCTCCATTGGATGATTGGCTCGAGTTGTTTTCATCGATTAAGGAAGTCAATCGGATTGCCTTGCCTCGTCGAATATTGCCACCCGGGAAATATCGAGCCAGCCTGCATGGCTTTTGTGACGCGTCGGAGCGAGGCTATGCCGCGTCAGTCTATATGCGGACAGTTGACGCCGATGGCCGGGTCAATGTCTCGCTTTTGTTAGGGAAGAGCAAGGTCGCCCCCATCAGGACTAGGCTGACTATCCCCAAGCTTGAGTTGAGTGGAGCTCACCTTCTCTCTAAATTGTTGCATCACGTTGCATGTGAGCTGGCGGCCACGGTCGAGATACGGGACATCTTCGCCTGGTCGGATAGCCAGGTCGCGCTTGCATGGTTGCGCGCGGCCCCACATACCTTGGAGGTTTTTGTTGGAAACAGGGTTTCCCAAATCCAGAATATCGGAATTGATATAACATGGAGACATGTGCCGGGAGAGCTTAACCCAGCGGACTGTGCTTCCCGAGGTTGTACGGCACCAGAATTGGTGTCACACCCGCTCTGGTGGGGTCCAGAGTGGCTGATGGGATCAGAAACTTCTTGGCCTGTCTGTCAGACAGATGTTACTTCTTTGAGTTTGACTGGGCTCCGTGTACATGCTGTAGTCGCTGAGACGACGTCGGAGCCGGATTGGCTACTTGCTCGGTATAGCAGCTTGGATAAGCTTCTGGGTGTTACCAGTTGGATTAAGCGTTTCATACATAATTGTAGAAACCCACAGGCAAAGCGGTTGGAGCCGATTGCAGGTGCAGAAGAGCGCCGGAGCGCATTGTTGCATTGGGTCCGTGTCGTGCAGACCGGACGGTTTGAGTCAGAGCTTCGTATTTTGCGCGACGCACGCGCTAAGTTGAAGGGCGCGGTCGCTCGTTTGAACCCGTACATCGACTCGGATGGGCTTCTTCGGGTTGGAGGCAGGCTCCGGAAGGCGGATCTTCCATATGAGACTCGCCATCCTCTGTTGTTGCCCAAGGGCGGACCCTTGGTGCAGCTTTTGGTGTCTGATCGACACATTCGTAACGCCCATGCTGGGTGCAATGCTTTGTTGGCTATTTTGCAACGCGAGTTTTGGATTTTGTCTGCCCGAAGAGCAATCCGTAGCGTTCTGTTTCGATGTATTGCATGTTATAGGTTGAAGGCATCCACGATGCAACCACAGATGGGTGATTTGCCCGCTGATCGAATCCGACCTTCGAGACCGTTTGACGGCGTTGGAACCGATTTTGCCGGTCCCTTTTCGATCAAGGCTTCTCCCTTTCGTAATGCCCGTATTGTGAAGGGCTATTTGTGTGTATTTGTTTGTTTGGCCACCAAGGCTGTCCATTTGGAGGTGGTATCGGCTCTGACTACGGAGGCCTTCGTCGCCGCGTTGGATCGCTTTGTTTCGCGTCGAGGTCTACCTTCCCTTATTAGGTCTGACAATGGCACAAACTATAAGGGAACTGTAAATTATCTTAAGGATGTTTCTGTGTTTATTGATAAAAATTGTACTAGTTTAAGTCAAATTGCTGCCCAAAGGGGAATAACCTGGAAGTTTAGTCCCCCAAGTTGCCCCCATTGGGGAGGGATTTTTGAAGCGGCTGTGAAATCCGCAAAGACCCACCTCCGCCGCATTATCGGAGAAACGGCTCTAACTTTTGAAGAGTTGGCCACAGTGTTTTGTAAAGTTGAGGCGGTCCTCAACTCTCGTCCTCTCTGTCCGCTATCTCCAGATCCAAATGACTTGGAAGCTCTCACCCCTGGTCATTTTTTGGTGGGAGGGCCGTTGAATGCCCTGCCCGAATACCCGTGGAAGGATGAACGCGTATATCGGTTGTCGCGTTTTCAAATGTTGCAGCAAATGAGCCAGGACTTTTGGCGTCGCTGGTCGCTTGAATATTTGCATTTGCTGCAGCAAAGAGTGAAGTGGACAGACAGGACTGAGCCTCCCAGGGAGGGTGATTTAGTATTGTTAAAAGAGGCAAATTTGCCCTCATTGCTTTGGCGACGAGCTCGCATATTACGTTTGATTCTTGGCGGAGATGGCACTCCGCGTGTGGCTGAGGTGTTGGTCGACGGTTCGATTTTAAGGAGAGGTGTGACCTCTCTCGCCCGCCTTCCCGTAGAGTAAGCTAGCGGTCTGCTTCTCAGACCGGGACGGGGGGATGTTTGTAATATATTGGGTAAAACTAAACGCAGGCGTTTCGCATTGCTGCCGCCAGAGGGCGTTCGGGGTTTTCACACTGCTCGTGCGAATGGCTCGCGGACGGTCGCCATTGCATTGTCCCGGGCGATATCGGTTTGATTTTAATACGCGGAGCGGTCTCGCGTCTTTTGCTTGTTGTTTAGTTTGAGTGATAATTGTGAATTTCCTGTTTGTTAAATAACTATTGAATTTGTGTTTGTGAAAAACTCTGTTATTGTGACTTTTTCTTGTGAGAGGTGAAACGTGGCTGGCTGTTCACATCTGGCTGTTCCCGAGTGAAACTACGGGAAGAAATCTATTTAGTTGTTATGGGGAATTGAGATCTCATGGGTTAGGTAGGGTGATTAGGAATTCCCCCTTCCCGAAGACACTCAAGTTTGGATCCGAAGAGAAAGAAGATTTAGCTTGGTAAGTGGTTTACCATTGTAATTAATTTATAGGTTAGGTTATCATATAGGGCCCTGTAGCTCCCTTCATAAGCTACGGTGGTAGCAGACTGCGTTAAGTTAGTTAGGTTTTAATCGGGCAAACGTGGTGCCGCGTGGAGATTTTTTCCCGGTACTTATTTTTACCGGTGGTTTTTTCCCGGTGAAGTTCCGGTACAGAATTCTTCCCGCCGCTTCGTTTGTCCGGATTCTCTCTGCCACATTTTCTGGCAGCAGAGCGTAGTTGCTCTGCACAAAAAGGAAATTCATTTGCTATAGTAACAAAAATTTTACTCATTAAAATAAGACAAACTAAAGTGTGATCACTAGTAGGTTGCATACTTTTGTAGTTATTATTTATATCTATTTCACTATACACACATCGAGCAAAACCACTCATAACAGCTAGTCGATTTATAATTAAATTTCAATATTTCATTTGTGGGCGAAAACACAATAATAACAGAGGCTTAGAAGCCCATTGTGATAGTCCCTCGCCTCTGATTGATGCCACTTTTAATTATGTTTTTTTATGTCAACAATCCATAAATCTTTAGGCCAAAGAATTTTATATTTCGTGACACTTTGCTTGTAATTTTTGTGTTCATTTTAACAAAACAGAAACATAGGTATATTTTTAAAGCAATTGTTCGTAGTTTATGAATTTTATTAAAATTAACTTTCCTATATTTAAATGATAAATTAATTTGCAAATAACATTAATGTTCTATTTTGTCAACATTAATGTTAATTTAAATTTAGTTTGTATATAAGTAATTATTATATTTTATTTAACAAAATATAAAGGTAATTAATTAATAAGCAAATACCTAGTCAAATCATATCAAATTTTGGGTTGTGTTTGTATTGTGTTAGTCACTTATTCCGGTAGGACTAAACTCAACCATCCATACTAATATTATAAATGCGAAAGTTTGGATGTGAGTTTGTGAGTTTGTGAGTTTGTGAGGATGTTTGTTACTCAATCACGCAAAATCTACTGGACGGATTTCGATGAAATTTGGTACAGAGGTAGATAATGACCTGGAATAGCACATAGGCTACTTTTTATCCCGGGAAAAATCACTGTTCCCATGGGAAATTCACGCGGGCGAAGCCGCGGGCAAAAGCTAGTATATTATTATATTTTAAGTAAAGACCAATTCTCGTGAAGTTATTATCTCACTAAGTAAGTATCACTTAAGACAACTTTAGGTAAAATTACTTTAAATATTTGGGCATAAGCTGTAAGTAAGTAGTCCTTCTAAAACTTCGTGGGATCAAAAATAAAATTCAAGTCGACATTGAAGTATAAGTATACCTACCTTACCAACCATTGCTGTTTATTCTTCATTCGCCCCGCTGATTTTCGTCCCACATGTCAAAATATTGGATCATCCCACATAACATGTCAGAAAGCTGATGTAGACATATTCCACTGTTCGTTGGAGAAATTCACAGACAATATGTGTACCAAAATTTATAATTTTTCTTTATGTTTTTAGCGTTGTTGAATTAGGTTAAGCCTGTAATGACACGCTGTATAAAATGAAATAAATAGATAACATGCTTTCTTCGTTCCTCCCGAAATTGAGACGAAGAAAGCGTATTGTGTGGGACGATCCAAGATTTTTATGTGGGACAAAAATATAATTATTTTCGGTCTAAATAAATATATTGATTTTGTGACACAGGAAGTATTTTATGTGGGACGAAAATCAGAGGACTGAAGAATTAACCGCCGCCGTTGCTGCGGCCGGGAGGCGCCCCCAAATTTACGATTGTAAATAGGGCATCCTGTCTGTTTACTTATGACCGAGTAATTCGTTGAATCCGTATAATTACCAGCATTAAGATGATTCCACTTCCCTCGCAAAACGAAGAATGGAACTTAAGTAATGTTAAAACATTCAAATGTCCGCCGCCAAGCTCTAACTTGAGGTTATAAATTTCGGGACGATACTGCAGATTAAAATTTGCGAATAGATTGCTACTAAAAGCCGAAAAGGCTCGTTCGGGATTTGAACCCGGGGCTTTTTGTGCCCTAAGGAGAATCATATCATACCCCAGCGAGTCCAACAATATATTATTAATTTAGGAATATTATTGAGATGTGTAGTCAACAACACATATGTTTAATCAAGTGTTTTGCGTGATTTATAGATAGTATAATGTTAAAAATATGTCCAAGTGACTCGTTGGTCTAGGGGTATGATTCTCGCTTTGGGTGCGAGAGGTCCCGGGTTCAAATCTCGGACGGGCCCTATTTTAAACATAATACTTAAAGTTGATTAGCTAAAGATTAACAAATGTGGAACAAAACACTGATTCTAGTATTACTTCGTCTTTCAATAAATTAATAGTTAATTAATTTTCTATTTATTTTACTTACTGAATTGGCGGTTGAACGTGGAATGTTTTTTTACTAAACGATAGAAAAATATATATATTTAATAGAAAAAATATTCACGGGTAGAAAAATTGCAGGTGAAATGTGGAAAGACCCAATTAATTGATAGTAAGTACTGTACATAGTGTATAGATATTAAAATACATAATTAAATAGCAATACTTTTAATACCATTTCCATCCGGAGTTAAAAGTATCCATGTAAGTATTTAAGTTGGTTGGAGTCTCTTTTTTTAAGTAAACATAAAAATCGTCAAAAAAGCCGTCTTCTTCGATTGAAAGGAAGTGAAGCGATCTCCGAGGAAAACGTGCCGGCTAATGATTTGCTAACGACGATATTTATATTTTAATGCACCCACAGATTATTTTCTTTGATGGCCCCGTTTGCAGATCAATTGCTAACGGGATTCCTGCAAATGTACGCTTTTGGCTCGGCTACTAGAAAAAAAATGTTAGCAAAGGGAGATGCTTTTGATAAGTGTCTAAATATATGTACAAAAAATGAATGGGTTTATAACTTAGGTTTATAATGAAGTTAACATGTTTAAAACGTTATTTCGCAGTAGTAAAAAGTTTTCAAGTAAAAGGAGCAAATCCGAAAAATTGAATAATATATAACATAAGTATAGCACCTATTTATATAATTTTGCGATTTCGAAAATGGTTTTAACCACAGATTTTTTATTTGTATTGCTTTTTTATTCCAAATTTTGTAGTTATAGTTACTTGTTACTTCACATTTTGATTATTTATATCAAAGGTTTCTTTTTCAAAACTCAAAATAGCAAACTGCGGTCACACCCAGCTTATTTTTTTAAAATAAAATAAAAATACAGTTAATAAATCAAATTTTATGATATGCTAGCTTTGAGCAACAAGGACTTCCGCGCGTGGAAACGGAGTTCGTGTTACTCTATGCATGTTAGATATACAAATTATAGCTAGACTTAGTAGTATGGGAGTTAATGTCGCTTTCCATATTTGTGTCGTAACGGCTCGATCATTGAAAAACTCCCGAGTATGAAACAGTCGCGTGTTCCACATCTGTCTTGCGAAGGCCCGCGCTTCGCTTGAGTATAGAGGCTTAGGGTGTGGTCCCTATTCAAGCAAGTTTTCCGAATATTCAACTAACATTACAATAAAAAGAGCATACATACTTTTTATGAGAACTTTTGAACTTAGAATATTTATTAATAAAATTTAGTGTCATAAATATAACGGTTACAAATAATAATTGTTATTGTCTACAACTTATTCTATTTTTATAAGAACGCTACAACATCGCATAGTTGGAGTCACTTATCTTTTTGATTTTGGGAATAAATCCTAACTTCCTAATCCTAATCCTGACTGATATTATGAATGCGAAAGTGAGTTTGTTTGTTTATTTGTTTGTTTGTTTGTTACCTCTTCACGCTCTATTTACTGAACCAATCTTCCTGAAATTTTGTATACACATAGTCAGAAGTACTGAGAAAGACATAGGGTCCCTTTCATCCCGGGAAAAAGCACTGTTCGCCCGCGTGAATTTCCCACGGGCGAAGCCTCGGGCAAAAGCTAGTATAATTACATAATTTAAGTTTTGATTGCTGTCTGAAATGCAGAATATGCATTCTAAAAAAAAAAAAAAATTTATTCGCATCATTTGAGGGAATATCGCGTTGACGTATAATTTTGATTAATCTTTTGCTGAAAGAGACCGTGGATCCGAATATTCGATATTAATTTCAACTTGATAACTTTAAGCATTCCTGAGAAAAAAAAGTTTGACATATAGACGGACAGAAAAACAACAAAGTGATCTTATAAGGGTTCCATTTTTGCCTTTTGATGAATTCCCCATTCATCCATTTCCCCCTAACACTTTTCTATACAACTATTATAAGTGAAAACAAGCAGTTTACAATACCTCTTTACATATCTTACATATAAGGATTAAAATTAAAGAGCCTGTCTATCTCTAACGGGTATCTAGTTCGGTGTTTCCAATTACCCCAAAAAGCAAAAAAGTGATAGGTAATTGTAACCAAAAAAACAAAAGCGTTAACAATTACCCTGATTGACTATATATACTTAATTAATTACGACATACGAACAGGGGATTAGTATGAGAGAATATTTCTTCTTCTTCTTCTTCTCTCAGCCGAAAGACGTCCACTGTTGGACAAAGGCCTCCCCCAAGGATTTCATCCATGGAGGGAATATTTATGAGTACAAAATTGGAAGGTATTTTAAAATTACAAATGGTTTGTATTTAGTTAAGTACAGTTTTTAGTCAAAAGTTTCAGATGAGCAACGGCTTTTAAAGGATGTCAAATTTTATTTTTTTGTGATCCTCATACAACCGAAGAGCATTTTACGCTGATAATGAGACCCCAACCTTACTCGCGAGTTCTATACGTGAACAAGCTCGAGGCAAATTACGCGCGAGCGCCATCTGCGCCCGCTCGCTACAAAATAATAAAGTTTCGTTTAACCGTCATTCGTATGGGAGATACAACGAATGAGGCGTAATAAAGTGTATTAGGAGAAACGTATTGCTAATAGAATGTTGCCAGTCGAAAAATAAATGTGCAGGTGTATTTTATTAAGATCGCCGTAAATACTGTTTTTCCGCTTTTGCACAGTTTGAAATATTGAATTGGAATAAGTACCTCCAATAACTGCCTTTACAGAGATTTGGTATTTGAATATTGTTATTTTAGAGCACATTTTTTTAGATATAAGTAGTTATATCAATATATCTGTATTGAATACCGAAAATTTCATATTATCAAATTGTTCTACAACATAAACGCTGGCTAATTAATCTGCTCCTAATCATTATAAAAACTGGGCCCGTCCGGGATTTGAACCCGGGACCTCTCGCACCCAAAGCGAGAATCATACCCCTAGACCAACGAGCCACTTGGAGGCTTTGGTCAACATAGAGTATGTGAGCGGTACTATATATTTACTTAAGTAATTTACCACCTGTCCAAACATACATTTTAATATGATCCATGAAAGTATGTAGGTAATAGGTTGAAGTTTACAAGCGGCTCGTTGGTCTAGGGGTATGATTCTCGCTTTGGGTGCGAGAGGTCCCGGGTTCAAATCCCGGACGGGCCCTGCTTTTGCAATTGTCGTAGATAAATTAGCCAAGGGTTTGTCGATGTCACTTTAGAAATTTTTAATAAAACTTACATTTTGAAAGATCTGATAGATAAATCTAATTCTGGATTTGTAGTAGATTCTTAAAATCAAGTGAGGGAATATGAATGAACTAGCTGTGACCGCGGCTTCGCTTCTGTGGGAATTTCTGGATTCCTGATAGCCTGCCCCGGAATATGGCCAAAATTAAAATTGACAAGATCTTCAGCTACAAACAAATACATATATAGAAATGCTTAAGTCTGTTTGTGACGCTTTCACGGCAAAACCACTGGACCAAGTTTGATGAAATATGATATTTACAGGCACTATTTAAAAAAAAATATATAAAATTTATAATGATTTCTATCTTCTTCTTAAAAGCACTAGATAAAGAAGAAACAACGTCGGCGTTAGTTAAAGAAAGCAAGGATGCTCTGAACAGGCTGGCCAACAATACTGCGGTCACTGTGGCCTGGGTTCCAGGTCATAGTGGCATAACTGGCAATGAAAGAGCAGACGAACTTGCTAGGAAAGGAGCAGATGAAACCTTCATGGGACCTGAACCCAGACTTCCCATAGCCTATGGGATAACGAAAGGCGTCATCAAGCATAGAATGAAAGTAGAATCCAATAGAAGATGGAGAAGAACTAGAAGTCTAAGACAATCTAAAATCTTCATCAAAGCAGCAGACCAAAAGAAATCAAAACACCTGCTCAAATTGAGCAGGAAGAACATTAGAATCATTATAGGAATCCTCACAGGACACTGTCAACTGAACAGGCACTTGACAGTGATTAAGCAAATGGACGATCCCATTTGTCCCAGCTGCCTGGAAGAAGAGGAAACTAGCTTTCACTTAATAGCAGAATGTCCTGCATTTGCCGCTGCAAGGAGAGAAGTATTGGGCTCAGACGTCCTATCTGAGGATGATCTGAGCAACATTACAATAGGGCAGATGTTAAAATTCTGCAAAGTAACAGGTAGATTCAATGGGTCGCCACCAACGTGAGTTACCAGGTAACTAAAAACCCTATACGGGTCTCGGGGAATTGGGTGAAATGGTCCCAGCATAAGTGGACTGATCACCCGTCTGGTGCTCGCGCTGGCGTCCCCACATAGTAAATAATAATAAAATAATAATCTTCTTCTTCCACCGGCCTTCTTCCCATTTTAATTGGGGTCGGATCTCCTAACCACTTTTCTCCAGAACTGGCGATTCTAGGTCGTCACAGGGTCAATGTTGTTTTTCTTCAGGTCCCTTTCTATGGCTTTCATCCATGTGAGTCGGGGTCTCCCACGTTTTCTCGGCACTGGCTACATATCGAAGTCGAAATCGTTCTTTCTTAATTTTTTTTCTAACTTTACGCTTTAAAACTTGGTTTCATATTAAAATATTAAACAAGGCAAGAGGCCGATTTAATTCCACGAACACTTAATCCTAGTCTGGTTAAATTTAAAATTGAACTATTCGCGTATTTGTTTAAGGGTCGCTAGTTCGGCATCGGTCAACAATAACAGAACTACGAAGCTGGACAAACAGCAAGTCATAATCGGGATAGAGTTATGTGAAACTAGAGAGGGCTGCTATTTCTTTTGAAATGTACTAAGTCAGAAATAAAAAAAGAATAAAATTTGATGCACGTTTTAGAAGCTTTTGCTTTCGCCTTTGTGAAATTCTTTTTTCACCCATTTCACCTCTTGATTTCCAAAATTCAAAAGTAATATTAAAAAAAAAACGCTCTGTGCAATATTCCAAGTATTTACGTTCAGCGCTTTCGTAGCAGCTCTACGTTTATATACTTAGGTACTTGCCAATCGGTCAGCATTCAATTTTTTATATTATAGTTGTGTGATATTTCATAATAATTTTCTTATAGATATTTTAGTCAAGCATCTTATGAACTATGCGTTGTTGTGCAGTTATGAACAAAAATTAACTGCTTCAGAGACAGACAAAATAAAAAAAAAAATTTTTTTGGACTTCTACTAGCCCTGTAAAGCCATACATTGTTTTTTCCTAATAACTCCTACGTACGGTATAGACAAGTTACAGTTTTATTATGTGTATAGATAAAGATTACCTACTTATATCTTACAATAGAGTTTTAAGAAGTCAATGGGAGGTCTAAGTAGGCACCAAAACTTGTCTTAACCACAACTACTCTACCTATCGTTATAGTGCTAAACAAATTTCTGTCTCAATTACAAATTAAAACCGCAGTAAGCAATCATATTTTAATGATATTTGCAATTAAATTGAATGTTTAGCAGAATTTTGACGCCGCCGTGTCTAAATATTTATTAACCTCGCGCTTACCTGTGCGCAGGTACTCACGCGGCTCAAATTTCCCGGAATCCGGCGATGATCCTGCGCATTCGGCCATATCTATAGCCAGTCCATTGCTTACAGGTCGATTGTGAATTGAACCTTAAAATTCCTTATCTATCATTTTTATTACTGGCGTTTGTAAAGCTATGTAAAAACAATAGCAAAATAAAAATAAATTTATTTATAGATGAAGAATTTTTGTTTAAAATATTTTAATTCTTTTGTTTATTTTGACCATATATGAATGAGTCTTTTGTTGTTTATAAATAAAAAGAGTTAAATTGATAAGGTTCAAAATCATTTGACCGAAATTATGGCAGTTGTCACTTTTGGGTCGTGGATGTAGAAATAGTTGCCTCGATAAGATTGATAGAGTGGGGTTAGGAAAGCAGATAATCTATGAGATAAAAAATCGGTGACTTGTCAAATTCGTCGCATTCTCAGCCTACCTTCAGTTATGCCGATTCGAACGCTCGATTTGATGAGCTTGGAATTGGATCTCCTGAGATTAACTGTTGGTGGGATTTTGATATTTACTTCTGAGATATTCAAATTTCTTTATCTTATTATCGTTACTGTAATTCCAACTAATATTATAAAGGCGAAAGTGAGTTTGATTATTTATTTGTTTGTTTTTTAACTCTACTCTACACGCTTTATCTGCTGAACCAATCTTCCTGAAATTTCGCATACACATAGTTAGAAGTACTAGGAAAAAGCACCATTCCCGCGGGAAATTTACGCGGGCGAAGATGCGGGTAAAAGATGATTTCCAATATTATGTCTAGATTAGTGGCAATATTACAGGTTTTACCAGTAGATGGACTGACAGACAAAAGGACTTTGGTTCTTTGTTTACTACGGAGCTCTGAAAATACGAGGACATATAAATAAAGTCAATTGCTCTACTACTCTCATCAATTAAAAAAAATGTACCCCTAAGTTAAAATGTAATTTGATTTCTTAGAATAGAATCCTCAGAAGTCTTAAAGCAAATACAATAAGAAAGTTATCTGAGTAAGTAGCAAATTATATTATTATACTTACAAGTTTACTATAATGATCTTACTAGAGCCCGACCTACGACAACAAAAGCAAGTGTTCGCAGGTAGACAGAAAGTCAAACGATTGACATTTCATTAATTATAATCCGAGATCTGTCTTTTTTCATCCTAAGCTGATCTTATAGATTCGCAGCGGGTTGTATTGTGACTCTATGCATTTTCGAACATATGCCTATAGGGTTAGAGTAGGTTTTTGCATTTAGAAAAGATTGAGATCCGTCCAGTTTTTGTCTGACATAAGGATTATTGATGATTATGCGATTACTTGGCGTTAAATGTTTGTGCATGGCACAGTTGCGAGATGATAGTTTTGAAGACTCTACCGATGTTCAATAGATATTCAATTTTTAGAAATTGAGAATGAAATGCAATCTTTTATTAGGTAGGTTAGGTTTTTCTCACCTATAAACGACATACCTATCTTACTCTAACCAATATTGTAAATGAAAAAAAATATATGTGTCTGTGGGGAAAACTAAAATAGGTACATGAGCCAGATTGGTATGCGAACTTACATGAGTTTGTCACTCGCGTGCCACATGCCACAAGTAGGATTCGAACCTGAGTCCTTTCGACCACAGACAGGCGTCTTAACCACTCGACCACCACCGCTTACCAAGTAAACGTAAATTGGTGAAAGGTCGGTCAGTCTATCTTGTCTCTCAATTCCATAAAGCAGACTGGTTTTGGGACGAATCACATCACGAATGATTGGCACCACAGTGTGAATTACAGTCTTTTTGAACTGGGCACAGGAATCCTAACTACATAATATTATAAATGCGAAAGTGAGTCTGTTTGTTTATTTGTTACCTTTTCACGCTTTATCTACTGAACCAATCTTCCTGAAATTTTGCATACACATAGTTAGAACTACTGAGAAGGACATAGGGTACCTTTCATCCCGGGAAAAAGCACTGTTCCCGTGGGAATATCACGCGGGCGCAGCCGCGGGTAAAAGCTAGTCGTCTATAATTGTAAGAGTAATAGTTAAGGGGGGTTAGGCGGTCAGCGAAAATTCATATGAAGCGGCTGAGGCGGGGGGGACGTCCCGGTTGCGCGCCATTCACATTTTTATCAAAAAGTTAATAGAAATGTTTAGATTTTCAAAAATTTAAATCAGTCACGAAATCGAAAGGTAAAATACCTTTGTGTTGGTGATTTTAAAACATTTTTTATTATAAAACACGGATGTTATCTGTATTCATATGAAATTTTAGAGGTAACTTCAGGATTTTTTTCCAATCGTGTTTTGGAAACAGTCCTCCCTTTAAACATACGTTCTTTAATACATATCAGAAATTGCAGGGCGAAAACTCTTCAATTCTTTAAACAGCAGCTTATAGAAAACAGCCAATATTGCCGTTTTCACTTACTGAGAGCCCTTAAGTAATTTTCTGACGTCAAAACTAAAAAAAACAATCATACGATGATTTAAAAGTGGTATTGTTAAGCCCATTTAAATAAAATAATTTTCATTTCATTTCAAAATCCCGTTCTATTCTAGTGGTTCCAATAGGCCAATTCTCACTATACATGATAGAGAAAAGACATTTTGCGCCAACCCCAAATGATGGGAAAAGGTAAGGCAGATGATGATGAAATGATTTGGCCTATTGGAACCACTAGAACTCTATTTACTACTAATTATTTTATTATATTATTTACCACTAGAATTAATATTACTATTGTATAGTAATTGTAATTCAAGTTTGGCATGCTGTAACATCAGTAGAATATGTTTGGTTGTTATATGTATTAATTTAAGATCTTATCTGTATATTCAGCAAATAAAGACTTCATTCTAGTATGGAACGTGATTCCAGTCGCCCTAGCCTTTGATCAAGAGTCTTGGAAGAAGAAGAGAGAGGCCTTCGCCTAGTACTGGGACATTTACGGCTATTGAATAAAAAAAAAAAGAGTCCTTATACTATTGGTACCGAGGAGCCAAATCTTAAATCGTTCCAATACACAAGCAAACGAACTGGCTATACAAATGCAGCTAAACATCAGTTTATCACAAACAATTAATCGCCGTTCACCTCCTATAAAAACAAAGTAATCTCAACGGTACTATTAAGGGGGGGCCTCCCACCTCCCACGGCCCACCGCCCATCGCATTGTCTCGAGATATACGCACGCTTATGAACTATTAAGTATTTATAAGTGCTGCTTGGTCTACTGAACGAAGGGGATATCTTATTGGCGTTTGTAACAATTTTTAAGCGAGAGGATTTATTGGTTTTAAAATTTAAAAGTGGCATTTAAACTTGCCCTTAAATTATTTGGTAGTGTCCACAAACGGGTTAAACACCAGACTCAGTTTTCAAAAATCGTGAATGTTTTTCATCATTATTCAAAAGGGGCTCCATTTTTGAGTTTCACCGATGATTTTAAATTCTGCTTTCGAATAACTTTTACTTGTTTATTCAATTTCGAGTAGTATAGTTTTGAATTAGTTTGATTGTTATACGATTGTATCTCAGTCAGATGCGATCATCATATAATAAGTCTATGGATGCGATATGGATGTCAAAGTGATTTGGCGCATGAACTTTGCGATAAAAAAATTGCATGAATAAATCTTCTGGTACATTTTTGTGTGTATATATTACTGTTTAGTTAATACTTAACTTAGTTGTTTAATGATAATGAGACTGATGTAAGTATTATTACTTATTTCTTTATACCTATCTGCTGATTATATAAATAGATACTACGTAAGCAGAAGTAACGAATGACGTGTCAAGGTTATGTGACGTCACTAAAATCACAACTACGAATATAAGTAAGTATGCATTTGACTATCACAAATTAAATCAAAGCTGGAAAATTAAATCACAATAGTGACCTAGCATTTAATAAATATTTAAATACCACTGAAATTCTTTAATTTTAAGTTTTTTATAAAACGAATGTTTTAGTTGTTAAAGTTCTTGTGCTTGAAAAGGTCGTCAAATACAATTCATGCAAACATTGATTTTACCAGTTTTTCGTCCATATTCATTTATTCCACCACACCACTAGAACCTAGCAAGCAAGGTGTGATGCGGAGCGGTGACGTCACGAACTGGTTATCAGTGACGAACGCCGGATGAGCGTATCCCGTCTCGGCTAGATAACGGTGGCTCGTGGGCGAATCGACCGGTGGGCGTGGCCAAACCCCGCCCCGCGCGAGACAGAGACCGCTAATCCGAGGATAAACCCAGACAGAGCAGGCGCCGGTGTAACGCGGTCTCATTGGATATGTGGGGATTAGGCTATGTGAGGATTTTCAGGGGACGTCTGAAATCTTATGTATTGCGAAGAATGTTTTCAGAAACTGTATTTAGGCCAGGTTATTTTCGTCTTTTTGGATATGAGGGGATTAGGCTATGTGAGGATTTTCAGGGGACAATGACGCCTGAAATCTTATGTAAAGTAGCGAATAATGATTTTAGCAACTAAGTGTATTTAGGTCAGGTTATTCTCGTCTTTTTTAATATGAGGGGATTAGAGGGTGTATGTGAGGGTGTTCAGGGGACGACGACGCCTGAAATGTTATGTAGAGTTGCGAAAATGTTTTCTTAGGCCAGGCTATTCTTATTTTTTGGATATGAGGGGATTCGATTTTCAGGGGACGCCTGAAATCTTATGTAAAGTTGCGAAGAATATTTTCAACAACTGTATTTAGGCCAGGTTATTCTCGTCTTTTTAAATATGTGGGGACTAGGTGAGGAATTTTAGGGGACGCCTAAAATTTTATGTAAATTGTTAAATATTTTTTTCAGCGTTGAGCTTTTAATATGATAAATCTAGGTTATTCTCGTCTTTTTCGATATGATTAGGCTTTGTGGATTAGGCTATGTGAAGATTTTCAGGGGATGCTGAAAAAAGTATATCTTATGTTATGTTGAGAAGATTTCTTACAGAGTGTTGAGCTATTATGGCGATAAATCTAAGTGTATTTAAGCCAAGGTTATTTGGAAATGAGGCGATAAGCCTATGTAAGAAGTTTCAGGGTATGGGGGGGAGATGCCTGAAATCATATATAAAGTTACGAATAATGTTTTCAGCGTTGAGCTATTATGATGATAAATCTAAGTAAAAAATTAAAATTAATATAAATGATGATTTAATTTAATAACAAATACAGGAGACTAATTACAAATTAAAAACTAAAATGGCAATGCAGCCAGCCTTTTGGGCACGTTGCCGCGGAGTTACGCTCTTGAGGGGCTTTACAACTTGTAATTATTATTTTTTGTATTCTTTAGTTTTTAATTTTAGTAGGTATTTTAATTTAGCTTGTATTTTAGTCTTTAATTTAAAATTAATATTAGTTAAAATGAATTATACATTTGTACATGTTGTTGGAACCTCCTTCAAAGATTCTCCTTTGTGCCACTGTGACTTAAAAGGAGGTTACTGTTATGTATTTGTGAAAAGTACATATCACAGTAAGTGTACTAACAGTATGTTAAGTAGGAATAGGTTTCACACTCTAATAATACGAATATTCATCCATGGAGGTTCTTAAATCATGTGACTTGTTGTTGTGTATTTAGATATGTGAAATTAATGTTGCAGGTAGTTCGAGTAGTAGGTGGTCTGTGTTCGAGTACTTCCTTGAGTCCTCAATATGATACAAGTGCGCAGATGCTACTCGTAGGTAAGTACATAGACTTGCGACGACTACGTAGGCAGTGAAACAATCTAGTATTTCACTTCTTTCTTCCTCAAGAACTAAAGGTGTAGGTGTACAGTAGATAAATAGAGATGGCGTTGTATTGCATCTAGAATAGATCCACACCGGGTTAGCAAAGTATCTGGTATATTATATCAATCTGATATACTTGGTAAATCTATCACTCTTTGTTTTTTATTAACATGGAAGTGTAGGGATGGAGAATCAGCGGATTCTACTGTACGTTGATATTTGGGTCAACCACGCTTCTGTTTGTGCAGTCACATGTTTTCAAATAGAGTGTAACTACTCGTATCTGAGTGTACTTGGAATCGCATAAAATATCTAGAAATATGAATTCGTATGTAAACCATAGAGATAAATAAATTTTATAACATATTTGCTCGTAAAGTGTCACTTATTTCACCAATTTCAATAGTAAAGTAAAACGCACGCTCCGTCTAAAAACGAACGATACTTTTTAAATCTTAGCAAAGAGTTTTTATGTCAGAAAAGTGAATAAAATAAAATAAATAATAAATAAACTTTAGGAGATAAAATAAATAAAAATTTAATTCTATAAATTAATTTTGACAATAAATTACAACCATTTATCTGTAACAAAACACAAAAATAATAATTTACTTTATTAGTAATACTGGCTGTTTTTTGTGCATTTGCCTTAAAAAAAAGCGCTGATGCGCGCGCATCGCTAATTTGTGAACAAGTAAAATTATACCGCGCGCTTTTTCTTTGGTATTGTCGTTTTCCGAGTTTTATTTAAATATTTCATCGCAAATATGTTATAAAACGTCGTATGACATACGTGCGCTTTGAAAATTACAGCCTCTGCCTTTCTTGTAGCCTTGCTAGCAATATCGCCTTGGCTGTAATTTTCAACTTACCGCACTTATATCACAATGTACTATTATTAAGGACGTAGTTTGTTTTTCTGCATAGCTCGAACTTTTGTTAGAACGCGGAATCCCTTTAATATTATATAAAAGTGAAATTTTGGATGTGAGTTTGAAAATTTATGATCGCTAGACGGATATCAATAAAATTTGGTACACGGGTAGAAAAATACCGGGAATAGGGAATATATGGTACTTTTTATCCCGAAAATCCCACGGGAGCGAAGCCCCGGGGCGCGGCTAGTTTATAATACATTAGGAATTTCCTTATCTGCTATTTCCGGTATTTTTCTACCCGTGTATCAAAATTCATCGCAATATATCCAGTATATTTTGCGTGATAGAGTAACAATGAACATTATGATAGAGTAACATTAGTGTGATGTGTGATGTAATAACAGACGTGACATACAATTTTTATAAGGAAAATCGTATTTAAAATTATTTCTGCATATTAGGGTTATTATACATATAACACGTTATATTATTCGAATCCTAAAAACAAAATCACAGCTCAAAAGTTGACAGGTGTCTTTGATTCACATCGAGACGAGCAAATAGTCGTATCTTGGGATTAGTGTTATCATAGTGTACGAGATAGCTGCGTTTTAGGCTCACCATGACTAAAAAGTCGTCAGGATTTGAAAAAAAATTCTAAATTTGATAAATCCTGTCGAATAACTTATTTGCATTCCGTAATGTATACCTGCATTACCTCACGTAACACAACCTCAAGTTGACAGTTAGGAAATGCTTTTAGCATTTGTACAATGAAGGTTAAATATACAAAAAAAAAAAAACTATTTTGGGAAAAGTCAAATTCACAAAAAGAGGTAGACAACGTCGTATTTAAACTATTCATATATTGAATTGTTTAGTCTGAAATCAAATTATTATTATTAGGTATTAGATTTTATTTAAATTAAGTTTGTTTTTGAAGTTATATTTTAGATAGTTTTAGTTTTTTAGACACCAGATCTGGCTAGACGATTAGGTCAAAACGGAAAGACCTTTACCAGATTTCTAAAATTCACGTTTCCATTTCAGTACATGGTCATCCTACACTTGTCATTATACTAGAACAACTGTGATATGAGGTTTAAGTTATTTGAGTAACGCGTCTATCTGTGTAATACTTATTTGTCCAGATTAAATAAGCTACTTAAAATTCTGGAGTAAGTAGTCGCACTGTTAAACCTATTCGTACAGTCATACTGACATGTAAATATCATAATATTATCAATGTCTTACGTTAAAGTTATGCTAAGTTCATGCTTTTGCTCTTTAAATGGGTCGTAAATTTTGTTTTTAACTATAACTATATATATACTATATTTTAATTATCACGCCTTTTCCCGCTAATAAAGATTAGCGATTTCCACTTGCTACGATCCTTACAGATCTCTCTCGCTTCCTCTACACTCATCACTCCCTTCATACATGCTCGCCGGTTATGGGTGCTCCTAATATCTTCATTTTTAAGGTGGTACGCAGTCTGCTTTATCACACATCAAAAACAGGTGAGGCGTGTGATTTTCATTTGATATAACCGGCTGGGTGAAGGTCGGACATACTGACGACATAGGTAGCGCTTCTCAAACGTTGCAAAATATATAATTTTCAGATATACATACATTCCTAGCTTGATTAGAGTCGACAGCAACCTACCACGCAAGCGTAACTGGTGTAGAAAATGTTTTTTAGATCTATTATGGATAAGGATCTACATTGGCTACAAACAGTTCCTAAAAACTAACAATAAAATTCAAGACAAATAAATAAATAAATAAATATAAATAAATATATACGGACAAATCACACAGATTGAGTTAGCCCCAAAGTAAGTTCGAGACTTGTGTTATGGGATACTAACTCAACGATACTATATTTTATGACAAATACATATATAGATAAACATCCAAGACCCAGGCCAATCTGAAAAAGATCATTTTCCATCTTGACCTGACCGGGGATCGAACCCGGGACCTCCGGTGTGGCAGTCTGGCGTGATAACCGTTAGGCCACGGAGGTCGTCAACAACAAATCTAATGCTCATGAACTTGATTCAATAAATAGTGGAAACACATATGAAAATTCACGAGAAAATAAGAAACAGTCTCTTATTCTAAGAAAATAAGTTCTCAAAGATTCATTTACGTGCCAACGAACGAAGTCTACCAATTACTTGCTCAAAATAGTGAAGATTTTTGACCTCAGTGAGTATAAAAAATTACACGTGTAAATCTTCGACGTAAAAAACAAAAGATGACAATACGATTTTCACGTTTTAGTTTAATTCTAAGCTCTGTTTAACCAACCAATAAACACAGTTGAAAACATTTACTAAATGCATTGCAATCTGCAATTTAGGACCTTAGTGCAACATTGTTAGACTCAGAATTGCATAACATGAGTAAAATCTAAACTTGTACCCGCTAAAAAGATAAAACACTGTGTTCGGGTGCTAAACAAGGACAGTTATTATGTTCAAATTTGTGTGTATTCCCAAATTAGCACGGTTACATATATTATTTTGCGTAAGATGCCAATTCATTGGTAGAAAAATGTAACATGACGACGAGAAGAAGTTGTAGTATTGAGTGCGAAAGAATTTTGCAATATTTTTTTTTGTATATTGTAGTATACTAACTAATCCTAACTAATATTATAAATGCGAAAGTGAGTTTGTTTGTTTATTTATTTGTTTGTTTGTTTTTACCTCTTCACGCTTTATCTACTGAACCAATCTTCCTGAAATTTCGCATACACATAATTCGAACTTTCATCCCGGGAAAAAGCACTGTTCCCGTGGGAAATTCACGCGGGCGAAGCCGCGGGCAAAAGCTAGTCGTGTATACAAACAAAGTGTTTTTATTATAAAATGCCTTTTTTTATTCATTTTAGTACTGGTTGCATGACAGACCATCTTAAATGATCAATGGTTAAAAAAAGTGAATCAATGATAAATATAATGAAGTCGTTATGGTAGAGTCACTTACAAATGGTTCTAAACTAAAGAGGATCGGGATCTCTATAGCAGTACCATGTGATATGCTGATTAACGCAAAATTTCATCATGTCAAGATCATGAACCTGGTATGGTAGAGACCAAACATACAGACCAAAACAAGGCAGTGCAAAGTACACTATGGTTGGAATTATACCAATACTATTAGTGTATGAATCATGTTGACTAAAACCCTGTGTATCATTGCGATGGGCAAATTAGAACGTTTAAATATACAGATAAATTGACACCTTTGTCTAACAATAGTGCCAAAATAAACTAGGTATTAGATACCATAAAATTTACGTAGATATGTGTTTCTTTTCACAAAAGCAACACATTTAAACTCCATTTATTCTTACCAGTCCTATCATGTAAACAATCTTACCATGTCTTTTTATGATTTTACAACAATATAAATTGAAATAGACTTTTTAGGAAATTAGTTTCGTGGTTAATAAATGTTTTACTTTAGAATGTCTACGTTTGAACTAATATTTGATTTATTTTCAACAAAATTCAACAAAAAGTACTGTGAAGATTGTTTACATGATAGGACTGGTAAGAATAAATGAAGTTTACAATATCTGTTGTGTTTCTTTTCCTTTGAATATAATCATCATCAAGCTACAAAGTTTTGAGGGTTCATGTATGTATGTGTTTTTTTTCTGTGACCCACTGCTGGGCAAATGGCCCTTCTTCCATAACTCTCGGTCGAGTTCTTTTATTCTATCAAAATTTCTAAACACCCTTTACAAATATAGAGGTACTAGAATCCTTACGTCCCGGGGAACATAGACTACGTAAATACAACTGCGGTCTTGATCGTGATTTTAACTTTTTGTATTTTTTTTGTTAAATTAGTTATTGTCTTATGCATTTGAGACATAGAGCTACATGAACCTCAACGCTCTTTGTGCTGTCCGTGTTGCTCTCTACCGTCGAGAATATATTTTTTTTTAAATCTTAAAAGTACACAAATGATTTTTTTTTAAGTTTTTGTTCTGGGTCCGTAATTTTGCTGATGGCAGCCTTACTTTAGGACCATGTCCGGACATTTTTAATCTGTAAAAAGTTATTAGTTAGTAATTATAGTGCAAGTAAAAAGTATAGATATGTATCTTGTTTTACGAAAGGCGGATGATTGTTTGTGTATTTTCTATACGTAAGATATTTGTACATACATACATAGAATCACGTCTTTCTCCCTTACGGGGTAGACAGAGCCCAAGAGACGTGAGACTCGAGGGCCACTCTTAGCTGAATAGTGGGCTCTCTGATGGAATGGAGATTCAGGAGATATTTGTGTTTCTATTATATTCATTTAGCTATTTCAGAATATATAGACATAAACTTAGTAAATAGGATCGAGGTATGTTGAGCGAAATATAATAGCTTTGTCATCCGAATAACGTGTAAAGGCACAATTTTAGAGCATGATTTGGTTAATGCAATACAGAGTTTATAAAGACAGAAAACCCAAAGCTTGTTTCACTATTTGACAATAAAATTGCCATTACATATCTAATAGATATTGTACATTTGACTAGTTTCTACAAAAAAATACTTACGACTTATACTAATCTATTTTCTTGATATAGAACGGTAAGAATTTGTAAGACCTTTATACAGTCATATTACAGCCTTATTACACAGCATTAGCACGTACTAAATAACAAAGCATTAACGTAACAAAGACTAAAAAAACAGTCCTTAATTTCCCAGCTAAGGCGTTGCGTAGCGGGACAATATTTCAAAGATCCGCGCGATTTTCCGGAAGCTCCAGAAATTAAGAAAAATTAACTTTTCCGGGAGGTAATATCAAACGGCCACGTACAAAATTATGTGAAGACGCGACATTTTTTCTTACATCCTCAGGAAGCCGCCGTGATTTATTTAATGAATAAAAATGTAGCTCCGCCGCCATCTCACCATGCAATTAGCTATCTTGATGGCTTTTTAAATTGCATAATTGAGACCATATCGATATTTTAATTAAGCATCCTAAGACATCGGCAGTAGATACCAGGGAATTTCTTCTTTAAATTATTTGCAAGTAATAAGTGAAGTTATTCTTAAGTTATAACATTGAAATGTACCTACCTATTGTAATATGTAATCAACTTTTCAATTAGATAATTACACCCACGCCGCCCATGATCACATGGGCGTGAATAAATATTAAATATTGTCTAAACTCTTGTATTCAAGGCAAAAAATTATATTTATAAGTTACCTACCTAATAATGTTAATGGTACATTAAATTATACAAAAAAAAATCTAGACACCTACGTTTTGTAAAGAAAAGTTTTAAAAATTGTATACTTAATTAATTAATTATTATAACGCACAAAGCGTTAAAAGCTTAAAAGTTTAAAAAAATATATTAAATAATGCATGCTATGTTTAAGATTATTCAATAACTCTATCTCTAACCCCTCCCTTCAGTAAACTAATTTCAGACAATGCTATTCCAATCGAGCGTCTAAATAGTAGTTAGGATTTTCCTAGGCGTATCTTATGCAAATGAGAGCATTGACGCAAGTAGCTGAGAGACAACCAAGAGCGTCCTCTTTCAGTCTAATCTCGTAGTCGGCGCAAATTAGCCGAATGTAGCGATCAGTGAATTACAAGTGTAAATAATCTGAACGCCCAACCACCAAGGCGTGGGCTGGGCTTAGGACGAAAAAAAGAAACTCGTTAAAACAGCGGCTTAAAAAGAAAAGCGCTGAAACGGGAAGGCTCCGGTGGTATCGGTTTTTCGCGTTGCGGGCGGTTCGCTGGGCGGGGCCGGGTAGTAGCGCGCCGCCGGTCGGCCCGAACGGACGTGCTGTCGGCTCATTGACGGTCTCGGCCGCACCGTGCACATGTTGAGTGATATTTCGGCATGTCGATGTCGTCGTGAATGAACAAGATGGACTTTCAAAGTGCAATGGAGACGTTCGCCGAGGCGTGGGCAGCTGCCAACACGGTCAAGTCAGAGGTGCCGAGCGACCTGTCACAGGTTAGACTTTTGTTTTGCTATGATTTTTGCAAAAAAAACAACAAATATTAAAAAAAAAACAGAATGAACACAGCAAAATTTTGGTAAAATAAAAATAAATATAAAGATATTTTTTCAGTTTTTATTTTCAGTAATAATATAACATTTTAACTAACAAATAAATATAGCAAAGGATTTTTTAATATTGTTGCTCTTAATCATAACTTAATATGAAATACGTTCTTAGGTACTTCATTAATGCATCGAGACAATCAGTACCTCAAGTTCATCATGATAATAAAATTAATTTGCATTGGAAATAATGAGGCGTAGCGTGTTATTATATCAAACAATACCCTACCGATAAATTCGCACTAAATATTGTGCGACAAATACGGCCCTGTCTTTATTTTGGTTACAAACTGTCTGTGAACGAGTAATCTAACAATTTAGATAAAGTTACAAGATAATCAAGTTACTAAGTATTAAATGTGACATAATTAACTCATTTAACCAGTTATGTGACAAGATTAACTATGGATAGTTTAAATATTAACAAATGAGTATTTGGATAAGTTTTAATTATATTGTTTAACTATTAGCGTAACTATTCTTGTTATCCTGTGACTACGGTTATCGTCCGGCGATATAACTACTTGATCTGAGATTACTTTGATAAGTAACTTGGTTTTTAAAAGAATTATATTTTGATGTATAATTTTTTTAAATCGGCATTTCAGGTATAAATAAGTAGTCTGTAAAAACACTTTTTTAGAAAAAGCCTTCTTTTATTTCTTTTAGTTAAAGTATAATCATAATGATTATATCATAAGTTTATAAGTAAGTAGGTATATAAATTGTTTTCATCCATCATTAATGTGAAATGATTTCATTGACAATTTAAACCTTAGCCTAAAAGACTTTATGTCACGTATGTTGCGATTCTCTCACGTTTTTAATCCGAATTATGTGGATTATCTCTTTATAAAAGCAATTAATATCTTTTATTTGATGAGCTATTTACCTAATATAATAACAAGAATAAATTTATTTTCATTATAACATACACGTTGGTTCTGACCGGTTGAATTTCTGTGACTTTTAGGGACATTTTTCTTTGCCATAAGTTTTACACTAGGTTTATTACCTACATGTCTGTCTTCTATATAATATTCAATCATCCAACAGACACACAAATTATTGCATAATCTAATAGTATTTTGAAAATATAACTCATCAGTAGTAGTTTCATTATTAAATTAATTGCAATTCGTCGGTGCTTTGTGATTTCTGGTTTCCCAGAACAACCCACAAAAATGTAAATCTATTTGCATATTAGATACCTTTATCGATCTTTGATTATTTAGATGCAATAATAATTAAAGCGTTAACGCATTATATATTTATTTTAATAAATTATATTTATTTTAATAAATATATAATTATCTTAAAGGTGATAATTAAAAAAAAAATTAGTTTTTGGTGAAATTTGAATATTATGTAACTACATACCTACGATTAATAATTTATATCTTTATGTAAAATATGGAAGTTGAAGTTGAGAGATCTAATAGATTGAACCGACTCTATATAAAAAGTGGGAAGATAAAGAAGGTTGTTATGTAATTTATCTAACTTATTACAATTAATTTTCCAGTATGATAACCACTGATTAACTATAAATTTATAGAAAAAGATATCTTCAGACACATTAATTGTTGTATAATTAATGAAGAGTTATAGTACTTATCCACACCATATAAATTATCAATAAAAGAAATTTTGACGAAGTATGTTGCAGATCGTTAGATGTAAAGTTTTTGTTGTCAATAAATTTTGCAATATTCAATAGTCTTATTAAGTATTATATATAGTCTGAAATTTAAAAAAAAGTTATAAATAAATTAATGGTCCTTTATATAGAAATGAAATTTATTATGAAATGAATAATCTCTTCCCGTGGGTGTCGTAAGAGGCGACTAAGGGATTTAAAACACCGGAGGATGGGCAGCAGCATCTTTCCGCGTACTATGCCATCACACTGCGATCGCCAACCCGCTTGCCAAGCGTGGCGATTACGGCAAAACCCCCCATGGATAAAATCCTTGGGGGAGGCCTTTGTCCAGCAGTGGACGTCTTTAGGCTGAGAGAGAGAGAGAGATATAGAAATGAATAGGTTCCTCTGGTTATAGGTATAAGTTATATATATTTAAACCTTACTATGTATTTTAATTAAATATTATTTTAAATTACAACAAAAATTTTAAATTACATAGTTATAACATAAAATTCGTGCAAATAATCTGTTTCTTTCATCTTTAGATGTCGCAGATTACTTCACTTGATTGTTATTTAAGCACTTTAACTATTATTCAACAAGTTATACTGCGGTTAACTAAAGTAATTTGTATTGGATGTAATTTTATTTTTTATTTACGTGTGTATGAAATTTTTAACGATTTTTGGTTGTGGTTGATTGATTAATGAGAGACGAATCATGATCGATTTTTTACATCATATTTATAAAATATCGTCATGGTAATTGTAATTGGCCCTTTAAAGTATCATAGGTGACACAAAGGGTCTCAGGAGGATAAACACATCGAAATCCTAAAAAAAAGTATACATCCACAAAACAAAAATGTTAAGTGATGTAAATAAATACCAATGTTTGTGATAATATGAATACAGACAAAATATTGCACAATTTGCATTTTTATAAAAATTACAAATATCTGTGCTACTTAATCATCTGATATTGGAAATAAAACACGTGTTAATAATGAAACAATATTAAGGAAGATTGACTTTTTATTTAATACAAAAAACTCGTTAAACACGCAATGATTTATTTCGTGAAAAAGTTAATATTTTCGGGCCGGCATCGAACGGGGACGGAATTGTTCCGGTTCTGGGGTCTCACCACCGAACCGGAACGAACCGACGCGATCACTTATCCCTTTCGTAAATACTTGGAACTAATTTTGATCCGCGCGTTGAAAATGAGGAAATGTGGGCCGGTTATACTTGTTATTGGAGCGAAAATTGTAACAACTGTATCGAATTGTAGTGCAAACGTAATTACTTTTTGTACTGGAGAATATCTTTTTTTCTTAACGGCAACCTAAAATCATATTTTAATTTTGTAAATCCGAAAGTTTGGATTGATGTTTGTTACTCAAACACTCAAAATCTTTAAGAAAATGCTTTTGAGAAAAAGGAATTGGATATTCATTTTAAACCTCTTGCACTTTTGGTTACTATGACCTATGTAAATTACTCGATTTTTGAAATTAAATAAAAAAAATAAGTACAAGAAACACGATAAATAATTAAAGGTTAAAAAGAGATTCCAGCACGTCTCCGCAAGGCAGGGTTCCCAAGAGGCTGGCAACATTACCCCTCTGACTCCGACATTACCTCTCTAAATTTCTCCTAAAAATAAGTCGATTATTTAAATAATGTAACTAATAGTATATACATACCATAGGGAAAAAAATTGAATCATGTTAAAAACATTTCTCTATGTACCTTATCATATAACTATGTAATCTATTGACAGTAAAAACAATAAATATAAATCTCGAATATCAATTCCAAACGTGGAATTCTCCAAGAAATCAAAACAAAATATTGTATAATAGAAAATGAAACTGCAACAATCGCAACCGTAACTGTTATCGGCGAGCTCACCCGCGTTATCGCAGTAATCCGCCGATAATGGATTAGCTGGACCTCGGCCGAATATTTATAAATACCGCTATCGATTCGAACACAATCGATCGATTGATTGATTGATATTGACACAGATTTGTCTTTATATTAAAAAATATATATATAATTATTGCGTAGAATACACTCGCGCCTTCTTTGCCCCCTCGGTGTATGGGTAATTTATATGCGTTTTGACTTCAGGTTTAAGTTTGCGGAAAAATCTTAACGGGGCTAAAATCATCCCAACAAAATCATTTTTGCTAAAATGTTTTCAAGACAAGACCACTGTCAAAAAGCCAAGTACATATATCACATGTAGAGCCAAGTTTATAACCCTACACGTCTTAACTCTACAAACTTCAAAAATTCTTCCATAGTCAAAATATGTGGTTTGGCCGTTTCGTTACTACAAGAACTACTGTATAACAGAAAAGTTATAAAAAGTAAATAAAATTTTCACCTTACGAGTACCTGTGACGGTAGCAAAACGACCAAACCCGTCAAAATATTACCAAAACACATAATTTGTTATTTATTCACAATAATTATTGTGATTAAATAAACAAAATAATAATACGTAAAGTGATTTCAAGGTGTGATTTTTGATCGGATGTCGTAATCAGTTAGTATTCGCTAGTTATGGGAATTGTACTGTATATTTTATAGTGAAAATAAGCAAAAAAACGTTTTAAGTTCTCCTCGTAATGGATTAGCCAGGTAGGTCCTCTTTCTCCGGCTAATATTTATAAAGGCTGCTATCGTAATCGATCTCTTCTTGACTGATCGATGAATATTGACTCAGATTTATACTAAACTTCTTTTATTTGTTGTCACAAGTTTGTTATTGTAAGTTAAGCATTGAAAGTGGTTATAGCGAAGATTTATAACCAAAGTCTTATTTATTACTCTATCAAAACTACAAACCTCTAACTTTTCAATAATTTTTAGGAAAAATATGTAATCTTAATAAATAATAATTGGTCAAGTGCGTGACGGGTCACGTATCACGTATCCTGTACAAATGCAGACGCATGAACTTATATTTAATCCCAGTTTTATATAACTAATGACCATAACCTAAGTATGAGTATTTACCATCATATTAAATTAAATTACAGTTTTCTAGTACTAATAGTCTTTGAGCTAAGTCTCGGGACTTTATAGTTTCGTCATGTCTGTCCGTCTGTCAGACCGCAAGGAACCTTTATAGGTTCCTTGCTTACTTCGAAACCCTAAAAATGCAGAATTAGATAACATCCAGTATTGGCTATGAAAAATAGTCAAGGCATGTTTCGCATTCATTGCTAATAAATCGCAGATCAGCGAAAAGTGGCAAGTCTGCTCGAACCAAGAAAAAAGCGATGAGTTCACAATACGCGGAGTTTTCTAATTGCACTGACTGTTTATGTTCCATACATACTATTATTATCTCTTGTTCTCACACATTTATTACCTTCAGCTATTAACATAAAACCAACCTGTCATTGGATATTGCGGATATTGACTATTCTCATTGATTATCACGATATACTGGCAAATGTGTAGCGTTTGGTTTCAAACCTATATAAGGATTGGTTCTGGTCTACCCTTTGGGTTGCGAAGGTCAGACGGCAGTCGCTCTGTGTAAAAACCAGTAACCTCGTCAAATCTAGGTTAGGTAGCGAACCCCGGGCTTTGAGCTTAAGATAAGGATTCAACCGGGAATACGCGAGGATAATGATGATGACTGGATTCCCTATCTATGCACCTATAATTAGATAAATCCATACTAATATTATAAATGTGAGTTTGTGAGTTTGTGAGTTTGTGAATTTGTGAGTTTGTGAGGATGTTTGTTACTCAATCACGCAAAATCTACTGGACGGATTTCGATGAAATTTGGTACAGAGGTAGATAATGACCTGGAATAGCACATAGGCTACTTTTTATCCCGGGAAAAAGCACTGTTCCCGTGGGAAATTCACGCGGGCGAAGCCGCGGGCAAAAGCTAGTGCCTTATAAAATAACAGCAATGTCGTCCATACAACCGATAAATTATGTTATTGTCGACTGATAAAATCTCTTATGAGATTTCATTGGCTCACCACAAATTTTATCAATCTCCCAGTACATACACTAACAACATTTTTAAACGTCCGAACCGTTACTGATTCTCTATGATGACTTAGAAGTTTCGAAACCGAAACAAAAAATAGTATAAGCACAATTACATCTGTAGATGGGTACCTAAGTAGAAAGTAGGCACGTGCCAAGTATCGGCTACAAAAACCGTGAACTAGCTTATAGTGAATAAATCCGTGCAATAAGACACGTTCGTCATATCAGGTGAACACTCGGTTCAATTTGCGTCCGAGATCCACACAATGCTCTCTGTAGAAGCTAATTACAAGCGCCGCAGCTCTCTTGTCCACATCACTGGCAGGCTAGATCATTTGGATTATTTTTCTTTTGTAACCAATAAAAATGTCGTCGTTCATTTTATCTACGGAGTTCATTCCCCAGTTCAACGTTTGACGATATCGAGCGTGTGAGACGTCTCCCCGCTGGCAGAAGGATTTGAATAGGCGTGTTTTTGTTCACGTAATAAAATAGTGCATGGTGGACTATTTACCGCGGCTAGCGAGCACGCGCTGCGCTCGCGCCACCGTAATAGGCTCCATCTCGCGGATAAAGCGGCGACACCGTTACCTTTCTCAAATCACGTACACTATTGTAATATCCAATCGCCCAGAAATGAGATTGCGGCTAACAAGTTATTTACATTGACGTTTTAATATGGACACTCGCTGAAAAAACTATTTAAAAACGTATCTAATTATAATTGTGGTGGTGTCTGTAATAGCCACCGTCCGCGCGGCGAGTCGCTTTGTGACGCAGCTAAGCTACGAGATTAATTTTGGCGCAACAATGAACCAGTTTATAGTTAATAATACACGTCTTAATAAGTATCAGTTGCGATATTGTCAATTTTAGGTTTCGAAAGCGAGCGCCTCGGTCGGTGCGAGCTCCCGGCGTAGCGATAGGATCTTTATTACGGGGAGTTTTTTTTGGGAGAAAAAATGATTAATACGGGGATCGGCCGGACGGATAAGTAGTGGAGATTGACGGAGTGACGCGGGGTCTGTGACCGGGACGCTGTAGGGCGGGCGAGGGCAGGGGCGCGGGCCGGGGGGCGGCGAAAAGCCGCGAGGCCGCATTGCGCGGGAGCAGCCAAAAACTAACCATAAATTACTGGCTACTTGCTGGACCGCCGACGACACGCGCGCTACTTTTTTCCTCTCCCTCAGGTCCTGTTACAATGCAAATTTCTCACGACATCACATCTCATGAGCATATCTTGAAGATTGCCTGGTATAATGAGATTTGCGAACAACGTCGATGAAAAAATTACGTCTGATATTAATCCATTGTGCGGAAACATTGTATTATTCAAAGTTACATTCCCAAGATGATGTAAGAATTTCAAATTAATCGGCTATACAAACACATGTGATCTTTCATCATTAAAGAGGACTCGTTTGAGCGTCTTTTACTCGTGTACCTACCGTCTTTTTTACATAATGACTACGGATTTAAGGAGCGAAGTAAAGTCGCATGCGACGTGGAATTTCGGTAGCCCGCGGCGAAACAGGGCCGGAATCAGAAACCTTCGAGAGGCTTTACTTCGTTATCGAAATGTCGGCATCGATATAATTGAATGTGTGCAATATTTTTGTTAAAGGTGATGAGCTTCTCTAATGCCAAGATTGACAGGTATAACGACGGATTTATAAGACAAATATACATTATATAGCTTTCTATTTTTTTCTGGTCTTATCCCATTTCTATTAGTCCACTTCTTTAGAGCGATGGTTATTCTGGGTAGTCGTATGAAGGTATTTCGCCTTTTCTTTCATATCAATCTTCAGCGGGCCTAGACGAAGTCAGATTTTAATATCGAAATCGAAGTTTGCAAACGCTAAAATGTATGGGATGACATAAGGTAACGC
This sequence comes from Ephestia elutella, assembly GCA_018467065.1. Taxonomy (NCBI): domain Eukaryota; kingdom Metazoa; phylum Arthropoda; class Insecta; order Lepidoptera; family Pyralidae; genus Ephestia; species Ephestia elutella. The sequence continues at coordinate 15,862,454 of CM031568.1, read as the reverse complement.
TAAATCACGTGGTCGATCGCCATCTTCATCGCAAGTTCATAGAGAAAACGATTAGAAACCATAGAGTAACGAACTGTTTTATCGCTTACTTCCATACATTTGACGTTCGCTTTCGCTTTGATATGGAAAAAAATTGTTTTTGTCATCTGTCGAAACGATTACGAACTTAGCTATCGTATCGCTACGAATCAAATGAAACTTTGGCTAAACCTACTGAACAGACATCCAACCGATAAATTAAGCATTTAAGTAATATAATGAACCTTAATGATAGTTTTAACATATCGTCATGCAATACGTAAATTCTTTGTTATACTATTTGGAAAGTAGGTATTAATAATTACCGGTGTATTCAGTTTTTATAAATCTTTGGCCATTGTATTGGAGAGTCATTGACTTCAGATGGCTGGAGTTTTCCATACGTAGTAAATTGTTTACGGAATTACATTTTATAGATAAATTAATTATAATGACGAACTCTATACAAATTAGAACAATAAATTGGCTTAAGGTTATAACCTTAACACCTTCCTTTTGAGGCACTCGGATAATTAAGCAACTCTTTCGCAATATTTTAGGTATTTTTTTCTTAATATTTCGATCCATCAATAACTACTTCTATACGTAGAAACGTTATACAAATCGATTTCATTGTTATAGGTAAGTATTAGTGATATCACTTGGTAGGGAATAATAAATAATCAATTTATATAAAAAATTAAATCACATTTTCTAGTGGTTAAGCACTACAAAGTTTCAACTTGATTTCTAACTTTTTATAATGAAGAAAGGATTTGTATTTACAGCTACAATAATTACATAACTTTTGATAAAATGTTTGATGTAAGTATTATTTATTTATTTATTTATATAATTTATATGTTGACATAAAATAAGCACAGACATACTCAGGCAATAGAACACTTAAAAAATATTGTAAAACATTGAGACCGCAAAAAAAATCTTCTTTTTAGGAAAATAAGACATTATTTGCCAATAAGGTGTCTAAAGTATTAGCGCAAAGAATTGCCGTATTTAGGCGTATTAACGTGCGCATACACAGATCGTCTGATAGACGCAACCCAGTACTATGATAGTAACGTATCTTTAATAAAATAATGTAATGCACTAAACCTGTTCGATGCCACACTTTGACAAGAAATAATCGCGTAATCGTCTGGTTATAGGAAAATAAAATAGCAATGCGCCTTAAATTTAATATTCATACACATACAAAGGCTGCCTTTCTCTGAGGTGGTGCGACGTGCACTCTAGCGATTACCTTCTTTTTTGCCCCCCTCATTATGCAGATTCCGGCGAAAAAGGAATAAATTTAATAACACGCGTTCGTGCGCATGCGTTATCGAACGCACTTGCTTTTGATAATCTTCAGCGCAATTACGTGTGGAACGACGCCCGCGCACGGAACTCGCTGGAAACTTTGTATGAATCTCGCCCGTCTTATGTCATCTAGAAATGCATAAGTGGAATTTATTTTGTGTCATAATGCAATAGACAGATTTGTGCAAGAAACTGAACAACGCATGAAGTGAAATTTCTCTTTTTTAGACAAAAAATAGTACAATAATAATAATCATAGATATGAAGAAGGTTTACACGCTACGACTACTACCCTATGTTATGATATTAATCTGTGACAATAATTTGTTTATTTTTTAAAGAAACAACTGCAATATTAATTACATAGCCTGTGAGTAGATATAAAAAATCTTTTGCAATTGTCATTACTTTTGAAACGTGTCTATTTAAGAATGTATTACTTAATCCATCGGAAAGGAAAGGCCTTTTTGGTAGAGCTACTGTAATTGAAATGATACGGTTGTTACAGTTACAATAGATGCGGTGCAGGTTAGGTACTTATTGCTCAAGTTAATCAAATAGCTTGTTAAAATCAAATGAATGCATGTATTAAATCTATGTTGTGTAATATTTGCATAACACTATTTTAAATTGGGTACAGGCAACCTACCTCTAGCAACACACTAGTAAATTAGATCAAAATATATTAAGATGCATTTAAAATGTAACTTTGACAATATACTTTACATGTTTTGTCATTTTCTTTACTGTTTAGATGTAGTATCCTAACTAATATTATAAATGCGAAAGTGAGTTTGTTTGTTACCTCTTCACGCTTTATCTACTGAACCAATCTTCCTGGAATTTCGTATACACATAGCTGGAAGAACGGAGAAGGACATAGGGTACCTTTCATCCCGGGAAAAAGCACTGTTCCCGTGGGAAATTCACGCGGGCGAAGCCGCGGGCGAAAGCTAGTAATTAATAATTCACGCAAATCACAACATATTAAGATGATACTAATATATTAATTTCAATGATCTATGACACTCAATTAAAGTGATATCTATGAATTTATCTAACCATTTTATTAGCTATTATATTGTTTTATATTATTGTTACATCTTAACTAATTACATATAAAAAAATTTTTTGTTAATTAGCATACATAATTTTCCTTATTTCTTCGTTATCTATTTAGTGTTATTCAAAACGTAAATATATCGATTTTGCTTAAAAGGCAATATCCACACAAACTTTTGCATTACTTATAGTAGGATTAGTTAGTAGGTAGTAGGATTAAACACATGTTAACATTACACAAGATCTCACTTATTTAGTTAAGGAAATGCATGTCTCAAGTGTGCGGTGGCCTTAATAAGGATAATCTCGCACCTGAGAAGTGCAATTAATATTAAAGGGGTGGCCCTACCAACAGATCCGTGCAAATTCTGGCAAGATTAGTGAAGCGGGCCGGGGTGAAAGCGTAGGGGAAATGCCTAGATTGATTTAAACATACCTGACAATTTATGTGGTAAACTAGGGTTAAAATAAAGTAAATATTTAAATTAAATTAAATTATAAGATCTACCTGAATCTCAATTCCATCAATAAGCCCACTATTCAGCTAAGCGTAGCCTTCGAGTCTCACGACTCTTGGCTCTGTCTACCCCGTAAGGGATAAAGACGTGATTCTATGTATAAGATACCTACAAAAAAACTGAATACTCGTATGAAAATAAGCATATAGATTGGCCATCTACGTAGTTGCGTGAAATATACAATATTGCTTTAATTATAGATAGGTATCGTAAAACTTTAACTGATAGAGAAAAACTTTTATCACATAGGTTACTTTATGTCGAAAAATTCTCACAGAAGCGAAGCCCCAGGGCGCAGCCAGCACAGCAAAAACCAAATCGGAACCGTCGATATGAACCAAGTACCAAAAATCAGATTCACATACTTTTTCGCAGCAAAACGCTGGCATTTTTCTCGATAATTAGCTTCGCATTGTGGAGGCAGCACGTCCAGGCTGGTTGAGGGGATCAAGACGGCCAAAAACTGGCCCCGCATCTTAGCCTTGAATGGCTTAGCCTCTGGACACGAGCAAATAGCTGACGTGGCCTGCAGGCTACCGCGCCTTGCATACACAATGTGCGGCCGGGAACAGAGGCCTGTGGAGTCGCTGTTTGTTCTGCTTTGGTCGCTGATGATCGAATATACAAAAATATTTGAACTATAACTTGAACTTGAATTAGAGAGTTGCTGTTTTGCTAGAGAGATAACACGCGATTCGAGAAGGAAGTCTTTATGGTTTTCTTTGTTTTCAGAAATCTTATATAAAGGCATTGGAATTGATAGTGCGACGTCTGCCATGGTAAAAACGTATATGTTACAAAAAATATAGCCTTCCAAAAGAAGTTTCAAAAAGTATTTAGTAATTTAGGCTGTGGAAAAATAATTCAAAATATTATCTCAAAATTATAGTATTTAGCAGTTCTGCTAATGTATAAACGGTTAATGCAATTTTATAAAACAGTAGTATATACTTTATGTAAAATAATACAAATCAATCAGATTGTCAAACGTTTAATATGAGTAAAACTTTAATACAGAAATAAACATTTTGGCTCCACAGCTCTCTATAGTCGGGCCAGTAATGGAGTATTTCGTATTTGCTTCATTTTTTATTTTTTGCCGGTTCGATTACGCGAACGCGATCTCCTCATCATTCTCGGCGAAATTCGGGAGCGTCTGCGCCGACTGCGCCAAATATTAATTATTGATTGACGATAAAGTAGCTATGCGCAAATATGAACATCCACAATTAAAGTGCACAGAACGTTGTTGTTTTTCTTGTAATTGATCATATTGATGATCATATTGCAATCGACTGTAAAAAATGCAACGTGAACGGCTTTGGAATTGTTATGATATCATCGAGTTGGCGATTAATAATCTGATAAGTTCTTGTAATATTTGAGATATTTTTATCAAATAAAAGAAATTTTATTAATTAGAGAATCGAAAATCGGCACATGGTGTAAGAGAAACTTGTTATTCGTACAGTACTAAGGAGGTGCATAATGGTAAAATCATATGCCTACTTTAAACGACTAATTCTTGTATTTAGATCGATTCGATGTATTTTTGTATGCAATCGCTTTTGACGATTTTTTGTATTTAGATAGTCTATCTAGATCATCCCAGGTCGCCCAGCTAGTATACTTTATTTGATAAGTCCAATTAGTAGTTTTATCCACAGAAATAGGAATTTCAGAATACCTTAAAATCAATTTTAATGAAATAAAATACCCTACATAAACTACACTAAGTTACCTATAGATCCCAAATACCCCGATGATAACAATCAACGCGACACAGGGACAATAGCATGCTTAATGGGCATAGAGTCAGCTGTCGGTGCGCCAGCGCAGCCTAAAGTACCACCACCCCTTGTTTTAATCCATCGCTTAGCAAAATTGAGGCCACATATGATGTGAATTTTGCCAAATTTTTATGACAGGGAGGTAAATTTTTAAGACTACTCGTGGATACAGCTGGATAGAGTCCATCCTTTGGAGTTGATTTAAACCACTAGAACAGAACATAGTTCCAATCAGCCAAATCAAAAAGAGTCCTTATGTCATTCACAATGTGTTGCTAATCTTTTGTCTCCCTAAAAACCATTAAATATGCGTAATTTAAATAAATCTAGTACATCACTATTTAGGAATAAGGAAATTAGGCGTGTTGATAAAGCCTCAGTTTTTTCATTTATACTTCACCTTTCTCGTCTTTATTAGAACTTTTTAATTATTTATCAATGCCAGTTTCAACAAAAATTTCGAATACTCATTGGTGTATTTCTACTGGATCTTTTCTTATAAACAAATGTCGGGCTTATGTCTGCCTTATATCCATAAACTCCGAGTAATATTAACATATACCTGCAGAACTACTTTGCCCATAAAACTTATTAAAAAAGTCAACATATTAGTCGTTATCTCCTTTGTTACAGTCTACTGGTCATTGCTCGCACAGGTGTGCACTCAGTTCAGCCAATGAAGGTCTGTTGATTTCCAAACGCAACAATGGCGTAACATCAATTATGGAAATTCCATTTTTAAACTTCCCAATACTCTCGTTAGTTCCCAATTATCAACTTCCATACTCATTATAACGAAGATTCTAAGTTTTCGTGGTTTTTAGCGGAGCGTGTATTGTGTTTAAAACAAAGGGTTCCGTAGCACCACTCGAGTTTAATTTTCGAGTGCGAGTTAGTATTTTTGAATTGGTTATAATCGTGGGATAAACAATGGGGAGAGTGCATTGGTGTGTAGAGACACGCCCAGAATACGCGTCCGTTTCTACTTACCAGTGACGGTTGAGTTATTTTTTAATTGTATTCGAGTGGTCAAAGTATTGTCGTTCAAGTATTCTTCATCGGGTTAGTGGACCCCAAAACGGTGATTAGTGGGATTCTAATTTAACGGATCAGAGATGAATAGATCGTTGCTTTATGCTCTGGAAATCTTAATTTTTTCGTTAAGACGGCTGTTAACTTCATTAAACACACGTGGCAGGTTACAATGCAAGATATGTTTACTGAATTTTTATTTCTGCATATACGATTTTTGTCATGATCTTTATTAGTACTTATTTTGCGTTTTATGATACAATATCGACATCGGAATAATGTCATCATTGAAAATAGGTGACCTTAATTTCTTTAAAATTGACGTACGCGTATGAATCCATATTATTGTCTGCATATTTATAATTTGAAATATATCATAGGTACATAGCTGCGCCCGCCCCTAGTATGATATATTTAATTGATAGTATATATATGGGAATTTTGAGATAAATTACCCTATGTCCTTCCTAGTACCTACTCCTAACTATGTGTATGCGAAATTTCAGGAAAATTGGTTTAGTAGATAAAGGGTAGAGGTAACAAGCAAACTCACTTTCGCATTTATAATAATATTTGGGATGGGATTGTGATAGTTGGAATAAAATAGTCTTATATAATAATGTTACCACCAAACGCTATGTGATATAGTTCCCTTAGAATCCATAAGTTATACACATCGATCAGCAGCAGTCCTATTAACGAACCATTACCTTTTATAGTCGAAATGCAACATAAATGCATACAAATACCCACAGCTGTACTTTACAACCAACAGTTTGGTGTCAGAAAAAATAGTTTTGCATAGAATATGTAAATTTTATGTGAACAAGTTGTTTAAAGGGTGGGGGTGAGCGATGCGAGACGCGTGGGCAATCATTCTGATGACTCCTGCGCAGGAACTATACTTACCCACACAATAACAATAGTACTCACACACCTGTTAAGCCAACAAAGTGACTGTAATACTAGTAATCCATTCTTAACAATGTTTACCACTTACAATACGAAAACATGGCTAAATTAATTTTTAAAGTGCAGAGGTCGAATTTCCTTTTTTTTTTTTTCCTTATCTGCCACTTGACGTCACAAACAAAAATGGCGGCGCCAATAGAGGGGGTATGCAAATAAATATTGCTTTCTATATTCAAGTGGTTATTCAAACTGGAAGTTTTTATTGCAAGTGAATTAAAATACTCCAGGAATTGCATGATAAACATTCTTTTATCCACATAGATAATTTCGGTTAATGAATTTAACGTTGATGATAAGATCGTAAGCGAACGCACACACGCATACGCACGCATTCACACGCACACGACAACAAAGAAAATACATTTTTTCGAATGTGAAATAATTGTTTTGTAGAGGAAGTTGCGGATTCGAACGCATCGTAATCGTAACGTTTTTTTTTATGCACGCAATGTCATTTATTTTATTTCAGCCGGTGATGGAGCACTTGCAATTTGTTTGTGCGTGGGGTACCTACTCGGTATCTTGATCGCCCTTGAAATTGCATTACTTTATGCATGTTTTAATTACCGACAAGTTATCCAATGCCGCAAATTATAAACAAGCTTGTCTGTCTACAAGTCGCTATAAAAATAAAGAAATATTTGCAGCAATTGTCAGTATAAATGCATAATCATTACTTATTATAATTTCACTAATGATATAGCAAGTGAAAGCAAACGTTACGATTTCTGAGCACGACGCCATGATAAGTTCCAAATCAAAAAATCTTGTCCACGAAAAAAAGTAATTGCCTTAGAAATCGAGTGCGCACACGCATCGGAATTAAGCAATTAATGCGCCACCCCATATCTACCGACAATCTAGCTCTCATCGAATGAACAATCGGCACTAGCAAACAGTAGCGGCACGATTATAATAATTTGCGGGTAGTTGGGAAACTCGTCACACTCCTGCGTACATCGATTCATCAGCGGATGCGTTGCGATTTCTATCGATTAACGGTCACTAAGTTTTTCGCGAGAAAAAAGCACAATTATTATAATGATCGTCCTAGTATGGGATCCAGCACTTGTATATGCAAATGCTAAACTAATTAAGAGGGAGAGGAAATTATTTTCAATGTTGTTTTGCGTGCGAGGAAAAAACTGCGGTTAGTGCGGGAACCGTTCATTGTCACTGATAGTAAGGGCTCCCACACATCTGTAATTTCGATAAAGCTTATGATATTATAGTATATTATCACTATCAGATATTATAATAGTTGTTCGCTATTTAAGGATTTACTTATAATCGTTCGCAGGTACGTTACTTTACGAGTACAATTGACGCTAATAGTTTTTTTTTTAATTTTAGGGAGAGTGTAGATACTACAATAAAGACATCTTAGGTTAATATACTTAGATACTATTTAAATTAATATACTTACTATTTGATAAGTAAAATGTTGCCAACTTGAGACCATAAAGCTGGCACTGTCAAAAAGTTATCAGATCTCAAGTAGAACCAAGCTTCGAACTCTACATTCCCGAACTCTACACCTTTGTCAAAATATATGGCATGGCATTTTAGTTACTTCAAGAACCTTATGAACAGTGAATAATTTTTTCACCTTACGTACTTCCATGTGACGGTAGCGAGAATTTTGTGAATCAAGTGTAATCCAAATCCAAGTTATAAAGGTTCAAAAAACGACTAAGCGCTTCGAGAAAAGGTTGGTAGAGCCTTCGCTTGGTTCATCATGGCGAAGGCATGTACCGTGCCCCTAGATCTTAAGTAGTATAGAAGGTTAATACCGTGCATTGAATAGGAGTAGCGATGAGATAGGTATAGCATAGCCCTTATATGGTTGATCGATCTATTGGCAGATGTGAAAACGTTGTCTTCAATGCTATAACTTTCACCAGGCGGATATGCTTATAGTATTTCCTGCAACGTGAATAAATTTACATATACAGTTGTTAATTGCCATTTATTTTTTTTGTATCCATTAGGCTGTTGTTGTTTTAAATTAAAGCAGTAAATGTTTTTGTTGATCAGAAGTTAATTATTTAGAATTTTAGAGTTCGAAACTATAGACCCCAGGCAACCCCCAACACTGAGTGATCCGTTAATTTGAACTAGAATGTCTACATTACACTTTAGTTTTATTGATATAATATTTGTAGGTGTAAAAACCATACATCTAAACTATGACACATCTTTGACAGTACACAAGTTTGTAGCGCGGCCCAAGTATTAAATAAATCGTTACTTCTCTAAATAAGTAAAAATTGCATAGCGCACAATAAAGTTCAATTTTTATTCAAGTTCAAACATCGAGCTATCGTTCCCCTATTGTCTCAAATCTAAAGCCATTCCTTAGGCCGTTACGCACTGGGCCCTTCTTTTTAAAGCGGCTTAGTATCAATAGGGTCGGGAACTCGAGAAGCAAGCAAAGGGTTCGTCTCAATGCCTTATCGGGATTTAATCTTAGCCGGCAAATTAGGATTAATTGAACTTTTTCCTTTTAATTCTGAGCTCCTTTGTACACATGCGTAATTCGTTCAGCATGTCGCCTGAGGATTTATATAGAGCTGTTGCTAAGACGATTTAAAAATAAACTTTAAACCATCATCAGGGCTTAAGCTCAAAGCATTAATCAAAGCAAAATATTTACATAAATAATCTTCTCATTAAAAATTGTCATCGATTTGAGATGAAGATTTCAGCCATATACGAGTAACTTCGTAAATTCTGACACGACACCTAGAGGTATGGGTCGATTGAGTTTCCAACCCATTCTGTCTTGGTGAGTCAGAGACCATTCAAAACATGTATCTTGGTTTCCACGCCTCTCCCAAAGGTTAAAAGGTTGGCGGGAAAAACGTAACTTAACCAAAATAGCATTTTATGCATGAATTTCTTCTGTAGTGGGCGGTCATCTGCCTGTAATATGACAATACTTGATGTTTTCAACCTTGTTCCGATTATGCAAATCTACTTGAAATGTAATAATAATTAGATAAGATAACAATAACCGCGGTATTTGCCTTGTTAGTGGCTCCACGATTAGGATTCGAAGATGAATACCCATTGTTCAACTTGACTGTCTCGCCTCAAGGTTCATCTTGTCACACGACTTTAAATAACAATGGCGCTTTTCCCGCCTACTGCTCAAAATGTTACTTAAAGAAAATGTTATTCATAAACAAATACTTCATACATGGCATATTTGTTTTAAGCGTTTTGAATAAGTTTTGGTTGACCTATCTATGAATGACTTACGTTTTTTTAACTCACTTGAGATTCAATTTTACTTTTTACTTACCCAAATAGCGGTAAGCATGTGAATACTTAAATGAATAAGGAAATATTTTTAAAAGATTTCACAATTTTTTTACGTTAAGCGTTATAGATAAATGTAATAACAAAGCTCATTAATTCATGGGAATTTGACGACATCTTCTCAAAGATCCTGTTTAATAATCGTAACATAAAACGTGAAAATAGATCATGATGAGATTTTGCTGTATTTATGAAGTGGTAATATCAGCTCAGGGTAGATCCTTGATGCGACGCAGCAATTCTGAATTAAGGGGGTGAGGGGGTAAGGTATCTATAACCCGATGGCGGTTACGCGCTCTCAGGTGTGACGCGGCGGAAGCCCACTATCATTAACCTACCCACATAGGTGCGTATCCGAACGCACGCACCCTCACGTTGTCATTCCGCCATGTTCACGCAAAATGCCTGTGTGCCTGGCACGTATTAAGCGATTAGCTTCTTTTTTTATTGTTTTAATTCGTCTTTGTGTTATGTAACTGGCAATCAATGTATCACAGAAGATGTATGGTACTGTATTTTTTTTAATTAATCGTAAGGAATGGGCTAAGGACAAAAATGTTATATGCAAATTATTTTATGAATATAAGATGGCATAGATACAAGTCTGCAAATGAAATCAATGTATTCGTAAGGATTTTTATTTATTTGCTACCTCTACTTTGCAGCTTCTATCCTCTGGGATAAAAAATATTCTATATTTATTTATATAAAATCTAAGTGTAAGTGTAATGCGAGTAATTATTTAGCAAGCTTAGCAAATACATAGTGTCTAAACATAGGTATAAACAAACTATAGCATATATAAGGTAGTGTTGCTAACTAAAACCCACTTTGTAGAAATAGGATATATTCTTACAACAGGTCAATTGAATTAATTTCACAATCTAATAAAGCATGAAGATTGATCATGCAAACACAGCTAAGCAGTGCTTTGTAATTTTATATGTAACAGTTATTATTCATTTGCATATTCCTATGCACATGATTGGTAATTAGACTGAACATGATTATTGTATGGAAATTATGATAAACCGGAAAAGATGAATTAGTTATTTTTTATTAATTATAACGCGACAAAGATTTTGTAAATTTACGTGATCAAATTACATAAAAAATAATAATACAGTTTTAAATAATATAAAAAATAAAATTTAGGACTCGTTCTAAATTAACATATTGATGAAGCTTTATTGAAATCGTTATCCCAATTAGTTTGTAAATACGTTGAACTTATCGTAACATTTTTAATTAAGTAAGTACATATATATTTATCTGACATAATGACATGACACTAATTGCAAATAATATTGCAATAAAATATATCATTGACATAAATAAATACGAATTAATATTCCGATTAACAATGGAAATATTTTTAATTCTAACGAATTCCCACCAATTTGCGTAATAAGTATTCTCCACTGTTATATAATTTGTGTTTAGAAATGATCGATAACTATCAGAGTTAGATTCAGTACAAAACTCTCACAATCAGACATCGATTCAGTACAAAACTCCCATAATCTAGATACTCCAAAAATACATCGAAAAATAAATTGCATCGCCTGATTCGTCCCTGCATTTCCTTGCATTCGGCGACACAGCCCGCTAGTCACCCACTGTCACAGGATAATACAATATTATCCTACGTATTGAAAATTGCTATAATATTTTTCTCTGTTTATATTATCCTACATAATATTGAAATTTTTTTCTCTGTTTATATTATCCTACATAATATTGAAAATTGCTATAATTTTTTTTTCTTTTCATTTTGGCATCAAACAGTCGTTACATACAAAATACTACTTATAACTATGTTCTTAACGAATTTATTTGGATGTATTATTTTTTAAATTGGGTTCCTACATGAAAATAAATTGTTGGCCCTGATTGCAGCCCTGTTTTTCATCTCATTATTTTCTGTTCTGATCTATCTGAAATATATAAAGTTATGAATTTAAAAAAACACTAGACATAATTACATGCGAATTTAATCTAAATTTAGGTATTATGAAGTGTTCCATTTATCTAAAAAGATAATAAATCAGTCCACTTTCGTATGTAGTGTGAATGTCATGTACCTAAGTACAGAAATGGATGATTGTGATACTAATCAATTTCATAATGTCGATTAGGTAGGTATCCTAGGTGGTACTTCTATATAGATAAGTATTTCCTAGTATGAGTGGTATATCTTGGTGAATCCCGTTGAATACTGATGAAATTCTTTGACAATTTATTTTTCATTTTAATTAGGTCCAATTGACAAAAGAAAAATATTAAAATAGTCAATTGATCCCGCGGGATCAATCGACTAAGAAAACCTGTCGTGTGATGTCGATTGTGTGATGAAAATAAAAATTAGGCAAAAAGGCAGAGGCTGAGGTTATAACCGTCCTTTAATATTTTTGTTTTACAAAAAACTATAACAGAAGCAGTTACAAACGAACTTATAAATTACGTCACTTTTTTTCACCGTTTCATAATAAAATTAAAAAAAAGGAACTTTACATCTACGGGGTGAACACAAAGAAAAGTTAGTAAAAAAAAATATAACAATTAATAATACTCTTCCGTCTAATCTCAGATTTTTCAGAGAATTGTTCCGATCTGTCATCCTGCCACTGTACCGGCTTATAGGGTTGTAATAGCATAGTTATGAAACCTCCCTTTTACTTACAAGGTGCAACCATACCGATATCTTACGAGTAATATCTAGTAATTACACATTTCGCATCCACTAATTTTCACTTACACACCAATTATGTTAAGTATCGCGCGATCGTAGGGACTTTTTGCGTGGTTCTGCAAAATGTGCGCGTACAAACTTGCCTTAGGTCCTTTTTAATCGGTTACTATAGGTACTAGCTTGGTCATGAGTTTCTGCACGTGTAGAAATTTTGGAAACTTCCTCATTCTTTGAAGAAAAGTTAGGAATATAATAATAATTTGAATGAGATACTTTTAAGGAAATTTTTAGTTTATTGTTTCAGATGACAAAAAACTTCCCTTTATTTAATACGTAACGAAGTTTCAAGCAAAAAAAAAATCAATGATCTTTCTACCTAGAGAATTGTAATATCTTTAAAAACTCAGCTTCTAATTTACTTTGCGTCAAATGTAAGAACATGTCATTAAACGATCTCGTTATTAAATCAAGTCCGTGGTATTCAATCAACACAGATCTAGGTGCAATTATATCAACATAAATACTCATTACCGCGGACACATTCTTCCAAAATGCTGACATCAGCTCTCCAGATGGATAGCATAAGAGCCTATATTTAGAATCAGTACTCTGATTAATGTATGTTTTAGTACGTCTAAGACTATGTCAATTGACACCGTAACCCCACGGTTTAGAACTATCTTCCATCGCTGTGATGTCACTGAGATCTGAAATTTAAATGTGTCTAGGTCTAAATGAGCTAATAGCATCATCTAATTAAGTAGTATATTTCATTTGGCTTTTTACCATATGAACTAGAGTGATTGAGTTAAATAACGATATTTATCTTTAAATCGGGGACTAACCGGTACTAAATTCTCCATATAAACTCCCAAAAGTACCTGTACTTTTCGGTACTTTATATGATTTGGTACTGGTAACTGCCAGTACCAAGCGCCCTGCTTTTAATTGTCGAACGAAAATAAAATCAAACAAAAAATAAGTATTGGGATCTTAGACTATCCGTGAAATGTGTTGTTGTAATTTAATTCGATATAAACTATTTACGTAAATCCACAAAGTCGCAAATCTAAATCGGGATCTCTTTGAACAATGCATTATTCCGACAATTATTACGATAAATATTAAATCTGTGTAATCTTAATCCTGGATCTACTCGATAAATCCGATAATAAGGTAATTATAGCTTTATCTTCAATGCGCTGGCCTTATCCGTATCTAGTGGATAATCCTGTGCTTTATCGTTATATTTAGTACAAGCTGTTACCCGCGGCTTCGCCCGCGTGAGTTTCGTCTAGATGAAAAATCTTTTCGTGTTCCAAACTGTAGTAACCTAAACTCCAGTACTCAAAATTTAGCCATTTGGTTATCCCGTGTCCCGCGGGAATATATGTTGATGAACGGGAACAGATGTTCCAGATCTTCAATATTTATACGTCAGTAGAAAATGCTTATCAGGTTGAACGACTTTTGCTAAGGCGCCATTTCCATATACGTAACAGTGTAGCTGGTCTCTTGGAGTTCTTCATCAGATGATCCTGATCTTCGATTTTTATACGTCAACCGAAAATGCTCATCAGGTTGAACGATTTTTGTGAAGGCACCATTTCCATATTTCTTATAGTTTAACTTTTCTGTTTTGGTTCAGTATCAGGTATTCCAGTTTTTAAAACAAATTATAGCCTAAATGTTGCCCAGGATTAATAGCTATACAACAAAAAGAGTTTCATTCAAATTGGCTCAGTACTTTCGGAGATTAGCGTGATCATACATACAGACAGACAAAAAAAAAATTTTTAGCTTTCTATTATTCTTTTTAACATACAAAACACAGACAAAATATTTCTACTGTCTTATTGTATGTATATATTAAATATACATAGTCATGTATATAGTTGAATTCTAAGAAAGAAAGTTATCAATCAAATCGTTGTTGGCACAATGTTAATGCATGTTACAATTGTGATAAAAATAACTAGAATAACTACCCGCGTCATCAAGTAGAAAGGGTGTTGAGTTTTTTTACGGTTGTAATATAGATCGTATTTTTAGCAAGTGGTCACTTTCGCAACTGGTCAGTTGGAAATGTGGTAGAAAAACTGTGAATGACTAGTTGCGAAAGTGATAAGGTGCGAAAATGATATTCTGCGGAAATGAATAATTTTCCTACGATGACGACTTGCGAAATTGACGAACTGCGTCACAATCACGACCCTTTAAAATTACCAAATATTTTTCTTATGTCATATCTAAAATCAAGTCTATAATTTAAGCTTTCATAGAGTAGTAACCTTTAAATGAGTCTATAAACTTAAATATCCTATAAAATCCAAAACAATATAATCTATTTATTTGAAAATATATCAATTAATTTTCCATAACAATTTCGATGAGTTTTTGCAATTAAGTTATCACGGAAACGATATGACTAAGTACTCCAGATACAGCACTCAAAAAGCAAACTGACGGTCATAATCATAATCAAAAAGATTATTTACCGTCGTGATTATCGCTAATTAACTCAAGTAGTTAGCGATTTAAATGGAATAACCCAGTTAAACCACTTGTGAGTGAATAGAGTTATCGCAGTACAACTCGTGAATAATCAAACCATTGTTTTGTTAGATGTGTCATAAATTATGCAATGTTGCAATAATGAATAAGGCGCCGTCCGCTTAGGAAACTTTGGGAATGAACAAAAAAGCTATATCAATGGGGCCGCGGTGGTTCGCGGAGCACATTAGATATTGTTGACAAAACTTCCTCCTTAATTAATATGCATCAGAAGGTAATGCGAGTACGTGTCCGCAAGCCGCCCGCGCCGCAACTCCTGCGCATACGTTTTGCATGCACGACGCATCCATGCAAAATTTTAGGCGGGATGCGTTTGCTGACGTAACTATCCAGACACACTTTCCAACTCCTTCCTCACCACCAAGTCGGACGGAGAAAGAAACACTGTGCATTTGGACAACGCACGACGCATTCGGTTAAAGCAAGTTTTGACGATCGCCGGCGCATTCCCATGCAAGGTATGCCCCCGGGAGCTATGTCGGCAATTTAAATATTACGGCTACTCAAAAACGTGAGATGGAAGTAGTAAGAAAACCCGTGTGGGCCGAGATCTTGGCGAACCTCGGATACACTGAATCCGCCCGAAAAAGCGTAATTAAGAAGCGACATTTTTTAGTAATTAAATTGTAGCTGGTCCGGCGAAAATTAATAACATGTGCCTCAATTTCTACATCAAATTGTTAAGGATATGTTTGTGTACAAGTTGAAATTATGCGCTATAAAAATACTCGGTGTTTTGCGGTTGACATTGAGTGGTGTGCAAATTGTGCAGTTAAATGTGCGTAGATATTTTGGACGACGTCGCCCACGACGGCAGCCGCCATTCCCATGTCGGTTACAAAAAAAATATTCAAATGGATTCACGCGCGTCCGAATTTCGCACTGTTTGATGCGCCCGCGTCGATTCCGGCAAATCCGTCGCGTCGGAAGTGGTGGCGCGCGCCGCCCCGACGACGCCTGTCGATTTGTCGATAGCCCGTGGTCATTGACCTCGAACAGGACCTTCGATAATGAGCTACTGATAGGCCGTTATTGGTTAGATTAAGGCGGCGCAAGATTCCTCTCATTGTTATGAGATTGAGTTTCTATGGCTACTATCCCAAAGTAGAGCTGATTCTGTGAAATGCATAATTGACTTACATGAGCTTTCAAGAAAAATACTCATGATTCTCAAATTACTCAGAAATCTACTATAATTGCTCGATCGAAGGATGTCATGCAAAAATCTGTTAATTTACCCAAATCAGATAAATTCGACCTTTTATTATAACTGTTTCCTGTACCAATGAAACTTTTATTGCGGGTATAAAAACAAACAGACGTAAAAAGTAGTAATCAATCTATCGATGTTACGTATTCCCCTCACTAATCTCTCGATACGTATTCGGTTAAACAATGCACTTATTATTCGACAGTTCTGTTTCTAAGTAAACTGCATACACACTGAATAAGGCAGTTGATACGGCGTCTGCACTTATAATGACTGAATAATATTTTTATGAATCAGTATTTCATATCAATTATAATAAGTCACAGGAAATCAATAAAATTAGGGTCGTCCCGTCCCGATAAACTGTGAATATTAATGAATTTTTCAAGCCATATGTAAAACTCAAATATTATATTATATCGATAACAATAATATTGTAACTTGTACTCTTAGATCTAGCTTGAATGCTAGATTTTGTCATCAATGTGACTGAAGACTATTGCGAAGAAGTGTTATATATTACAATACAATGTATGAATTCTGTTTAAAATAATTAAAACAAGTAGGTAATTAAATTATTAAAATAATTCGTTTAATTCTATTTTTTTTTTTTGCATTTTTTTCAGATATTTGTAGTAGTGATTGAAAAAACTACAACTCTATATATTTTTATAGAGCTGCTCTATAGTAGCTAACGTCGTTTGCATCGCGTAGTCGGATATAAAGGTACCTATGTATCTTTTTAGAAGTGATGCTTTTTCCCAATTATTTATGAACGTTTTATTTTACGACGGGAAATGTTAAAAGGACGAATAAGCGAAACTTATCCAAGTGTCTTTTATCCCGAGTCAAAATCTTTTAAGGCAATTAGTTTTGTAAGCGGCTACCTGTACTTTATGACGGCTTATTGAAAGAGATCCACGCTCATTGTACGCTCAATTACGTCATAAACATAAACAAATCCGGGCTAACGGTAAACTTAAGACGTTTCTAAAGATTTCTACCTGAGAACAGAAAAAAATTGAACTGCAACCCAGTTTTAAAAGTAATTTTTAATGGCTTAGCTTTCAGAGAAATAAATAAAATATTATTGTCGGGAAGGCACGTTGTCATTAAAAGAGAAATGTCTGGTATCAACGACTTTTAGGAGGAGTAGGTACCTGTACCTACTACATGAGATGTTGCTTGGTCTTCTATTGTATTGTATAAGTAATCCTTAATCCAAAATATCCGGAAAAAAAAATAGGGTTCAGTTTTATTACTCTGCCATAAATAAAGGGTTACCTAAACACATGTTTTTTTTAATAATCATATAACGATAGATATTAAGAATTTTAACTACAAGATCCAGGTTTCTTTTACCATGTTAATCTCTTTACTGATGCAGAAATTCAGCTTACTTTTTTATTCGTCTGTTTTAAGATGAAAATGTCCAAATTAAAGTACATAAGTTTTTTTATCGTCGTGTATGAAGAAAGTATAAAATATTTAACATTTATTTTACGAGGCCATACATCCTTAATTTTCGCTCCGTATCGAATCAACTGAAAACTTAGTCACACAACAGAATTCAACATTAGATAAGAGTGCGTGAGGACGCATCTCAGCAGTCGAGATTAGAGTTCATTCACACAGGATTTTATTCCTATGCGTATCGATGCATACGAGTAATATCGATGCAACTTACTCATTTGTTGTTGTTTAAAAGGGATGGCGGATGAGATAAGTGGGTCGATGACATTTGGCTCCGGACGATTACTGCGATTATGCACTTTGTGCATTGAACTTTACTACGAGCTTTGATATGCTAGCTTTCATGATAGCAGTGGCAGACTGATATCGTGGATTGTATAGAATTGTTTATTGTTTTATGTAATTAGAGAGCTCGTTACACGGCTGATGGGTTTAAGTATTGGTAATTTACCAATACATAAACTTATATACCTAAAGAAAAATATGGTGTGGCGATTTAAGAGCGTACTTATCAAAGATTGGAAGATTAAAATGGATGAGTGCTAATTAATTTACGAAAAAGTAAAATAAAACATTAAACATCTAGACATTACTAACATGGTGTCGATATTGCTAACATTTTCTTATACATAATCATTTTTCAATTGGACTACAATAGGTGCTTTTTTCTTGGTGGTAAAAATACCGACTAATGAAAAATCAACCCCTGTAGTCGTACTCTATAGGTAAACTATATTTCTTAATTTTTATAGAGTCAGTTTTTTAAGTCTTCTATATTATATATTATCGGTATATTAAGAAAATAGTAAGTAGGATATGAAAATGAATGTACCAATGTGTATGTACGACTGTCGCCTATTTGTCGGTTGACTCTTTTTTAAAGTTTATTTTTTAGTTTTGTTTTCTTATTTTTATTATTATTTACTGTAAATGTGTGTTTATTCATATAAATTCTATTAAAAATTGCCTCAACTGTTTCCCATACAAACACCAAATCCAATATTACCGCAGTCGCTATCGCATCCGGGCCTATTCCGGTCACAACATGTAATCTATTGTTCTAGCCACAGATACGGATATCAAATATTGTAGGTTCTTCGATCGCAGTGAGCTTTACTGTCATACCTATTTAAAAATGTATCGATGAAAGGAAAAACAACCCGGTGAATTCAATCAAATAAACTCTAATACATACTATTGCGGCGCAGCGACCTGACCACCAACTTTTGAAATAGTCCCGCGTGATTGTTCCGATTTGACATTGACAGCTAAATTTTCGATACACTGACAGTAGAATTGTCCACATTGATACCATAGCCAATATTTATTTTTTTAACGAATAAAGAATTCGACTCGGCGATCATCGCAAAGGTGTTTCATTGGCTAGAAAATCTATTCGATCTCGATTCGATCGAGCGATAACGAACTTCGCTATAGATTCGCTACGACGTAATAAAACTTTGTCTAAGGCCCCTGAAGTGGATCTTGGCCTCCGACACGAGATGACGCCATTTTTGCGGTTTTGCACCAGCTCTCACCAGTTTTCCGCTCTGAGGTTCTGTAGGTCTTTCAGAACCCCATTGCTACAACGGTACCTAGGGCGCCCGACTGGTCGGCGGCCCCTCGGTCGACCCTCGTATGCTCTCAGATGTACAGCTGCTATTCACAAAGTTCTGATGTCTAAGCTATTGCGCAGAAAGACCAAGATTTGCGTCTACAAGATGCTTATCAGACCAATCTTGATGTACGGGTGCGAGGTTTGGACACTAACTCTGAAGGAAGAAAGCAAGCTGCTACTGGCGGAGCGGAAGATCCTCCGGAAAATTCTAGGGCCTACAAAAGATCAGGATGGAAAGTGGAGAGCTAGAAAGAACCTTGAAATTGAAGATCTAGTGTCCGAACCAAACATCATCGGAGAGGTCAAAGCAGCCAGACTCCACTAGCTCGGACATGTGGAGAGGATAGTGCCGTCAAACTAATAATTGGTATATTATTTACATAGCAAAATACATGAATCTTTTGGGATCTCGGGTCACAAAATGGGACACCTACTAAACTGATAGGTTTCAAACACAATACTTATACTATCTTCGGTAGTAATGCGTGAATTCTGCATAGTTTATACTACTACTAGCAGCGCCCCGGGGCTTCGCTCTCGTGGGAATTTCAGGATCAAAAGTACCCTATGTGCTATCCTCGGTATTATTCTACCCGTATACCAAATTTCATCGAAATCCATACTACAGAATAGATTTTACGTGATTGAGTAACAAACATCCTCACAAACTCACAGACTCGCATCCAAACTTTCGCATTTATAATATTATTGGGATAGTAGGATTAGTTTCAAATGCTTCAATTAACAATTAAGTGGTCTTATCTCTTTTAAAACAATTGAATTAATAAATAAGCGTAATTCGAACATAAAAAGCACTATTCTATTTTCATATTACAACGAAAGTTATTATGCTAAGTTGATCAGTTGAAATCAATTTATTGTTTTATTCCAAACAATAAAAATGTCATAACCAAGGTGCACCTTTTTTAACTTAATGAATCAAGCGTCAATGCCATGCGTAGATTAAAAAATTAAGTGCTTCAAGTAAGGAATGTTAATGTGGAATGGAACAGTTGATTCCAGTGCAGTTGCGAATATTTGCCGCATTTGTAAATACATAAAAACTAATCTCCTAACAAGGCGAGTAACGTGGTTAGAATAGGCTTCTGCGATGCATAGTAATCGTAGCTAATATTGATTGATCCAAGTGACAAGCGCGGGTGGTTTGGATAAATCTGTATGCGTATAATAATAATTTTGTATGCCAAATGGCGCAGCATAGAGCACTTATGTTTATATCCCATGCATCTTGTACTACATATGTCTGACGAAATAAATAAATGATTGATTGATTTGGCGAATCATATTTTTCGCTCCCTTAGGGATTTCGGGCAAAAGTATTTTCTATTATGCCGTGTTATGTGCCCTATGTGTTATTCCTGGTATTTTTCTACCCGTGT
Source organism: Ephestia elutella (assembly GCA_018467065.1). Taxonomy (NCBI): domain Eukaryota; kingdom Metazoa; phylum Arthropoda; class Insecta; order Lepidoptera; family Pyralidae; genus Ephestia; species Ephestia elutella. Next base: position 15,841,448 of record CM031568.1, on the reverse strand, counting down.
ACCTACCAAATTTGACCATAATCGATAGCGTCGCTATAGAAAACTAAAAATATGTAGATTTCACATTTTATTATTGTGCTTATTATCGTGGTAATGCTGCTAGCTTAGGCATAGGCACATTAATTCAGGGTAATTAAAAGCTGCGACTGGCCATGTAGTGAATTATGTTTTTTTTTTTCATAAATTTAAATTTTATTTATTTAATGTTAGGCGACCAAGACTGTTTCATGAGTTTCTTTCGGCATTTCTTCTCAGCAGTGGTCGTTTCGAAATGCTACTAGTTTGTAGCTTTGAGACATAATATAATTAGTTATCGTCGTGAAAAAGAGGCTTCTTTGAAGACCAAGTTTTAATAAAAAAAATTGACTTTGACTTTAGAGAAATCGCTTATCACTTAACGCTGGAATAGCTAAATATGTAAGTAAATAATTACAATAGCGTTAGGTTATTCATCCACAACACCCCCTGGAATGCGTAGTTTTTGCGATCAGCAGTCATCGTTAGCTGGCATTACATGGATATCTCGATTTAAATTCACATCTGTTATTGACGTCGCGTCAATAAATACTGCAATGTATCGGCCGTTGGAGACAAATGCCAAGCTATTAAAAAAAGAAGGACGTATCATGTCGTAATGACAATTTATGCCATGCAGTCTACCACATCATCCATGACTGCCCAAAAAGGAAATTTGCTGGCAACTCTCTAGATTTGTTCTATCTGGATGCGAACATAGCAATGGATTAAGAATGTATGATATGTATTATTTTATATTTTAAATAAACTCTAGTTATGTTATACGCGGTTTGCGCATGGATGCGGGCAGCGCAGGACCGGTCGTTGTGGAAATCCTTGGGGGAGGCCTTTGTCCAGCAGTGGACGTTTTTTGTCTGAGATAGAGAGTTATATGTATGTCTAGAGTCGCTTTTCATATGTGGTTTATATTTACTTTTGGCGACCCTTGGCTCTGTCTACCCCGTTAGGTAAAGTCCTAATAATGTATCTACCGTTAGATACAGATTTCCAAAATACAGAGTAGCAAGTTTAACACACGCACATACAAACACGATCGGTTTAGTTAGTTAGTTTAGTCAGTGTGAGCAAGCCATTAGCACGGGCTCGCCACAATGTCGTAATTAGTGTCATTTGCACTGTTTTTGGACGGGATCAACATATAGAGAACATATTGTGGAAAGCCCACAAATTGGAAACAAATGGTCTGAAACTAAAAGTGCTAATTTGGTCGGCTTTTGCTAACGTGTGACTGTAGTTCAAAGCGTTATTGATTCACGTACGTGATACGGTTTATTTTTACCGTTACAATTCATTTAAACTGTATTCAGCGATAGAATCAGATGATCAATACGATTTTTAAATCACTGATTGATTTAAAATAATTAAAAAAAAACTAATTTTGGAATGCATGGAATGCAGTGAGCTACAAAAAGTTGTTTTCCAACATATCGTATGATTTTGTTTTTATATTACAATTACTAATATAAAAACAAAATTTACATAGATTTAGCTCTTCAAAGCTGAACTCTGTCGATATTAGTACATCTATTTATAACAAATTTTATTGGTAGGGACATACAGAAGAGTAGGTAATAAATTATGTATATAGGTTTTATTTTGTCTACAAAGTAGGTTCGGATTTTTTGCTATCATTTACGTCACAAAAGTATTTAAACAATAACAATAGTAATAATTGCATATTAATCGAAAGGCATTTTTTTGTTGGATTTCAGGAAAAGATATAAATTCACATAACAACAAAGGATTACGAGACAATGGAAAATATTTATATTAATGTCGACTTCCCTTTGTTTTTATTTATTACATATATCTGCATTACTTTCTGGATTATTCTTTAAATTGGTTATTAAAGCTATATAAAGATTGGTTTAAGTGGGCCCGCTTTCGTTTGTGAGTTACTTACTCGAGGTATTTCTCTGATTCCCCCAGAGCATCGCATAGATTTCAATAGCTTTTAGCTAATTCTACTTAGAGCACCGTAATATTAAAAACTTTGATAAAATTTGGTACATTGGTAGAAAAATATTGGTGACAGCACATAGGGTATTTTTTATCCCGAAATTTTCACGGGAGCGAAGCCAAAATTTTTGATCTATGAGGACTACTAGGAGCTATTAACAATCGAATCGGTGCTATGAGAAATATAACAATTGACCATACCTATTGGTTAATTTATTCAAATTATGAGTTCACGATAAGAATTTCCGTAAAATATTTGATATTTATTTGATATAATATCGTGGGAAACTTAACGCCAATCAATGCGGTTATACTGTGGTGAAATACATGATTGTTACTTAGGTAGTATTACCAGAATATACTTTGAATTTAATATTATTTTTATTATATACCTAATGTTCTTATGTGGCGATGGAGCAGCAAAAACAATGGCTGTTATTTTAGTTCTCGATATAAGTATGTATTTACATTTCTTCCTTGCTAATCTTTAGCGAAAGCAACTAGCCAACTTCAGAAATAAATGCAAGTAATTAAAAATCAATAATATATATCGACTGCTGTCCTCGAAAATGTATAAACAGGGAAAAAGTAGGTTATGGCATTTAGGAGTCATTAGGAAATAGTGATATACCTTAAATCAGTTCACTTGTTTAGTAGCGTTGTAAAGAAGAATAATAATAGATAGTTTAGAGATTAACAGAGATCATTCAACCGAACCACGAGTAACAGTTCAACCAGATAACAGTCCGTCGGATAAGCGCGCTCTCAAATTACCAACCATTACGAAATCACCCTATCGATATGGACAATAAATATTTTATGGTCATTGCTTAGATATCATTTGTTGTTGAAGTAAGATGCTCGTTATGAATAATAATCAAATTATCACAGAAACCGTAATAATATTTTTATGTAGAGATGAGGAAATATCGTTTTTTTTATGTATTACATATAACAAATAATGGATGGGTCGCTTTTTGTTGATATTTCACACAAAACTACAGCACACATCAGTCCTGATAAAAGTTAGCGCTAGAAAAAAATGTTTTTTCTCAATTATTTCTGTATTTCTGTTATTTTTACTAAATTTTCTTATTTTAATTATAATATCAGTTACTTATGCTGTTTATTGTGAAATAAAAAGTGTACGAAAAACTATGTACCGCATTAAATTTGGAATTGCAATTTTCTGAATGCCTTTTATCTCATTTATAGACGTTATTCCTCGAATTGGTTTATGTCGAAAGATTCACAGGTGGGTGCGGTATAAAATGATAAACACTGGAAACATTCACAAAAAAACAAAAAAAAATATTAATTTTCCATTAACAAATTCAGATGATATAACTAGGTGTTGGAGTCTCCTTTTAGGCTATCAAAGATGCCTGTGCCAGGAGGCTCCGCTCTTCTTAAACCGTGCCTGATTGAGATCTTTAAATAATTAGTTACATTTTAGTTTCAATCAGGCACGGTTTAAGAAGAGCGGAGCCTCCTGGCACAGGCATCTTTGATAGCCTAAAAGATCATACATGTACTAGAATTATCTATATGCGCGTATTTTCCAAATTATCTACCGCCGTGACCTCTAGGCATGGATTTGTCAAGTGTTCACAGATTTTTATGGCCGTTTTATCGGCATTTGAGCCAATTCCGTCAATCACAGTCCCTGACCCGTGATTGTTTCTAATTGATCACAAAACCGACACTCATTGGATATATGCCTCTAAAACTCATCAATAATAAACCATGTGGAATTAACCCAAATTTGTTTATGGATTTTAATTGGACGTTAATGTTAAACTGATATTTAAATGTTGAAATATGAAAATAAAATTTCATCATACATAAACATTCGATTAAATCCATTTATTACTTTCATTTAATAGACTATTTATCTTTAATTCTTATTTTATCTCATGCTTAAACTTTTCCAAATTGGTACCTATACCTAGTTACTATGTTGTAACCTAGATAAGCACATCTTGCAATAACACAAACGAGCATTTTTTTAATTTTAATTTATTTTAACTTAGTTTAATTAATATATTTCAACAGTATTTCAGTCATACATATTTTATATTTTATTAGGTTCATAAAGGACTCCAAAGAGGTCTTGTTTTTAGTTTGTTAAATCAATTTATTACTTTTATTTTATAGACTATTTTTTTTAAGTAGTGACCATAGGATAAAACGAATTAATAGGTTGGCAATTTTTACTAAAGATCAGATAAAGAAAGGAGGATTTTCCCCCTGATTGTTGACTGGCGCGCCATAAGGCTGTGTTGACACTGACTACCGACTGGCAGCCGACTGCATCTAATCCTGGAAGGATGCCCTTATCCCGTTTGCTTAGCGGCACCGATTCAGGGATTTGGAGGAATCCTTAGGGCGTGTTTGATGTCGTGTCTTGTGTTTACTGAGTAAGTAGTATAGGCGCCTAGATATCTTTTGTGTACGGAAACTTGTAAGTTTTTAATGTGAAATGACAACAACAAGAATACTTTATTAGCACACAAGATAACATTTTTAAATACATTTTTACTGTTACTTCATAACAGTAAAAAAAAGGAAGATGCGCAAAAGGCCAAAAGAAATTACCTTGTGTATATCATCATCATCATATTCCTCACCTTATCCCATCATCTGGGGTCGGCGCAATTTGTCTTATCCTTCCACATGTCTCTGTTTCCCGTCATACCAACATCCACTCCCAACCCCTTCATATCGTCCCTCACACAGTCCAACCATCTCTTCTTTGGTCTCCCTCTTCCCCTGTAGCCCTTCACCTTCTTATTTAATGTCTTCTTAACTAGATGTTCGTCTTCTCTCCACATAACATGACCAAACCATGTCAATCTGTTACTTCTTACCTTTTCATTGATAGGAGCAACCTTCAAACTTCCTTTAACATATACATTTCTTATCCTATCCATCCGTGTTACCCCGCTCATCCAACGCAGCATTCTCATTTCAGCATTCTCATTTGTGTATATAATTGTGGTAAATTAATAGAAAATTTTAAACTGCTTAAAACTTAAACAAACATATAGTTATCAAGCACTCACTACTCATTATCAGCGAACTAGATTAACTCTTTTGATCGCTGCTGTATTTTAATTACACAAGCATAAGTACTTTAAGTTCACTCTTAGTTGAGTTTAATGTCTATCTGTCTTCTTACGCAGGTAAAGAATTTATAGTTACACCTCATATATTAGACCGCATTTGTTTTCATCAACATACATATAAAACGTACATATATATATAAGATTCTTCCGTTACTGAGTGACCGACAGACAATGCACGTAAATAAAAAAATGTATAAGAATACCTCACACAGCTAGATTTGTCAAGGTCTTTAGGAATTATAGTAGAATCAACAAACCTGAAAACATAATACTCCTTTGATGCATAGTTATATAAACTACTATAGCAAATTCAAAGAACCAAAGAATTCGCAGTTACACAACGGATTTGAGAGAAAACATTGATAAGGCTTTCCTAAAATTGTGTCGGAAAAACCTGGGCTTACGTCGCGTTGACAGCCCAAGAATTAAGAGATAAGCCCGCGTGATGAACAAATAACAGCAGTTTCTGAACGTTATCTCGAACAAATAAATGAAGCATAAATTAATCACTGCTCAGAGATATAGAAAACAGAATAATGCTACGGTAAATGGTGCTATCTATTTGTGTGCAATTGTTAAGGTGCCAATCCGCTACACGCGTAAACGCTTAGATTCGTTGATCATGGCATGAACTTACCTTAAACCAGGCGTTCCCAACCAGACGGCGCGCCCCCTGGAAAAGCGCAGAGACATTTACAATTTCCAGAAAAAATGACATTTTAGATAGGTACAGTCAGATGTAAAGAAACCAAAGGTTCAGGCTCAGATTTCCCAGCATCTGACTGTACATAGGAATAATAATAAACATCACAAATTATAACATTCATTGATTCTATAGGTTCATTAGTCGGAGCGGAAAGTGCGGTGGGGTACGAATATTTCTATTTAATTAGAAACCTACCAGCATAACAGAAGTTCAGGAGGAATTGAAAAAAAATCAGGTCATTGTTAACATGTGTTCTTCTATTCTTTTTCTGATTTTTGATTCTTACGCTTCCCTTCTTATTTTATTCAAAAATTCCTTTCAAACATTTGGTTGACTGGAAGAAATCCCTTTTTGGGATAAGTCCGCCATTGTACGCCTCTCTTTTTGTTTCACTATGTTTTGTATTTTTCTTGTGTGTATGTGCAATAAAGAGTTTACAAACAAACAAACATGTGTTTGATTGTACGATAAAATGATTTTGGCTTTGAGGGCATAAAAATAATGTTTATAATCCAGGGAGGCTCAACTAAAAAAAGGTTGGGAAACCCTGCCTTAAACAGGTGGACTCAAGTCTCGAAATTTATGCCTATTTATGCCATAACAGTATGCATGGATGCATTTACATGACATGACCTCCGTGGCGTAATGATTGACACTCCAGTCACGCTACGCCAGAAGTCCTGGGTTGGATTCCCAGTGCAGGCAGAGCATAATGTAGCTCTTAACTTGAAGTGGCGAAGTGATGAGCATTTATTTATTTCCATATTTCATACAGTTGTCAACTCGTCAAATGTCTTAGGATGAGTGAAAATATCGCAGTTTACGTGGGAAAGGGAATAACGACAGTAAAGAAACAGGTTTCCTATGGTTCGTATGGAAGTCCTTTTGAGTAGCCTTCGTTAATTTATTTATTTTAAACGTTATTGAACAAAATTACAAAAATTATGTGGACCTAACGCCCTATGGCATTCTCTACCAGTCAACCACTAGACCAAATAGAGAGTAATAAGGTGGTGCGATAAAGTGCATTTAAATAATTAGGTAACGTTTTCGTTGTTCCAATACTGCATTTATTTGATTGCACTTACGATCTTATATAATGGAATCGCGACTTATTGGTTAATTAATCCAACCAGCTCTACATTTGCGTAATTTTACGATGTTTAATATTATAATAACTAAAATTTCTTACAGAGAGAGATTATATATATATTTGGGGAAAAAGTTCTAGAATACTAACTGGCGAAAAATATGGCATGGACTGCAGAACTATATATTTTTATTTTTTGTCAATTGACAATTTATGATTTCAGTTTCCAGTACTAAGTACTTTTACTATTTATAGTTATACAAAGAATAAATCTGCCCTCAAAATATAAATTGACGTCAAAAACTTTAGGAGCCTAATGTTCGTTTTAATCTTTTTATCTTTCAATAAGTATTGTGCAATATATGACGACACAAGACGATAAACTTATTGTATATATATAAGATAATAAGAACACTGTTAATTATATAAAACGTATTAGTCTGATTTATTGTATGATCTTTGTATGGAAATGGTAGCTGTCAGATATAAGCCGGCTTCATATCGCTGTACAAATAAGTCGCGATTGTTTACTTATTCTAATAGAATCAGTAAATATTAAATACTTATCGCGTGTTATCGAGATGTTCGCTCATTTGGAGATCATTTTCATATCTAAGCACTTATCTGTACATATAATAAAACAGTAAAAATATTTTGTCTGCACATTTAATATTTTTGACTGAAATGGATAGAGAAGACCTAAAAAGAACAATAGAAAGCAAAAAAATTTTTTTGGAATTTCTTGTCTGTCTGTCTGTCTGTCTGTCTGTCTGTCTGTATGTATGTACGCGTTTCACGCAAAAACTACTGGACGGATTTGAATGAAACTTTTTTTGTTGTATAGCTATTAAGCCTGGGCAACATATAGGCCATAATTCATTTTAAAAACTGGAACACCTGATGAAGAACCATAACGGAACAGCTAAACTATAAGTAATATGGAAATGGTGCCTTAACAAAAATCGTTCAACCTGATGAGCATTTTCTGCCGACGTATAAAAAATTGAAGATCTGGAACATCTGATGAAAAGCTCCAAGAGACCAGCTACACTATAACATATATGGAAATGGCGCCTTAGCAAAAATCGTTCAACCTGATGAGCATTTCCTGCTGACGTATAAAAATTGAAGATCTGGAACATCTGATGAAAAGCTCCAAGAGAGATTTTTCATCTAAGCGAAACTCACGCGGGCGAAGCCGCGGGCGACAGCTAGTGGCTAAATATAATAAAACTAGCTACAACCCAGGGCTCCGCTCCCATGGGAATTTTGGGAAAATAATGACACAATGTTCTTCTTAGTACTCCTAACTATGTGTATACGAAATTTTAGGAAGATTGGTTTAGTAGATACAGCGTGAAGAGGTAACGAAGATTTATCCTTATAACAACTTTTTTGGAATTTGGACATCTAGTCAATTATCGAATAGTTACTGATACCTTCAGCAAGATAAAATAGCACTATATAATTGCGACCTGCAATAATAATGCTCAAAATAAAGTAATTTAATTGACACGGTTCATTGATAAAATGAAATAACATACAACAATGCACTATCAATGGCCACAAATAAACAAATATACAAAAGTATCGTAAACCACGATAAAACGATTCACACGTTCCAATTTTGTAAGTTAAATATTATATACTGTTTAAACGGAAGTGAATTAAAATTATTACTATTTATCAGATAAATAAATAGGAAATTGCTTATCAATAAGTGAATTTATTCAATGCGTCGATGCACGCAAGCAACATTTTCGAAAGACGGAGACACATGAATCGCGACATCCCTCGTGGGTTAGATAGAGGGTAGACTGTGCGAGATGCAGAAATAGTGTCAGGCATATTGCTAGTCTATCACCTCGTTATTAGAACAATTCCAGTTACACTCTAAAGTGAACTGTATCAACATTATAATCTTTCTGTGGTCTACACGGTTCACTTCAGAGCCTGGTTCGTTGCCCACCTGAGCAAGCACATTTTTGAGCAGCCACCAGGTTAGAGCTAGCCAGTAGCCTAGCTACTGAAAATCCTGGCCTAGTGGCTAGGGTGGGAAAGTGTACGTGCGAAAGTGCATTGTAAGTATACAGTGCACAATTTTTACGTACACTTTCAGTTTAAAGTCACTTTAAACTCTAGCGCCACACAAAAGATTTCATAGCTTGTGACATTGGAAGAAATATTAAATACCAGTAATCAATCAGAGACAGATTTGCACATGAAGCCATTAATTTCAATCGCATACTTAAATAAGGCAGACCTCAACTTATATAAAAGCCCTCATGTAAAAAAGGGTTTCAAAGCCAAACAAGTCACAAATTCGATTCGCCAAACATATCCATTGTAATTGTGGCTACCGTGATTGCAGCAAGAGTTAACACATAATACATTACAGTTTGTGTCACAACACAATCAGGAACGGCCGAGGACGAATCAGGCGCCGAGGAGCGTAATCTGGGTTAACAGGGGTCAAACGGCATCACAAATTCCAATACGATATTAGACGTATCTGTGGCGCGAAATAACCATTCTATGTGGTCTTGTTGTGCTGGATCAGTCTAGATTTTAATTCTTCTTCGATCTCCGTGCGAAACGTCTTCGAAATTATCGTCTTGCCATGAAACTATTGTCAATCGAAATGTCACATGAGCTAGAGAAGGAAAATTACGAGGCATTTATACATGCAGCCTTAGCAGCCGAGTATATATTTCCTAAACCCCGAAATTACACCCATGTACCAACAGCTTTATTATTCATATCTATTAATATCAACGCATAGTACATAGTCCATATCTATATATATAACTCAAAGATGACTGACTGACATAATGATCCATCAACGCACAGCCCAAACCACTGGACGGATTGGGCTGCAATTTGGCAAGCAGGTGGATGTTATGACGTAGGCGTTAATCCTTTCTTAGCGGATAAGAAAGGATTAACGCGAGCGAAGCCGCGGTCGCCAGCTAGTATAACATAAAGTCGCTTTACGTGTCTGACTCTTAGATCTTTCAAATATTTCTTCACTATCATAGATTAATTTCTTCCAGATGGTTTATATGTATAGGCGTGTGTCGGTTATAGCCGAAGCAGGGGAGGGTCGCTAGTTCTTCTTTATAAAAGTCTTCTTTATCTCCAGTTGTCGTGTAGTCCACTCTTAATTTATTGCCAAGCATTTAATTTAACTTGATACTTGATTTTCTTGTACCTCACCAACACTGATTGCATCTGTTAAACAGTGATTGCACATCACTAACCTTATTAAAACACTATCATTGGCCGGATTCGCCATCACGCGGCCAACTCGTATAGTAACAATATTCAATGAGCATAATCAGGCTCATGAGCTTGTTTCGACTGACGCAATGGCCAAGTGTCCAATTCGAATCAGATTCGCTTTAAGTGGTTTGCCTTTTCAGATTAGAATACATGGGTTTTGATTGACGGATACGTACAAAAGTAAATCTGGTTTCATTTAGTCTTTGAAATTTAAGGATATATTCTCTTTTGTCGTGCTCTAAGTGATCGAGAGACTCCTTTATCTATCCTGAGCCTGGTGAATGGGATTTTTTATAAAATTAAATTGCTTATACTTAAAAATATTATGTATCTTAATTAAAATCAAAACAATCACTAATATTCCAATTGTTATCAAAATTATTTGTGATTCCGATTTAACCGTTTATAGCTCCAAATTTGGAACTATACTTTGTAACCCTTACAAGCCTATAGGATCCCGTTTCACACACGTCCATAGAACAAATAACGTACAGTTACTTTATAAAAATGTATGGGACTGGATGAAACCACTTGCACATTGGACGCACGTACCATCATGCCGGTGCATACACAAACGTTGCACCAGTAAAAGCAACCAGTGTGAGAATATTCATCTCTAACTTATTATTGATACAAACTTTTTTTAGTAAGTAATTTTTATTTATTAAAATATCATCTGGAAATTCTTCTATGTCAAAGCAAAAACTATGTAGTCGGCGCGGTCAGAGAATTTTAGAACAGTAGAGATAGTAAAGCAAAATATTAGATTTTTTACGATACTCATTAAATTAGTATTCTATATCCCCTTTTATATCCCCCCTATTGCATTATTTTAGCTTGTTAAATATAAGTCTAAAGATGATAGGAATATACAAAAAAACCGGCCAAGTGCGTGTCGGACCACGCATAAAGTAGGGTTCCGTAGTCATTTTTGGCACCGCGCTGTTTTGCATTTCTTGCAAGTATATATTTTTATTTTATTTATAATTTGAAAAGTATTCATCACAGGATACCCGAAACAATTTTAAATAAGAGTTTCCGCGCCTGTTTCTTTACGTGAGTGATTAGAAGTTTATAGGTCCAAGACTTTAGAAATTACAGGGGGGGGGGGACACCGTGTAAACGACTTTGGCGGGCTATATCTCGCAAATGGTAAAGGTGATAAAAAAGTGTTGTATGGAAACCCTACCTTATTTTCATAGTCCTTTTCAAAGATACCCCACACAAGGGGGTGCACTCAAAAAAATAATTCACCCCCCCCTTTACATGTATGGGGAGGTACCCTTAAAAAGGGGGAAATTTTAATTTTTTGTATTTTTAAAAATGAGATCTATATGTAAAGTATCCTCGAACCAAGTTACATGCAAATCAGTCCATAAACGTAGAAGATATTCTGCTGTGACAGACTAGGACGGACGGACGGACTGAACGATCTTATAAGGGTTCCTTGTCGGACTACGGAACCCTAAAAACGTATGACAATCAGAACACAGTCACTTGATTTCGGTCAGCCTTCTTCCTCGAATCGCAAAGCAGTATGGATTCAGATTGCGTTTTGTCACCAATGTTTCTTGTAACCTCTACCACGCAGGATATTTACATGTAAATTGTGAGCTCGGAACCTTCATGGATGGATTTTATTGCACTTTTGGCGAACTGGTTAGATTAGACTGAGTCGTAGTCGTGTAGAATTATGATTATCGCTAGCAGTATTTTGACGGTTCTAGCTAGGTACCTACTCGTATATACTTTATCTCTTAAGACGATAAGCTTCATAATAAAATATATACAACTAAATTATTCCACTAGTAAATTGTACCTACTTGTGTTAAATTGTATTAAGTGTTCGTATACTATTTAGGTATTTATTCAAAAATATTTTAATACTAGCCGCGCCCCGGGGCTTCGCTCCCATGGGAATTTCGGGATAAAAAGTACCCTATGTGCTATTCCCGGTATTTTTCTACCCGTGTACCAAATTTTATCGAAATCCGTCCAGTAGATTTTACGTGATTGAGTAACTATAACAAACATCCTCACAAACTCACATCAAAACTTCCGCATTTATAATATTAGTAGGAAAGTAGGATACGAGTAATATATATCGCTGGAAAAGATATTGACAGTAAAAAATATCTCTGACCTCACTTTTATAGAAAGCATAGAGTTCCCAAAACTCTACTACTACGAACCAAAGTGCTAAATTCAAATAAAACATTCTCCTATTTCAGTGACCAACGTAATTTTTTCTTTTTCAGACTTTAGTCGCGGAACTCCGGCGCAGCAAGACTCCCCCCCGGAGGTCCCCGGAGGAGCGCGCGGTGCACCGCCCCCCCTCCGCACCGGTGCACCACGAGAGGGCGCCACACACCCCCCACCTTTCACCAAAGAAGGAGGCGTTCAACAATCTCCTCAACAAAGGCATTTCTGGTATGTTTAAGATATCATTTATTTTGCAAAAATAACGAAAATTTGACAAATTTTTTATTTCATCAAAGGGCTAAATAGTAGAGAGTATTATAACGGTTCCACCTATTTCATTTTGATTTGACAACATTTAAAAATTATACTCGCTTAGATAGATTTTATATCAATTCGTTGGTACAAAGAAAAATAGAGGTAGTCCACTTAGAGCACTAATCCGAACAGCACAAACGCGAACAGCACAAGGCCTTGTCCACGAACAGCACAATTTAATATTTTGGCATGTGCTGTTCGCGGATTCTAATTTTTATTTTGTTTTTGTCCACGAACAGCACATATAACTATTATACTTATATATATATTGATTTGTAAATACTGTTGGAACCTAGTGCTGTCTGCTAATGTGTTCCTTATACAGGACGATATTAAATAAAAGATATCGATAACATCATTTGATCGTTTATTAATTACACATACCTACTTTCGTTGGTACATACGAAATATGTCTAGGCGACATTTAGTAACAAAATAATATCGCCTGTATAAGGAACACATTCAGCAGACAGCACTAGGTTCCAAGAGTATTTACAAATCAATATACATAAAGTCAAAGTCAAAGTATTGTATGTGCTGTTCGTGGACCAAAATAAAATAAAAATTAGAATCCACGAACAGCACATGCCAAAATATTAAATTGTGCTGTTCGTGGACAAGGTCTTGTGCTGTTCGCGTTTGTGCTGTTCGGATTAGTGCTCTAAGTGGACTACCTCGAAAAATATAAGTAAAGCGTTACTTCGTCTGATTATGTGTTTTACCATATATTTTTGGGAAGATAACAATGATCTATTTCATTCATGAACCTAATAATTGAAATCACAGCAATTGTGCTCTACTCCGTCTAGCTGATACATACCTAATACAGTATATCACAGTGATCATGATCAATCATTGGAGCATTCATAAATTGTCCTAGATATTTGTATCTAGATCTATTATCTGACACGCAAGATTCATTTCAACAATTTGCGCGATAAAGTCTATTTAAATTGCCATTTTTCATTCATTAGCAGTGATTGTTGGTAAAAATACTTCAGTGATTTCCGAGATTTAGTAAAAATACTCGCATTATTAATTAGTAGACCTATTAATTAAAAATGCGAGTGTAATTTGCTTTACTTTGGACATAAATCGCGTACCTATCAGTAAGGATCTTTACATTTCTACACTATGTAAAAATTGTAACTGTATGACTGTATCTTTTCGCGCTTAACTAATAAAATTCTATTTAAAACAGTTATATTGCTGAAAGTCTAAATTAAAAACTGGTGCAAGTTTCATTTTAATACGCCTCTTAGAACCTGAGAAATTAACAATATTAATTTCACCCGGACGAAGCCGCAGTTAAAAGCTAGTTCGAAATAAAAACAAGAAGATATCATCATCAACATAATGAGGGATTTTCCGTGACACAAATTAAAAAAAGAAATAGTTCCAGATGACTTTATAGATGGCGCTTAGCAAAAGGCGAGAGAAAAAGTTCCACACAAAAAGCAAAAAATTCACGGGATTGGCATTTAAAAAAAAAAAAACTTAGTAAAAAAAAACAATTAAAAAGTATCAATATTGTGATTTGTGCAACTGTCAAACTGTTATTTGATTTTTTTTTCTGCCTCTGGTTGACAAGAAAGAGCGCACCATATAGGTTCAGCCATTATTACGACTCGGCTTTCATAAAACGCTATCTGTTGAGACATTTTGGTACTGATTTTTTTTCTTAATTTAGCTGTCAGAAAAATCGCTCCGAGTGACAGACAGACAACGCACATCCAAAACTACTGGGCGTAGGAACCTGTAATTTGGCATGTAGGTTCCTTAGGGATTGTAGGGCAGCACTAAGAAAGGATTTCCCGAAATTTCCACTGGAACAAAGTCCCACCCACGCTAGTTATTAATAAAATGTCACATTGTACTTCAATTTATTATTGAACCAACCCTGACGCAAAGCCACCGGACGATTCAACGGATTTTAGTTTAGGAAATAAAATGTTTCGATTATTCTCAGTCACGCACTCTCCCTTTGACAGAGATCGGCCTCATCTCCATCTTAATCTGATGCCATAATTGATTTGATGCTGGCTAGCACCACACTTTATAGCCAAGGGCTTACAAAGAATAAAACTAGGGGATTCGACCTCTACACTGTCTTGTCCGGACAATATTAATTAATAATCAAAATTTAATTAAAAAAAATCGAAAAACGCGTCTGCTTACGGTTTACACTTAAAATAACATAACATTAGGTTCCTACACCCTCCTACGCATTTTGCGTCGTTTAAAAAACAGATACAAAAAATCCAAGTGACGCAAATAAATCAATTTCATTACCTCCCACCTTGAATGAAAATATTAAAGTTTCCAGTTACATAATAGTTGCAAGTATTGTGCCATTGTTTAGTAAAGAACTGCTAAAAGAAATTATTTTTTTCAAAATGTACTTATAATCTTAAATATTGTTAACCTATTTATTTGGTTCTTTTGTATTTCAAATAAAAAAAACCTATTGAAAGAATTATGAAAATAATAGAAAAAAAAACGCTCGATAAATTATAGCCGAAGCTAAATAAAAGTTAAACTCTCCAATTCTGGATGCATAAATTACTAACAGTGATCATGAAACAAAACAAATCCGATGGTAATGACTCGTGTGTATTCCCAAAATCCGCACACCTAATTTAACGACCGGTTTCCCACAGGATGAAATCCGCCGACATTCTATCGTATAGGGCTCTATAAACGACATTCGATTTCTTTCCTCTTTGCCTGAATAAAAAAAAACTAAATACGCAGTCAATATACTTGTTCCTCTTTTAAAAATCAGGTAAGATCAAATTGAAACTATTTGGAAAATTAAATTGCAATTTTGAGATAAAAATCACAAATTATCAGTATAACGACCAAGATGCAATATAAGTTCTACAATCTGTCACAAGGCTGTGATTAATAAATCAACCTGATAATTACGAATGATCTGATCTTGATTATTTTCAGTTGCATGCACAATTTTGCTAATAAAATTCTAGTTAATTAAATATTGTTAAACTCTGTATACAAAGTGGGTACCAAAATTTTATCGACAACCTCTCATAAAGGGTAAAAATATGTGAATAAATTGGACATTATAGTGGCACTAACCTCCTAGAACTAATGGGAACCTACTCTTTATTCCCCTTAGTAATAATTTTCCATTCATCCTCCTCTCTTTATGAATCATAATCTCTAAATCTCCCGGTCGTCTGTCCCTGTCAGTTGTTGGTAAATCTTATTGCTGTCTCGTTCTAGTTCTTTTACCCTTTAAATCTAATCCGGGACATCCAGCGAAGCTTAAGCCGCACTCACGCAACCCACATGGATCAGGTAATCATAATAAAAATTTTGCTTGATTCAATTTTTATGAATGTGTGTTCTAAAAATATAAAGACGAATATTAGTTATTGTAAACGTAACGTAAAGGATAGTGCTCTTAAAATCTTTTTTGGGATTATTTTGATATAACTTTTTTATAGATAGGTACTCAATAAATCCCAAATCAGAACTCGGATTTATAATGTTAGTAGGATAAGCTCGAGTCCGGATATCACTTTAAATTTATTAAAATTTATTTGAAATTTTGAAGGCAACATTCTCATAAATTGATGAAATTGTAACGTAGAGTCACTAAAATTCATCTGTAGAAATGCTTCAAGAATATACAAAAACAGTAAGTAATTGTATACTTATATATTGTAAGCGAATGCTTCAGTATATAGTTCTCACGGGAGCTTATATCTGGGTGTAAGCTGTTCAATCTCTTCTTTAAAACACCGGAAAGCAAAGCCTCATAAGCCTCAAAGCCCGGTGATTAAACTGAGTCCTAAAGCCTAATCGGGCGTTATAAATCATTATTAAATTGGAAGTCGACTCGTCCGATCCGCGCGCGCGCCGATTAGCGATTGCACAATGGTCGACGGATTACGCCGACGTGGAGAGATATATCTTTTTGTCAATTCGTACCTGCACACCGTCAGCAAACTCATTTGTTGCATCAAAAATCCGTTTTTGAATTAACTTTTTATTATTGCAAAATAGGTAGATAGTATCAGTTTAGTGTCGTCTTTTTTTATAATTTATTTATTAAACATAGCAATACAATACGTTTTTTACATAGTCTGCCAAACTGTGAAACAGTTTGTAGGCAGCTCTCGTGAAACATTCACTATATTACTAGTGGTTCTGTGAGAACAGTAGACCTCGCGAGCCCTTCCACGAAATAACCGATATTTTACCGTGTCCCTGGCTCAGAAGAGTTTTGAAACCAACCTACCAATGCTGGAAAGAAAGTAAAAAGTTCTTGTGGTTGGTCAATACTACAAAAAAATTGACTCAGACCTGCCTTTTCCGCCTCAAAATAATATAAATAATATTAATAAATATATACGGACAAATCACACAGATTGAGTAAGTTCAAGACTTTACGGGATGCTAATTTAACAATACTATATTTTATAACAAATACATATATGTATAGATAAATATCCAAAACCCACGTCAATCTGAAAAAGATTATTTTCCATCTTGACCCGACCGGGGATCGAACCCGGGACCTCTGGTGTGGCCGTCTGGCGTGATGACCGTTAGGCCACGGAGGTCGTCAATCGTCAGAAATGCATGGTTTGACCTATTGGTTATAGGTATGTATATTTATGTAATTTGCGCAACAAAATTAAAGTTCAAAAAAGAAAGTTCAATTTGAAATCGAATCTATTATATACATATACGTATATATTACTTTTTTTAATAGGATTATAATCATACAATGAAGTTTTTTGATATCAAATTTATTTCAAGTGTTCAAGATAATTCCACCAAGCAAAGCAATCCACAATACAATACCATTAACCAAATAAATACTTGAGTTTTTTTTTTCAGTTTGCGTGTACCACCCTAGATCTCATCTATGCTTCTCATCAGGCAAGACAGAGGTCAAACGCACTCAGTTAAAAAAAAAAATACACGCAATTCAAACAATCTCATTTTAATTAACAAATCAAGTCACTCTTAAATGAATTTGCGAGTATTAAAAGCTTTGCTGCGCCATCTATTGATTTTTTTGTGAACTATCGTATAAGAATTTAATATATGGATTTATAGCGGTTTTATTAAATTTCACTATGTTGTTCATACAAAAAAGTTGCGTCTTAATAAGGATAATAAAAATGTCATATGACATTTTTGATTTTTTTTTTGAATAGCTGAGATATAAGGTATTTTTTATATATTATCGCCATTTTATAAAATTTCGAAAAACTGGCTCGACTAAAAAATTCTATAAAATTAACGAACCTGCTCACAAAATTTCATAAGAATCGGTTCAGAAATGCGACCTGTAGGCGATAACATCCGGACAGACAAAAGAATTTTCGGCTAGTGGAAACTGAGACGCTTCGCTCGCTGCGCTCGCTCGGTCGATAACTAACAACTGTATATACTACATGTTTCAGGTTAGAACTAAGTTAAGTATTATATTAAAGTATATCTATAATAAGAATAAAATTATTTATAAAAACAGAAAAATAAGTATTTTGTTCTTTTTGAGATTAGGCGATTATTTAATTAAATAAAATAAGGAAATAATGATAAGGAAATAAAATGTAAACTAAAAAGTGTTACATCATCCTAAAGGGTACTTGCTACAATTTTATTTTCCATTCATCCATGTATTATCTCAAAAATACGTCAATAATGTTCAACACATCAGCTAGGTCACTAAATAAGATAACATTAAAAAATATAAACATACTTAATTCTAACATATCCGTTAAATTTGTTTTGCTAACACTACTACATTCGAATAAGCCGGTTTAATATAGATAAGCCGATTTATATTTTTTATTGTGCCGTATTATTTTTTTATTTTATGTGCAAGACATAATGTGTCTAGTAAAGCATGGCTTTATTGCCAAAATCAACGGTAGTTTCCAAACTTTGAATCTAAATAACCTATAATGTACGAATGGTGGACGGTGGCCCATTAAATAACAATATTTGAATGTCAATAGATAACTTTTATTTGACATTTCTTTTGAATGTTATCTTTTCTTGATAAAGCACGGGTTTATTTGATTAAAAAACGTGTTAATCTTTATTCGTGAGCTACCTAGATGAGACCTCCCATAATACAGCGATTTAAAATAATAACTTAAGCTTAAGCAAAGAAATAACACATTACGCGAATTCTTCGGCGAAAGTCAATCGAACTTCGAGGAACAAACAAACGTCGAACGAAAATTTTAGTTTAACATGTGATGAGGGATATTAAAAAGAAAACTTTCAAATTTACAATTTGAAATTGGAACAATTATCTCACAGAGTAAGTTAATATACAGAGTTAGGCGCTCAGGGCGTTACATGCGGGGTAGCTGGGTAGTTCAGCTTTATCTCCGCGCGACACGAGGCTGATCCGGCCCGGATGATCCGGATCAGCTCGCGATCCCCGCATCGCTGTACGTGTGTAGCTATCGATTGTCTAGCGATGAAACTTGATGAGTTTTTATTTTGTTAGGTACCTCGTTAATCGAAGGTTTTTTCAATTGAGAAAGGATGATTTAGTTTTAATTTAAAACTTAGTGTTGATTTTTGAATTGATTTTACTCGATATTATAGGTTCAAAGTTTTTTGAGGAAATTAAGTATAATTTCCTCAAAAAACTTTGAACCTATAATATCGAGTAAAATCAAACTTTACATGTCATTAATGAAAATCACTCAATTTTGTCGATTGACTTCTAAATGTAATTAATGCAGAATACTATGTCCCATACCTTTATAACTATTTCACCCATATAAGATCAGACAGCAAAGAAATAATTGTTGCCATGGTCGGTCGACTCACAAAGATTAAGTAAAATTATACTTAAGAAAAATTTTCGTAATAAATTTTCTGTGTAACAGAACTTATTTTGCGAATTAAGTATTTATTTCACATTTTATTTTTAAAAAGTATAATATTCCCAACCTCGAGTACAATCCAGATCCGTCGGTCGTCTAATCCGGCTTAGGACAGATCTTCGTATACACACGTGTGGTATGCATGTGTGCGTTTGTTCCTGCCAAGGAGCTACTAATCTTCATGAAAGTTACTTTGGTACGAAGATATATTTATTTAGGTTCACTAATGTTTCACCAAAAAACCTTTCACAAACCATCACTTTATAAACTATCACTTAAAAAACTATACCTTTTAAAAATGTTTCATTTTACAAACTCGTTATTTTAAAAACGTTTCATTTTACAAACTTTTTTTTATGTAAATGTTTTACTCTACAAATGTATCGAGTATAAAACTTTTATTTTATAAAGTTTTATTTCATCAAATAACTCTCTTGACAAAAACATCATTTTACAAACCTACTATCCTACTATAGGTAAATTATTAATCAAGGGCTGGCAGCTTCTTTGGCCAAAAGCTAAGCAATGCCAATGACAAAAATAACCTAAACCTAACGTTTTTTCCACCCTCAAAGTCTTTCCAGGTAGTCATAAAAAAAAATAACCTAAACCTAACTTCTTCTCCGCCCTCAAACTTTCCGGGTGGTCATAAAAAAATAACCTGAACCTTACTTCTTTTCCGCCCTCAAAGTCTTTTCAGGTGGTTATAAAAAGACAACCTGAACCGAACTTCTTCGCCCTCAAAGTCTGTCCGGGTGGTCATGAAAAAAACTGAACCTAACTTCTTTTCCGCCCTCGAGTCTTTCTGGGTGGTCATAAAAAAAAATAACCTGAACCTAACTTTTTTCCGCCTTTAAATTCTTTCCGGGTGGTCATAAACAAAATAACCTAAACCTAACTTCTTCTCCGCTCTCCAAGTCTTTCCGGGTGGTCATAAAAAAAATAACCTAAACCAAATTATTTTCTGCCCTCATGTATTTCCGGGTGGTCATAAAAAAATAACCTGAACCTAACTTTTTTCCGCCTTTAAAGTCTTTCCGGGTGGTTATAAAAAAATATAACCTAAACCTAACTTCTACGCTCTCCAAGTCTTTCCGGGTGGTCATAAAAAAAATAACCTAAACTCAACTTATTTTCTGCCCTAAAAGTATTTCCGGGTGGTCATAAAAAAAAACCTGAATCTAACTTCTTTTACGCCCTAAAAGACTTTCCGGGTGGTCATAAAAAAAATAACCTGAACCAAACTTCTTTTCCGCCCTCAAAGTCTTTCTGGGTAGTTATAAAAAAAAATAACCTGAACCTAACTACTTTCCGCCGTCAAAGTCTTTCCGGGTGGTCATAAAAAAATAACCTAAACCTAACTTCTTTTACGCCCTAAAAGTCTTTCCGGGTGGTCATAAAAAAAATTACCTGAACCTAACTTCTTTTCCGGCCTGTCTTTCTGGGTGGTCATAAAAAAAATAACCTGAACCTAACTTCTTTTACGCCCTTAAAGTCTTTCCGGGTGGTCATAAAAAAAAAATAACCTGAACCTAACTTCTTTTCCGCCCTCAAAGTCCTTCTGGGTGGTCATAAAAAAAATAACCTGAACCTAACTATTTTCCGCCGTCAAAGTCTTTTCGGGTGGTCATAAAAAAATAACCTGAACCTAACTTCTTTTCCGCCCTTAGTCTTACTGGGTGGTCATAAAAAAAATAACCTGAACCTAACTTCTTTTACAGGGTTAAGAGTCTTTCCGGGTGGTCATAAAAAAAAAATAACCTGAACCTAACTTCTTTTCCGCCCTCAAAGTCTTTCTGGGTGGTCATAAAAAAAATAACCTGAACCTAACTATTTTCCGCCGTCAAAGTCTTTCCGGGTGGTCATAAAAAAATAACCTAAACCTAACTTCTTCTCCACCCTCAAAGTCTTTCCGGGTGGTCATAAAAAAAATAACCTGAACCTAACTTCTTTTTCGCCCTCAAAGTCTTTCCGGGTGGTCATAAAAAAATAACCTGAACCCAATTTATTTTCTGCCCTCAAGTCTTTCGGTCATAAAAAATAACCTGAACCTAACTTACAGCTCAGATCGTTTGGAGACAAATTTTCTTTTTTTTTATTAAAAAACTAAAAATTGTTTATTTACTCCAAAAAATGGCCTTGGACTACATTACATGGGTATGTGATAAACATTAATTAAATTTAATACCATAAAGGACAGTATCGTTGTGGAGATCTGGTGCCCGTGCTAGGTATCAAAGATCCTGTGTTGCAGGTTACCAGGTCCCCCGACCCGGTGTGACACAATAAAAGGTATAAGCATGTTGAAATCATGTCACAATATGATTTGTGAGTTAATTTACAAATAAAAGACGAGTAATGACTTCTGTACCTAACCCTACGATGAAAATCTTGGGATCAGTGAGTTTAAACTTGAAACTTCTAGTTTTGGTAAATAATATTTATCAAACGATATATTTGCCATAAGATATTTTGTCTAACGTTATTTTGCCAATTGAAAATTTAGTAAAATAATTTGTTTGTAAAATGATAATTTGAAAAAACACAATATTTGTCTAGTTATTAGTTTGTAAAATGATCCATTTTTAAAAGAATGAGTTTGACAAAGCATATGTTTTTCAAATGTATAGTTTTACAAGCGTTGTTTATAAAATGATTGTTTTTTAAATAATAATTTGTAATATGAGGGTGTACCATTTATTTACCTACATAGTAAATGTATCCAAAACTGAATCTGTTTATACGAATACGTGTGTTTATACGATTTACAGATTTTTCAAATATATATGTGTCTACGAAAACTGGTGATACGAGATTTTCATTCCACTTACAGATCTTGTATTTCAGTATACCTAACTTTCCTAGAAAAAAGTAAAATAGAGAAAAATTTAAAGGTAACGCGTAGGTATATAAAATCTCTTACTTCAAGTCAGTTTTAAGAGTAGGTAAACTTTTAAACCGTGTTTAGTTTAACTTCGTTGAGATATCAGTTAGTTATAAGACATAACATTAATATAAAAAACTGTGAAAACATGTTCAATAATGATGTGATTGACTGTCAAGCATCAGTTTTCGGACGTTGATGGTCAATGTTCCTATATTCCAAGAATTTATTAATTCCCTCTGCTAATTAATGGCTAGTTATTTAGTGTTATTTTCATCCAAACCTGTATTAGAAATCGATATTTATTCGACGACCAGATTAAAAGGCATTTTATATGATAATTTCTTCTACTGAGCGACAGAATATCGAGGAGACAAAATTATTTTACGTATGCGTTCATTCAAGACACGAAACAAGAAATATTATTTAAATATCTTTTTTATTTATCAGTGAGTAAATCGTGTTGTCTTGCCTGTATTTCGTATGCTACTGAAAGTATAACTTGTATAAATTTATATGGGTCTATTTGCGTCTGTAGTTAGGTACGTTTCTTTCACATGTGGTAGTTGAAAGTATCTCTTCCGTACTTTATTTAATCTACGCCACAGTTTTGAATGAGACTTGGAAACCTTTGAAGGTGTTTTAGATAAATGATTTTTTTTTGTTTAAAAAATAAATTAAATATGACCACAGGAATCACATAAACTAAATCCTAAATTGTCATTTCCCGGGATATTTACATAATTTTTATATAAAAAAAATCTGATAATAACTAATTTGTTTTGCTTTCCACGAAATATGATCTCGTTTATTTTAATTGACCAATGATAGTGATAACTAAAGTGTTACAATAAGGAAATCATAATAACTGTATCACATATCACATGACACAGAGATAATGACGATTGAGGCACAAGTTATTATAATCTGGATGAATTTAGTTTATATTTTTATTTGCGTAGATTTATGAAGTGTTATCTTATTGAGTAAGAATTTTTTGGCTTGTAAATAATTTAAACACGTGTTAAGATGGGTGTATTTACCTACAAAAAGTATATAAAATGAGAAATTAAAAAAAAACACAGTTACTGAGAAAAAAATTGTATGAAAAATATGGTTAGCGTCCTAGGTAGAAAGATATAATACAATTAATTAAAGAATATCCACCTTTAGAAGCAACATCTAAACACGTCCGATTACGTAGAAATCCTTAGCAAGTTATTCAACAAAATCCGGATCTCGGTAATCCCGCAGGAGATGTATCCGGACCGGACTATCCGGGTCCGGGTGGGCAGCCGCCGGCGCCTAATCCCCGCTCATCCGGATTGCTTAGCTACATGTGTGCGCTCTATGTCCGGGCGGCGGCGGCGTCTTTGTTGTTACTCAGGTGAATTCGCGCTAGGTCTTATTAAGATTTCATTTTTAAAACTGGAAAGCATGGCTTAAAAATAATTCCGAGCTTACCTATCTTATGAACGTAAAATAATAATAAATATAATGACATTGTGATTGAAATTCTACTGTTGTAAGTAGTTTTGTGTCTTTGCGAACAGATGTTTACAGAACCTTATAAATGTAATATAATCTTAAATCATGAACGTTTTATCAAGAATATTAATTATATATTAATGCTGAATCATTTTTTAAGTTATATTTTGGAAATAAATCGTATCAGTTTATACAAAGACTACGCTCTTAAGACGCAGGCAGGGGCGACTTCTCCATCAATCACCTTCAGATAATCTCTTCTTCAGACCAATTTGAGGCATGCACTCGGCTTAACTCACACACACGTAACTAATAAACAGAATCCACCCTAAAAGCACCTTATTTACACTATCATAAAAACCAAAACCGCGTGAAATGAACCTATAAAAATTGTGACACCCGATTTCCGTTTTCAATGTGCGCGTATCATAATGCAAATCCTACATGATTATTCCTTTGTGTCGGACTTTAATTTGGCTTCAAAGTCGAGTTCATATCGATGTGTGTAACTTTAATCCGGCGGCAACAACAGAGAGAGGCAATCAGCTGAGCCGCTGATCAATCGATAAAAAATCGTGGACTCGTGGACAAATAAGCGCGGCGGTGTACGCAGGATGATCCGGACCATTTGTCAAGATTAGGCTTATGGCGGCGGCACACGCGGTCTGGTCTGGTCTGTAGCGTCTGTCCGACCGGGTCCGAGGTAGCGGTCAAGTGAACGATTTTGTTTTGCACATTTCGATTATTAAGTGTGTTCTGGTGATTAGAAACTTCCACCTTGCCTTTTTGAGTAGAGTCGACAGACTCAAAAAGGCAATGTGGCAGTAAGTATAAGATCCTTGTCTCCCTTAGGTGCAATTAAACTTTACAATAAGGTGAGGTTATGGTGAAAAGGGCAATAAAAAATTAAAATTCGTCACATAATAACGTTTTTTGTGTGGGGTTGACTTCGAAATTTATTTAAAAATTACTCTGTCACAATCATACTATCTGAAATACAACGGCATTTTGACAATATAGGAATTTTATCAACAATATTTCGCAATTAATTAACGCTGTCCATTATCCTTTGATTAGCCATAATAATTATTATGCACTTGAAGGCACAATCCAATATCGTTATTAAAATTCCATGCAATCTTTTGTTCAAAGTATCGTTACAGCCATAGAAGCGATCGCAAAAGCTTCGCCCCTAAACGTCCGGGCTCGTCTGACTGGGCTTACGACGCGCCCTTAACAAAATCTTAATCCCTACAAAGGGTTAGTAATATTATCTTATTACGCACAAGAAATAAGCCTTTAATTCGAGCCGTTTCTCCATAAAATATGGCCGGTTCAATGGCTGAATTAATGTAAAAATCGACGGGGTGAAATATTTCTTAATAAAGTCTCAAGTCTTTTGTTTACGTATTGAAAATGTAATTAGCTAAAAATACTATTTATATAAACACGATATTTTTATGCTAAGGTTCATAAAAATTGTAAGACAATTGTCACCTTTGTCATTCGCAACAATACGTTTCTTGATACTTCAGTAGCTATAATTTTCCCAAGTGAAATGTAAGTGCAACGTCATAATCATAGATATAGAAAAAAAATCATTCTACATATATACTTGATTGTCAAATGATCTGACAACCAGCTTCCTCAGCTATCTGTCTCTAAGTAAAATTAAAAAAAAAATTCTAGCTCTATGGTCATATCATAATCTACTAGTAAAGAGCAAAGAAAAGCTAATCGCTTCGACAAAAAGTAGCTCAATATCCAATGCTGAACCTACGAACGAGAACTAAAAAACAATAAAGTCGATCTTCATTGGATGACGTTAGCAGAAATCTCAAGACACATCAGCGCAGCTGGCGGTAATCGGGTGACACCACGTGACACGCCACAGAAGCATAAATTTAGCTTCAATCGTGTATTCGAAGCATTAATCGTGGATTCACTGTGGTGTGGACGCTACTTTAATATATGCCTGCGGTTCAGGGGTGTAAGTGTAGAATTTTAAAATGCTGGACTTTTGACGACCTCCATTGCAAAAGTGGTCACCACGTCCTACTGCCATCTGGTAGCCTTAGGTTCAATTCCCAGTGCGGCCAAATTAATATTTGTATTTGTTTTCTCAGATATTTGTCTGCGGTTCTAGGAGTGTTGAGTTCGTTTCTGTGTTTGTGTCCATCGGACCCACGATAAAAAGATGATTAATAAACTACATCCGAAACGGTTTTCTACATTCCAAAATGTCCTCTTGTGAAAATATGAAGTTGATTCGCTGCCCAAATTCCTCTGGATTATCCGCTTATTCCGGCATATAAAATGTTTCTTCAATTATACTCGTAATTTGTAATATTACAAGTACGTACGTAATTGTACTCACAAAATTGTATTTAAAAGTAAAAAATATCTGATTACAGTCAACCCTATCGTATAAATCCACAAGTACATGCACACATCGGACGACCGGTGTATCTGCTGAGATCTGATAAGATTCAAATAAGGGATTAGAGAGGGACGCCATGAGGATTTGCGCCCAACACCTGAGAGTGCGAAAGAGACAGCATGCGAGATTATCTCGACGGACCGCGCCAAGTGGTCTACACACGCGTTGGCTAAGGGATCTACTGTTTTGCAAGATCCTCAAATCCACTCCGTGTTTTCATTGGGATTAGAATAAAGTTTGCAGGCGAAATGTATGGGTAAAATCGATGCTGCGATGTTTTTCCATAATACCAATTTAAGTACATTTTCTATCTTCTATCTGGGTATATTCATAAAACAAGTTGGGTATGACGATATTGTGTAAACAAAGCTTATTCAAAATAATCATTTAGGGTCATATATAATCTATCTGACGACCTCCGTGGTCATCACGGCGGACTGCCACACCGGAGGTCCCGGGTTCGATCCCCGGTCGGGTCAAGATGGAAAATGATCTATTTCAGATTGGCCTGGGTCTTGGATGTTTAAATGTTTATCTATATGTATTTGTTATAAAATATAGTATCGTTGAGTTGTATCCCATGACACAAGTTTTGAACTTACTTTGGGGCTAACTCAATCTGTGTGATTTGTCCGTATATATTTATTTATTTATCTATTCTGTATCTGCGATGACCTGAAGTTTTTTTATAAAATTAAATAACCAATCTAGCTAGGTACTACTAGAAATGACATTAGCTCTATATCGAAATAATATAATACACTTAATTTACGTATTTCAAACATGTGTGCAAGCGTATAAAACAGTGTGCGGAATATGATTTTTTTAATTCAAAATTTTGAAACAAAAATATTACGCGCGTATAAATAAAGGTAGCGTGTATTTAGCGTCGGGGATTACAGTAAGACGGGATCAACGAAATCCCGGATACGGGATCGCCACATGCGGGGCCTTTTTCGGGATTTTCTCGCCCGTCGCCTTTAATAATCATTTTATAAATTCATACCTATTATGTAGTATGTAGTATTAAAGTTATTATTTCTTAAACATTGTATTTTTAGTTCTCGTAAATCTAGGTATTGTTTTAGACCAAGAACCAACACTAGGTTAGTATGTTTTATTCATCAAATTAGTTATGTTATCGTAGCTCTCAATTGGATAATCTTGTTTTTTTTAGATGTCCTAATAATCAAACTAGGAAGAAATTAGATTCAATTTTTTTAAGGCGAAAACATTGGTCCACCTAAGCAGCCGATCATGATCTATTTAATATTGAGGGAATTTTCTAAATTAGTCTTAATATGAAAAAAAAATTGGATTGGCTTACACTTTGAACCTCGGCGTAGTACTTATATTAATTCTGTGCCTCGGCTGCCGTCTATCTATGAAAATGCTTTCATTCTTGTCTTTATACGACTGTCGTAATATCAGATTAACCGTATCAGTTACCTCATACAACTATTTACATAACAGTTGTCAACCCTGTTGCATTAAAGTATTGAACTCAATCAGGGCTCGAGTTTACTTTTTATTCTTTTTTCCGTTACGCCGAACTAATCCTTGAGCTTATCTTTGGCTTGCAGTGGAGAGCGAGCAGATTATCCATAATATGCGAATGTGTTCTTTAATCCATCAACATAACGTTTAATTTCTCTTGTTCAGTTGCTTTTGGGGTTAGCATGAGGTAGTCAATGAACCTTACAGGGTGAAACCGCGACCTACCGTAGGGGTTTGGGGGTTGATGAGTGTTCGTGGCCAAATGTTTTGTTACTGATAATAAAAGATATTTCTTTTAATCATAAGTTTTTTAGTTACCTGATTTGAAGCAGGGGACGGAAAAATGAGGAAGAGTTTTTCTAATTATTAGGAGTTGCTTTCTTTGATTAATAAATCTTGCTATATTTGAACCCATTTGTTTCCTGTTTTTAAACCTCAATTATTACTAACTTTTATTTATACTCGAAGTGAGCTTAGCAACTATGTACTTGGCGTAAATATTGTGAAAGTGAATAATTTCCGTACGAAACCGTGTCAGGATTCCTGATTAAGCAGATAGCTTACAATCATGTCCACATGTCCATAACACGACATGTTTCTTGGCAGTGTAAAGATGAAAATCTGACCGAATGTAGGATATTGGCAGTTGGTGTAAGGGAAAGTTGGATAGGTTATTGTTTGTATTCGATGAGAATGATGATGACTTTTGATTGTCTTTAGGATAATTTCGAATACGAAACCAAAATTAAATCAAGAGTTTAATAAAGCAAAATCAACTATAAACATTCAACTGGTTTATGTCTACTTTTATTGTATACTAGCTTTTGTCCGCGGCTTCGCCCGGTTGAATATAATTTTTACACGACTGACCATAAAAGGAGTGTTATGTTTTCAGGGTTCATGTATGTATGTATGTATGTATGTAAGTTTCTTTATTCCACCATAAGTCCTGAATGGCTTAACAGATTTTGATGTGAGAGGTATTTTTAGATTCCTTGCATTCCTCCGAGTGACATAGGCTATATGACGTCATCATAAAAACAAAATGGCGGATTATATATGCGATAAATAGCAGACCAAAAAACAATAAAATTTGATCAATCTTATCGAGTGGGGTATCAAATTGAAGGGCTTTAAAAGGCGATTTGAAAAATGTATATTACTTATATGTTTGTATATAGGTATCCTTTTTGAGTAAAAACTTGTCAGTCGTGTTTTTTATTTTTAATAATTAGCTTGTTCACGTCAAGGTTTTAGGTTTTATTTCAAGGAAACGTTAAGTTTTATTGGTTCATTTTCTGAACTATGCTAATCTAGTGGCTCTACCACACAAAAATATCTAAAACCATAGACATTGTTTTTTTTTTAATTTCCAACCCAGCACGAACGTGAATGTGACCGGCCCTGTTTATGTGGGGCATAAATATTTTATTCCAGATAAAACGGACGGGCATAATCCGCGGACGCAAAAAGAGATAAGCTCCTAGTACGATTAAGTGCTCAGTTTTTGTTCAATCTTCATGTTATTGTTGCTGTAGTGTTGCCAGTTGTATGTGTTGCGAAAATTGATGCAAATACTTCATTATTGTTACCTATTTGATGATTTTAAGTTTTACGATGGAAGTCGGTTCATTTTTTTGGAAAAAAGTTTTTTCAATATATTTTTTTCATTAGTACCTACCTACCTAATATGATTTTCATTAAATAATATTGATTTTATTCGAAAATATGTATTTAAAGGGCACGGGAAGCTTCGTCGGCTCTCTCTAGTTGCACGTCCAAAATTTTCCCTGCCTAAGTACATACTCGTATCATAAAATTTTGACATGCTCAAGACAAAATTTTTTTTCAAGATAGGTACTTATTCACGCTCTTATCACTCTAAAACATTATATAAATAACCATATATTAATAGAAATAAGACATCAGTAATACAGGGAAAATTACCTGCTTCTACGAAAATATTCTCATCCGACAACATTCACTGAGTCCCTCTTATCTCCAAAGAAATATTGAATGAAATATCACAGTAATTACGTACATACAGCCTTTATGTGTGTTTGCGTTTTGTTTACCACCGTTTGATGTATACCACGTCTTATCCAATAAGGTTAATGCACCCCATCATTAGAGTACCGAAGAAATACAAATAGATCTTGTGTCTTTGATTTGTTATATCGGTTTAATAAGTGTAATGGGTAAGCATGAGACGATAATAAAATATAAATTAGTTCGACTCCATCCCTTTTGGCAAACGATTCATTTCGTACCCTTATTCACCTAAACAAAAGTTTCTTTCCTTTTATTTTAAGCCAATTTGCCAATTAAATTACCTATTAAGGTATTTTTTTTTTTACATATTGGCAAATTATTATAATTAATAATATCATCCACGTTCAAGATAATGATTCTCTCTCTCAGCCGAAAGACGTCCACTGCTGGACAAAGGCCTCCCCCAAGGATTTCCATAACGACCGGTCCTGCGCTGCCCGCATCCATGCGCATCCCGCGACCTTCACCAGGTCGTCGGTCCACCGAGTGGGAGGCCTGCCAACACTACGTTTTCCGGTTCGTGGTCGCCACTCGAGAACTTTTCTGCCCCAACGGCTATCTGTTCTACGAGCTATGTGCCCCGCCCACTGCCACTTAAGTTTCGCGATTCTGCGGGCTATGTCGGTTACTTTAGTTCTCCTACGGATCTCCTCATTTCTGATTCGATCACGCAGAGAAACTCCGAGCATAGCGCGCTCCATTGCCCTTTGGGTGACCTTGAGCCTTCTTATGAGGCCCATAGTAAGCGACCACGTCTCTGTTCCGTATGTCATTACTGGCAACACACACTGGTCAAAGACCTTAGTCTTGAGACACTGCGGTATTTTGGACGAGAAGATATCGCGAAGCTTCCCGAACGCTGCCCAGCCGAGTTGGATTCGACGGTTGACCTCTTTCTCAAAGTTGGACTTACCCAACTGAACTGTTTGTCCCAAGTATAGATAATTGTCAACAACTTCGAGTGTAGAGTCTCCAACCTTCAGAGGAGTGGGTGCGACACGGATATTAAAGATTAAGATAATGATTATTATCATTAAAAGTTAGAAGCAGTTTATTATTTAGTTTGAATTCAGAACATAACAACTTCGAATATTCAAATGAAATGTGAGCTGCCAGACTCATACGTGTCATTACAAAAAGCTTCTCCGCACTTCGCCCCGCGGTCCGTTCCGCTCATGCGCCCGTTTAAGCCAGATTTCAATAGAGTATAATCTCGCCCTAATGAATCTCCAATCCGGATTACCGAGGGGCCCCTATAATGGTTGAACGACGGCCATTGCAAACGAGCGGGATTTACTTTAGAAAAACTTTGATTAGTCGAGTGCACATCGATACGAATACGTGTTTTATGCTCAAGCGATTAGTGTGATCAATAAATAATTTGGAAAATCGTGTTATCCGATTTAATAAGCACAAACATCGCGGTGTTAATTTAGACGTCTGATTCTGTCCAATAAATTGTAAGGGCTGTGCGACACTAGGCTAATCCCATTGGCGGGCATTAGAACGGCTTTGTGCGGACAGATCGCGCTCGCACGTCGAAATTACCTAGCAATTGGTAGCCGCGCCGAATTGCCTGTGGGCTCAGCCTAAATCGGCTGCAGACACTTTTATTGCCGGGCGAAATCCCGCTGACCCGGCTCCAGCGGATCCCGGCCTCCGTTTTATCCCGGCCCCGCTTAATCCCGGATTTGACGTCGCTTAATCCGAACCCGTGTTGGATATCGCGTCGACACAGCCCTCGTCCGCACTCTTGTCTATGCTTCCATATTGATTTTGGTCTTATAAGTCATATACGTTGAATTGAAGTTGGTTAGGTATTTATTTAAGTAACAAATATTTGATTCTTCCCCATAGGTTAGCAGGTCATAGTTGGAAGAATCGTCCAAGTAGATACGGGTACTTTTTGAACTGATTATTATCTTCATTTTTCAGTCAGCCTTAATTTATTACTTTCATGACTGATGAATTAATTTCGCAACGACGAGAATAATCCATAACTATCAATGTGACATGGGATTATGCATTGCGAATTGCATCGAATTCGGATATTTGGGCTCAATGATATAAAATTGCATGCGAAAAAATGAGCAGATTAATTTCTGTTTTCATCGGTCGGTGCGCTGTGCGAAAAATTGAGCGTCCGCGCCGAGTGGAAATGATCGCAAATTATTTTATTTTGTTGGATTGTCATTCGGAGAATGCCCTCGTACTTACGCATTATGAAATGCTTTAATATTATTTTTTATTAAATTATTTATAAATGCTGTATAAAGTGAAGTATTTTCTTTTGTCTTTAATGATGTTTTTGAGGATGTTGGGAATTTCAGAATGAATGATCTCATTTGAACTTTCTTACGTGTATTGAATTGTATGTTGATTTGAAATTATTATCTAATAAGGATACTTATCTATTATATATCTATAAAATATAAAGGTAAAGATATTTTATTATTATTTGTTCATTCATGTGACTTAATGCTTACTGAATTTGTTATAACTTCAAATTCAATACATTACCTGAAAATTTGAAATATTAACATTTCGCATTAAGCACCGTTGATAAACATTCACGGACTGAAAACTAAACGCAAATTCAGTTCGTTCATCGGATTTGGCGAAATACGTAATTACGTAGCGTTTAGAAGCCAAAATTATATTTGATAGCAAAGTGAATAGGCGCCTATTTCCCATTTTAATGAGGATCATAGTTTCAAGTGCATTTAGAGCACTTCGCGCGGTAACATTAATTACTAAATCGAGTGTCTGTCTGTGTGATTCGTTTTGGAGCTTAGCGCTCACACAATTTCGTTTCGTGGATAGCTTGATTAAAGTATGAATTGAAGCAATAATCGTCCACTCGAGCAAAAATGTTGCGTTTAATTAATCCCACCCACTGAAACTTCATATTTCATTGTTTATCGCATAAATTAACATAATTTTTCACATATTTGCGAAGTGTTTCTAGTGGAATTAATCTGTACCAAAAACAAGATTCACGGGTAGTTTAATGAATATGAACTCATTAATATTTGACGATAGATAAGTCATTAGAAATTAAATAAAATTTATTTAATTTCAATCCCATACGTAATTTAATCACGCCTGGATTTGAAAATAGTTATGTTTAATTTTTCCCACAGGTTTTAATAGGAATTTATATTTGCAAATGGCTGAGTTATTGATACGTAGAGTAGGTATATATATACCTATAATACTCTACTAGTCATGTGTCAATAATGTTTAATATTATTATGGATCGAATAATTTTAAGCCTGTCGGAATTCAGCCTAGCATAGACAATAGAGCTACTAATGAGCAAACAGCCACAACTAAACATTAGAACAAATTTAGGCGATAATGCCGCTAAGTCCGCGTCCACACTGGCGGCATTACGACGGCAATTTGCGGCGGGTGTGTGCGTACCCTAACTGGCTTTTAACTTTTCCGATGCGTTCATTAATTTCACAGAATTATTTGTATATGGCCAGTACTAATAATTCAGTTTAGATTTAAGCTAATGTAAAAAATTAATGGAATATTATATGCTTTGACGAATTCTACATTTGAATCGGAATATTGAATGTTAGTAGGCATAATAAGGTCTTTGTTTATATTTTACTAGCTTTTGCCCGCGGCTTCGCCCGCGTGAATTTTCCACGGGAACAGTGTTTTTTCCCGGGATAAAAAGTAGCCTATGTGCTATTCCAGGTCATTATCTACCTCTGTACCAAATTTCATCGAAATCCGTCCAGTAGATTTTGCGTGATTGAGTAACAAACATCCTCACAAAATCACAAATTCACAAACTCACAAACTCACATCCAAACTTTCGCATTTATAATATTAGTATGATTATTAAATACCCCTTTATAAAAGGCCTACCTATATACCTATTTTGTTTATACCTATTTTTGTTTTATATTAGTTTTTTAATGTAATTTGATTACTAAGTTTATTTCAAATCGAAATTCTTTTGTCCGCCCACTTTAAAACCAAAAATGTGATGCTGCTTCTTTTTGTCGTTTTAATCATAGTAGTAAACTTCTTGTCAAAAATATAAATTGTTGTAACAAAAAAAAATACGCTCATTTTTAGTAAACGGGTTATTTTAGTGAATTTTATCAATTTTCTAAACAAACAGTAGAGTACAAAAGTGATTTAAGGCAAAGTTAGCTCCGACATTAATATGGATGCAAAGTTGGATACATACAGTTCTAATCCAATATCCAGTAGGCTCCGCGCAATCGCGTTACTGCCTCAATTAGTTTCAACTTAGTAACTTTTAGGATAATGGGAGTGTTTTATTTAACTTTCTTACTCTAACAGTACATAGACTTATTTAATTGCGAATACAAATTTGACAAATAACCCTACCTTATTTTCAAAGTCATTTTCAACGATACCCTACACAAGGGGGTGCACTCAAAAAAATAATTCACCCCCCCCTTAAAAAGGGGTAATTTTAATTTTTTGTATTTTTAAAAATGAGATCTATATGTGAAGTATCCTCGAACCAAGTTACATGCAAATCAGTCCATAAACGTAGAAGATATTCTGCTGTGACAGACTAGGACGGACGGACGGACTGAACGATCTTATAAGGGTTCCATGTCGGACTACGGAACCCTAAAACACACACAAGGCAAAAAAATCAATGGGTTTATAATATACTTACTGATATTTTTTCGAAAGTTCCGTCGAATTAACGTTTGAACGTCCATTTCCCCCGAAAGACCATCCCCTCACCATTCCCTTGAAACGCATCCCTAAACTGCCATTTCGTTCGAACGACCACATACTTGAAAAGTAAAGAGTCATTCGAAAACTCCAATTTATTAGGGCTTTACAAAAACAATAATTTTAATTGAGTATTTAAAAGTACTAAAAATAGGCGTTATTGTATAAAATGTTTGACTTTCGTATTTGGGGTTGATTATTAAAAACACATGTTATTACAGAGACTTTGCTCATTGCCAGTACGTTAACCTTTCAAAGCATGTTCAGATCATATCCTATTCTGAAATTTTCTAGGGGACGCAGTCCCAGGGTATACTAAGTTACAATTCAAAACATATTAAACGGTAAGGTGTTGTGGGGTAGTTCCCTGCTTCCAGCTGCCCTAATCCACGCCTCAATCCGCGCCGCAAGACGTTGTTCCTAGCGGGGCTTCACTCCGTGTACTAAACATTGTTTTATTTTATAGATACCAAGCCGTCATATATTTATTCTTCTAAACTGCTACATACCTACTGAGATTTTATGAGAGTATATTCGTCTACATAGATAGTCATTTCATTGTAAGACATATGTTGTAAAGTGACGTCTTTGGAGAAAATGCAGCAGTGGAGTTTGTTGCGCCGCCTCTTCTCCACTTGCGCTTTGGAGGCGGTGATAAGCTTAGCTTTAAGTAATTTTATGATGTCAACTAACTAAAAAACAAGAATATGACGATTTAAAAGTGCTATTTTTAAGCCTATTTAAATAAAAACATTTGACTTTAACTTTGATGTACTCAAAAGCAATTTTCAGAAAATGTCAAAATGTGTACAGAGAGATGCAGAGGAACCTATCTCACAGAATCACATTATACGTAATACTATGCAATCAATTTATCAAATTTTATTGTTTGTTTTAACGTTAATAGACAAATGCACTGCCAAAATAGAAAGCAACAAGAAGCCCGTCTCGTGTCGGTCCTAAATCGCAAAAGGATTTACTTAACCGTGGACGCACACCAGATTAATTATTTACAGCCCAACCGGAGCTCGGTAGGTTTAGCTAGCCTCTCTCATGCAAACTACTCATCTTAGAAACCTTTAATATTTATGGATCGTATCCGCTAGTTATTAAGGTTGCTTTTGCGCTGAATAATTTACGCCCTTTGTCTTCGTTGTCCAGTAAGATTTTGGGCTTGCGATGACCACCTTGTCAAGGCAGCTTTACTTAGAAATCTCCGTTGCATCTTGCTTCGGCGGGTAATCGCTTAAGCCCGGCTAGCTAGGCTGGCTACCGAATAATGAATCTATAAATTGTGAGATTATATTTGACGGATATTTGTGTAATATTTGATGGCGTCGCTTATCCTGGTTAATTAAATTGGGAATATATTAAAGTGTTAAATGCTCTGACGTCTATTATAATTCTGGTATCCAATCTAAAAATATATCTTAGCGAGAATTCTCTTACTTTTTCCTTATTTATCCGATCATTTTTGTTTGGTGTTTGTATATATAGTTAACCTGTTTCTTATCAATGCTTGCATTTATCCATACTAATATTATAAATGCGAATGTTTGGATGTGAGTTTGTGAATTTGTGAGTTTGTGAGGATGTTTGTTACTCAATCACGCAAAATCTACTGGACGGATTTCGATGAAATTTGGTACAGAGGTAGATAATGACCTGGAATAGCACATAGGCTACTTTTTTATCCCGGGAAAAAGCACTGTTCCCGTGGGAAATTCACGCGGGCGAAGCCGCGGGCAAAAGCTAGTTCAGTATAAATCATGAGTATATATTACAAGAGCTTATTGCTGAAAATAATAGAAATAAGATTTTGTAATTAATTACTTCCATGCATGCTTCGCTCAAGCGAAGGAAAAGTCAGCTGCTTTTCTTTCCGCGCAGTTTGTAAAAGCCAATCAAGGATAGGATTTAAACTGTGCATTTCTGTCATAGGTGATAAATAAGCTAGCAAGATGCGCTGTAAAAAAAATCAAGAAAAATATTTCTAATACTTACACTAATTAGTCCGGATTTACTGGTTCTAAGCAGCGTACAGTCTTCCCTGACAATACGTATCGAGTTATGCGTACATGTCGCGTTTAATCCTTAAGGCGTAGCAAAGCACGTAATATGTAGAAACCTTCTTAACCTAACAGGATTATCGTCGGAGGTAAGCATTTCAGGGCCGGATCACACCTCGCCCTGCGCTAACGCACAGATTTTATTACGCAAATGAGATTAATGAGAGTAGGAAACAACTGACGAACTTCGGTTCTGTTAGTGAATATACGCATTAAGAAGCGGTAAAAAGTGATACTTACAATTTTTTTTTGTTTTGTCATTTTATCACCGATCAGTTTTTAGACTTTTAGCGGATTAGGTGAGGGATATGTCCGGTTAAAGGCGCTTCCCAGTGGTTGCTGCCTTTGTCAATGTCTACAATTTAGACTACCTTATTAGATACCAACATCGAGCGATAGAAATTAAAGATTGTATAAAATTGGAACTGATCATTCAGCGAACTTCAAAAATAAACTTGTCATGAAAACCGTCGAAAATTTTTAAATAAACGTTATTTACGAAATTATTATTACTTATGAAATTATATTTTAAATAAACTTTGTTTTGACAATGCGGTAAAGTGATAAGAAACTAACAGGTAGGATTAAAAACTTTCAATCAATCGAGTCTAGACATAAAAAGCGAACAAAATTGTAAACATCCTACTCAAAATGTTATGAAATTGGGTTTAGATTAAATAAAGGACATTTCATGCCTACATGTCAATTAAAAAGACAAAACGTTCATTCAAAAAGGCCATTTGTTGCGTACACAATCACCGCTGCGGGGTGAAAAGTGACAAACGAGATAGGGAGTCTAAACCGCGCTTTTGAACTTCTTTGACAGTCGATAAGCACGCCGTCAGTACATTGTTTGTGAGACAATGTTCGTTTTGCAAGTTTTCAGTCGTAAGTAGGTAAATGTGTTAACGATTGACGGGGGATGGGACAAAGGCAAGGAACGCAGTTGCCACAGCGACCGAGATAATGATGTGTTGTGTCCTGACTTCGCCACGCGTGGAGTTAATTAAAGGCGTTTTAGATATAAATCATGGCGTGAAATGCTTAAATGTCTTCATCATCGTATGATTTTAATTTTATTTGCAATAATTTGGTCTTATTTTCAAAATGTTGAATAACATGAATAAAGGCATAGATTTAGAAATATTAGCTATCCCTCCATACACATAAATAAAATTGGAATGTCCGTCTGTGATTTCAAAATAACTGCAAATTTTAAATTAGTACATAGTGGTTATTCCCGTTGCCAGTATCCAAAATTTTTTTTTTGTTTGTTCAGGTAAATCTTCTATCGGCTTATCAGAATTTGATGATATTTTCGCTGGAGGATTAAGGAAGTTACAGATTAACACATAGGGTATTTTTTTATCCCGGAATTATTTGAGGTTCAAGTAGGCACCTATATAGTTTTCTAAACAGACAATGTCTTACAGTGACAAAACAAAATCGCATCTAACTGAAACCACTAAAACGAGTGCGCCGGCATTGATTAGGACAGCATTAAAACTAAGCTTGTCACTGCAGTCTAATTTAGAGCGGACGGACGGACGGCTAACACCTGCCCTGATCCCTTTACCGGACGAACTTTCCCCGGACCCGGGGTAAAACTAAACAATGCAAATACCTGAGAAAAGGATGCGTATGTTGCACGAATCTGTAGGCAGACTTCGAAATTGTAGACTATTTTTATATGAATTTAATTTTCCATTTGATTCCTCTTAATTTTCCGTAATAACCTCTTTAAATTTTGAAATGTGTTATGACTTTTCTCGTTTTAATTGCCAATTGAAAAAAAGAAAAATAATAAAAATATATAATTAGTCAATTGATTCCGCGGGATCAATCTGGAGCAGGATCA
This sequence comes from Ephestia elutella, assembly GCA_018467065.1. Taxonomy (NCBI): domain Eukaryota; kingdom Metazoa; phylum Arthropoda; class Insecta; order Lepidoptera; family Pyralidae; genus Ephestia; species Ephestia elutella. The sequence continues at coordinate 15,802,812 of CM031568.1, read as the reverse complement.
ATCGACTAAAGAACCTGCCATCGAGCAATAAATTTAATCCTAAGGTTAAATGCAGACCAAACACAAATGTTTGAGAAAAATAGTGCGATATAGATTCATTCAAGTTCCAATTAGTAGTGAACCCAGATTTTATAATTAACTATTATGTGACATTTTGCTTAATTTTTTATAGTATCTACGTTCTTCGATCTAACTAAATTTTCACAAGGAAATCACATAATAATAAAACAAACTTTTAAATAAGCAGAATAGCAATGTAAAGTTAAATCTGAGCTTGGGAATAATAAAGTCGGCAGGGCTTAGGAACTAAGCGCGGCTAAGACCTAGGAATCGTGTTACCTTCCTAGACGGTCAGTTGATACGCACAGCTTAACTAACCTTATTTCTATACTAACACATAATGCACTTTGGTATTATGGTTTTAACGGTATGTTGAGGTAACAAAATATGACATGACTCTTCTTTCAAAGCTGATAGCTTTCTTCTTTCAGCTTTGATTTATTCTTCTTTCTCTTTCTTTTTACACTACCGACTGACCAAAAAAGGAGTGTTATGTTTTCAGGGTATGTATGTAACTTTCTTTTTTCCACCATAAGTCCTGAACGGCTTAACAGATTTTGATATGAGAGGTATTTTTAGATTCCTTGTAGTGTGACATAGGCAATGTGAGTTATCAGTCGTGATTTTTATTTTTTAATAATAAGCTTGTTATATGACTGATCAAAAAAGGAGTGTTATGTTTCAGGTTCCATGTATGTATGTAAGTTTCTTTTTTCCACGATTAGTCCTGAACGGCTGAACAGATTTTGATGTGAGAGGTATTGTTAGATTCCTTGCATTCCTCGAGTGACAGGCTATGTAAGTTGTCAGTCGTGTTTTTTTATTTTTTAATAATTAGTTTGTTTTCAGTGTTATCTCTGTATCTGAAAACACTGGTGTCGAATTTTGTATACATACTCATGTGGCTCGGGTAGGACTCGAACCTGGGACCTTTAGACCCCAGGCGGGAGTCCTAACCACTCGACCACCACCGCTTGCGTCTATCTATCAAAAGCTTATTTCACTTAAAATCAGGTTTAGAATAGCTTTATTCTCATAAGAATTACATGAAAAGTAATTCGCTTTCTGAGAAAGCATAATATTTACAAAAATAATTCAATGAGCATGCTTTTTTACAATGAAACTAAAAAAACAATAATAATAACACATAGCTTCGACACATTACAAACAAGTATGTTAAAATATAAATATTATGTGGGTAGCTCGCAGTGGAATTTATCGAGTGACACGGGGCGCGTCTCACTCGACATGTACTGCACTACAATCTCGCCCGGCAACACACGGATTAAGAGTGTTTATTCTAGATGCGCCAACAATGCAGTTGCAGATTGTGCTATGAGGTTGTTTGTTTTTATGCAGTGTTCTGTTTAGGACAGTGAAGAGACATTTCATTTTAGATATATAAGTTTAATTTTTAGTAATTTTGGATTTTTATTTTATTTATTGAATTGATAAGCAATTGTATTTAACATGTCGATGTAGATTTAAATTGTATAGTTATGTTGTAATTATTGGTATTTCAGATACAATGTTATTGACAATAAATGAAGATATTATATAATAGATATGTAATGATAATGTAAATAAATACTTTACCATACTATATTTATATATTCGTGTTATGTTATTGTAAATATATCTATTAAAATTAATTAATTTTGAAAATCATATATGTATGTTTTTAGTTTTTTGAAAATGGCTACTGTTTTAGCATCTTTTATTTCCGCTGGTAGTTTATTATACATTTTTGCACCTTCGTATTGAATGTTCATTTTACCATAGCTTGTTCTAGGCGTGCGTAGTATTAAATGATTTGCGTTGCGTAGTTTCATTTTCTGTATTTGACTTTTTTTCGGAAGGATATTAGTGTATGGATATGACTGTTGATGATTTTATATATTAATAAGCATGTGTAGTATATATATGTTTGCCTAATAGTCATTATTTTAGAATCTTTGTATATATTTAAGGTAGGTGCGTAAAAGTCATAATTAAAGAGACATTTAATTAGTTTATTTTGAGATATTTGTAATGGTTCTAAATTGGATTTGTTTGCTGCGCCCCAAATTTCGATCAGATAGTCTATATGTGGTTTTATTAGGGAGTTGTAAATAAGGTATTTTATTTTACGCGGAAGGCAATTTGCTACGCCACGTAGGGCACCAGTTAACGATGTCAATTTAGTTTTAATTTTGTGTATGTGTTGTTTCCAATTTAAGTAGTGGTCCAGATGAAGTCCGAGATATTTTTCACTACTTTTTTGTTTCAGTTCATCGCCATTTATCTTAAGTTGTATGGTTTCATTAATTGCCTTGTTTTTTGCTGCAAATATGACAAAATTTGTTTTTTCGGTGTTTACTGTAAGTAAATTTGAAAGGAACCAGTCATTTAGCTTATCTAAGTCTTTTTGGGCTCTTGATATTATACTTTTAATTGAATTACCGTAATAAAATAGACTTGTATCGTCTGCATAGAGAGATATGTCAGCATTTAGGCCTACATGTTGTATATTGTTGATGTATATTAAAAACAAGAGTGGTCCCAAAATCGAACCTTGAGGGATACCGAAATCAATTTGACAAGGAGAACTTTGATGTTGCCCTATTTTGACTATTTGGTTACGATTTTCGAAATATGATTTTAATATGTCGTGCGCCTTTCCTGTAATACCAATTTTTAATAGTTTTTGAAGGAGTAGTTTGTGGCTAATGGTGTCAAAGCCTTTTTCAGGTCGATAAAAATTCCGAGAACCACTTGTCTTTCATCAATTTTGTTCCTTATTTTGGTTACGAGGTCTATTGTAGCAGAAAGTGTATTTGATTTGGGTCTAAACCCATATTGTTTTTTGTACAAGAAATCTATTGAATTCAGATATTTTTCTAGACGTAAATAAATTATTCTTTCAAAAATCTTTGAAATTACAGGCAAGACCGATATTGGGCGATAATTACTTGGATCTGATTTATTACCGGATTTGTAAATTGGAGTAACTTTGGCAATTTTTAGAGAATCTGGGAAAACTCCCTGTTCCAAACAATAGTTTACACAGTTTGTTAGTGGAGTGGTGATTATTTTTTTTAGACATTTAACTATTTTCGTACTAATTCCGTCAATACCAGAACTCGTATTTGTGTCCAGATTATCAATTATTTTGCCAATTTCATCCGTGGTTGCCGGTGCAAAATTCATAAACTCAGTGGACTTTGGGATAATTGGTGGTTGTAATGTGTCGTTGACTATTAATCGACTATTTGGGATTTGGCCGGCAAGTGTTGATCCAATGGTGGAGAAGAAACTATTGAAATGTTCGCAGATTTGTTGCTCATCCGTAATTGTGTTTGAATTGATGATAAGTTTGTTCGGCTTCACAGGATCTTTTGGTTTATTATTAGCTAATTCATGGATGGCTTTCCACATCTTTTTAGGTTTGCTTGTATGGTCTTTGAAATACTTGAAGTAATATGACTTTTTAGTTTTCTGTATGTTTTTAAATACTCTGTATCTGGCTTTTTTGAATTCTTTTTCTAGATTTATATTTTGTTTGTTTCCTTTGTAATTTTGCCATATTTCATTTCTGTTATTTATGTCTCTTATTATATCTTTATTTATCCAGTCCTGTCTCGGTGCATTTAGTAATTTTGATTTTATAATTTTACATTCTGAAAGGCATGTCAATATTTTTTGTTCCAATATATCATATTTGTCAATTTTATCACTGCTATTTATCGCTTTTTCTACGGTATCGTATAACTTCTTATAGTTTACTGCTGCGTATTTGACTTTCTGTATTGGTATAGGATGGTAGCTTTCAATCTCCAAGTAGATCTGCCTATGGTCGGACATAGATGACTCAATTAAGTTAAAGTTAAAGTTGTTAGTTTTCAGGTTGGTGCAAACGTGATCAATTATGGTATTTGTGGTCGGCGTCACACGAGTACAATATTTTTGGGAGATTTTATTCAGAACTCTATAATCGTACTCTTTTAAGGTGTTCTTATATTTACGAGTTTCTCTATCTGGCTCTAGTAAATCAAAATTGAAGTCACCGAAAATGATTGCTCTCTTGCTTCGTGTCAGCTGCCGAGAGAATGTCTCAAGAAAGTCATCTGCGTTGTTTCCATTGGGGTTGTATATAGCAGCAATGTCCAACGATTGTTTTTCAAGGTGAATCCAAAGGTAATGTATGTCATTTGCCAGACAGTGTTCCTCAATTATACTATGCTGTAAGTTGTTGTGCACGTATATTGAAACACCTCCTCCTCTTCTATCGTTTCTAAAGTTATTGTAGTGTGTGTAACTTGGAATTTGGAGTTTTAGAACATCAATTTCATTTTTTATCCACGTTTCTGTCACTATAATTATATGTGGTTGGATTTCATAAATTATACATTTCAGCTCGTCGAATTTACCACGTTTAACGAGACTACGCGAGTTGATGTAAAAACATTTTAATGACTTTTTAGTGCACTTTATCTCAGTGTAGTTTTTGGCGAGTAGGTGAGTCACCTTCCCCGCCGAGGCTACTAGTTTTTTGATGATGATGTCTTTCCTCCTTGTTTTTCTTTCGTCGTATTAATAATTTTTGGAATTCCCTTGATAAATTTTATGGCCAAATTAGTCTCTCCTGTAGTACTGCGTCTTTCTTCTTCGAAAATCTTCAGATTTATGTAAAATAGGTAACCTATAATTTTGATGCTAAGCATTGTCTGCCAGACAGATTACTTTTAGAACATTTAGAGTGTTATTGATAGATGGGGTGCAAGTTAGATACGAAAGTAGATAAATACTGAAAAACTAAAATAATAAAACTTGGTTTAATTTCTTCACAGTTCCAATTTTTAACAATTCTACTTCATTATTTTGAACTACCTATTTAACGAAATTCATCCTTATTTGGCTACATAAAAGAAGGAGGGGGGATAAATGTTATAATAGAGTACATATATATACGAATAACTCGCATTGGTAATCTAATTTCAATGTTAAAAGCCCTATCTTGACATTTGAGATAAGTAGTAATTGTTAGGGCTCCATGTCACAGAAAGGGCGGTTTGGGTAACCTACACTTCATAATACGAAAATAGCTATGCCAAATTATTATCCCCCATAAAATGGCGTCTACTGACATGAATGTACCTTCTAATGAACAACTAGTGAAAGAGGGGTACAAAAAGATTAAAACATAGAGATATAGCTTTTTCCCGCGGCTTCACCCGCGTTAATTTACCACGGAAACAGTGCTTTTTCCCGGGATGAAAGGTACCCTAGGTCCTTCTCCGTACTTCTAACTATGTGTATGCAGAAAATCAGGAAGATTGGTTCGGTAGATAAAGCGTGAAGAGGTAACAAACAAATAAACAAACTCACGTTCGCGTTTATACTCGTAATATTAGTTAGGATTAGTTAGGATAATTGAATGCAGCTAAAAATATTATTTATAGTTATTTCGGTCTCACTATTATTGGGTATTTTTAACAATATTTTGTAGGTCTCTCTATTTTGTTACCAACAAAAAATCGTTTAATAAATTGCACAACAGTCGCTAATCGATTAGATAGACATCAAAATGGAGATGATAATTTAAATAGAATTAACTCATTATATATTCTAATTGAGCCAACCTACATTCGTATACAACTTTAACGGGATTAAGTCAATTTATTTTTGTTGTATAATAGTGAATTAATATTTATCATAATAGACACTAGTAAAGGAAAAATCCCACTATAAGAAATCAAGTATTCTATATTTATTCTCGCGACATTAAGAAAAGTTGCTAAGCAATTACTTCTGTGCTTATTGCATTCCTTTTTATATTGTCTTTGTCACCATATAAATAAAAGGAAAATAAGCCTTTATTGCTGTATAGTTTATATTTATGGAAATGTTAGTTTGATTTAACAGCTTGTCCTTTGACATAGGCCTCCTGTAGGATCTTCCACTTATCACTGTCCTTTCTAACTTTAGTCCATTCTTTACCAGCTACACGTTTTAGATCAACTTCCCAGCGTTTCGTTTGTCCCTCTTGGCTTCTTTTGTCACCAAAATTATTCAGAAAAAGTTGTATGTAATTTAGTAGCAATTTTATTCAATATTTATATAATTAAGTAGGTATGTGTTTCGATAGGAAACGAAATCTTTTACATAATTTGAAATTGTTTTTTGTCTCTATCTTTAATCCTAATCCTAACTAATATTATAAAAGTGAAAGTGACTTTGATTGTATGTTGGTTATTTACCTCTTCACGCTTTATCTACTGAACCAATCTTTCTAAAATTTCGCATACACATAGTTAGAAGTACGGAGAAGGACATAGGGTACCTTTAATCCCGGAAAATGGCACAGTTCCCGTGGGAAATTCACGCGGGCGAAGCCGCGTAAAAAGTAGCCTATGTGCTATTCCAGGTCATTATCTACCTCTGTACCAAATTTCATCGAAATCCGTCCAGTAGATTTTGCGTGATTGAGTAACAAACATCCTCACAAACTCACAAACTCACAAATTCACAAACTCACAAACTCACATCCAAACTTTCGCATTTATAATATTAGTATGGATAGATAAGCTAGCTTACACGTTCATGACATGTATTTAGCAGGTTTCAGCATCCGGCACGCGATGATTAGCCGATCTAAACAGATCATCGCTCACGAATAGGTTGGACACGCAGATCCAATAGCCTTCAGCTTTTACAAAGCCTTTAAAGGTTTATTTAAGTACCTACCTAGCCATACGGCAAAAAGATGTTCTTCCTATTTCACCCTTTTATAAAATGGAGCAATACTGAATAAAACTTTGTCATTTATTTGTATAAAATAAAAAAAATTGAAAAAGGAATGTTAAGATGGTTTGGGCATGTTGAGAGGATGGATGAAAAGAGATTGACGAAAGGTATTTATAAAGCAGAGGTGAATGGAAGAGTTGGTAAGGGTTGACTTAAAAAGGAGATATTAGGTGCACCCATAACCGAAGAGCATGTATGAAGAGAGTGATGGGTGTAGAGGAAGCGAGAGAGATCTGTAAGGATCGTAACAAGTGGAAATCGCTAGTCTCTGCCTACCCCCACGGGAAAAAGGCGTGATAATATGTATGCATGTATTTATTCGTATCATTTAATGATAACCTTGTGATTTTTCTCATTGATATTTGATACGCTATCGGACGAAGTACCGTTTTCCAAACGATAGAAGCGCGATTTTTTTAAATGTATATCGGTGTTAGTTCTATCTATCATAATCGATAGAGAAAAAGCCGCAAGCAAAATATATTGTAAGCTATATAAACTTACGAGCACTTTAACTCAAGTAAAGTCAAACGAAATTTCAAAACTCATTGATTGAAGACGCGTTGCTAAACACGGGGAGGGGCTTATGAGGAACCCAATTACATCCGTTCGGATGAGACTTTTAGCAAAATACTTGTGCTAACTCCGAGTTAAGTACATACGTCTCCCAGTTCATTGTTAATTCTGAGAGACGGATGTAACATGACTGAAAGTGGCTTCAAAACTTGGAAATAAAGACTTGGATAAAATATATTTACATGATACATCAATATGGGCATTTCATGTTATGTGGAATTTCAAGTATATGGTCGTTCGATGTGGCCGTTCGGGAAATGGACGTTCAAACCCTAATTGTTATTATAATACAACTTTTCAGGTGTTTTTAGAAAAAACAAATTCTTTATTTGACAAATTTTTACACTAAATTAACATATTTACTAAATTAACACTACATTCGTAGAAATGGCAACCAGCTCAGCATGGTGCCAAGGCAAAAGCCACTCTATATAAGATACAAACATATATGACAAATTGAAGTCGATGTGACACGACCTGACGAAAGGTTAGTTAAATCAAAAGTTAGTTACCATTTTCTGTAAATTTGTAAATCGGTGTTAGGTAGGGTAGGGGTACGAAAGCTCTGCCGAAAAGCGGGGAATTTGATTCCGAACATATCTCTTTAAGCTCTACATCTCGGGCAACTTCCCAGAGTTGATGAATTTTGCAACAGTTGCAGTCAATAGTTCAGATTTCTAGTAAATGCAATGATGAGTCGAGATCATATATTTTTTAAAATAATTAAATATTTATATATATTTTTTTTTATTTTGAGCTTTCTAAGCCCATCACTGAATTATCCGCAAGACTGACTTCTGCATCCCCGCCCCCCTCCCTCAGACCGACACCCCGCTCGTTGCACGGTCGGTTTGCATACAAACATTGCCATATTCCTATTCTATCGCCGCCGCGCCGCGCAGCCCTTCCTACTTCTATGTTTAAAATCATCAATTTCAATAACTAGATTTAATTTTACAGCCTAATTAAGCGGTTGCTTAGAGTAATCTTTTAAACAAAACCTTAAAAAGAAACATTAAGTCAATGTTTTGCTTACGTATTTTTAATGTTTTTTTTTTTTTAATTTTGCAAATGCAACATTTTGCAGATTTTGATTTTGCAGAAAGGCAAAAAAAGTACTTTAAACTGAACTGTTTGCTTTATTCGTGGCTTCCTGTGACATAGAGTTCTAAGTCATACTTAAGACTCCTTGACGGTCTTTGTCTGAGTCTCGTCTGAACTGATACTTAATTGGCCCGATTACCCGATCGAGATGGCTACGCTAAGATCGCACTTATTTGTTAAATTTTCATTGATTTTCATCTTAATCTTACTAGCGACCCGCCCCTGCTTTGTATGTGTATTATATCTATAAACCATTCGTAAGAAACTATCTAAATGATAGTGAAAGCAGCATCGAAAAGAAATGCGTCGTTTCGATCAAAGCGTAACGGGAAGCGACTTTATTCTATACTATACATATTAACAATTAATGAATGTAATACACATGGATTAAGAATGGCTTGCATAATTCGGCAATTGTATGAAAATCAATATTCGTTGATATCAGAGGAAGCGTAAATGATACGAAATAGGTAGGTACTGAGAAAAAGTTTAAAAGAAAAAAATGGAAATACCTACGCACGCAGATGATAATTCAAATAGAAAACAATATTTTCCAGACAGTTGATAAGTGGCTTATGCGTGATGTCAGCTTATATTTTCTTATTACGTTTAGATAATAAATTAAATAAGATTCCATAGAAAATTTGATGAACCAGTAAATATGTAGTAAGATGCAGGATTCTGGTTGATCCATCTATCTATATGTGTACTATGAAAATTCATTCCCTTCTACTTGAGTCTCCACCCCCACAAGAATGATCTAATAGCTATTTTATGTTGCTCACTAATGAACGTTGTAGCTCCGACCTGTTTAGGTTTAGGTAGTCTCGAGATTACGAGTGTTATACACGTGATAGTTGTAACATCGTCACGAGACTCTAAGGATGTACCTACTCTATGTTCTATTCCCAGTATTTTTCTATCATGGTGCTACATTTCATCGTAATCTCTCCTATAAAATAGCTAATTATGTAAAGAAACATTAAAATTTATCGGTATTCTAAATAGTACTTAGGGAAATTCTTACGCATTTTATGTGAAACCAACCTTAACGTACCTAAATAGTTTAATTTTTCTTAAGTAAAAATATTTGGACGTAGTAGCCATATCGCCCCTAGCCGCTTCTGTCGACTGCCTGTAGAGATTATTGTCTATTGGAAAAAAATAGTTTCAGTGTGTTAATTTTTTTTATTTCCACTAGTACCACCTTGTACCACCGGTTAAGCCGGAGGTGAGATGTCTATCAAGCAAAATTTTATAATCATTCAGTTTTTCCATAGATTACAATTTTTTTTTACAAATAGTCGTGAATTTTTCACGGCATACTGCACTTACATGTTTGCTAATACGATTTAATTTTATGCCGGATTTGCGATAACATTCTCGCGAGCAGAGATTTGCGCCACCGCATGTTGGAGGAGGTCCAAGTGAAGAATGAATCATCATTGAAAATGTGTTTAGCTATTTTTACTTTCTAAAAATAAGAGTACTTGATTTATTTAATTATTTTTTATTTAATTGGGTTAACACAATCAATGGTTAATTTGTGGGACACATCACCAGTATAAAAAAATGGGTTAACATACGGTTACTCAATACACACTACACTAGAGAAATAATCGTTATAGTATCCCGTTATCCACGAAGTACATAGGTACTCGCATATGAAGCGTACGTGCCGTGATGTTTTGAAGGTAAAAGGTGAAACAAATATAAAGGTCGATTGACTTTGCAATCCAATCAAAAATATATACGGACTAGTCCACTAGATCGATCCGTAAATCCGTATGGACTCTGATAAAATGCTTATTTATTACGATTTGATCGTGTCCAATGTGTAATTTGTTTGTTGGTTCTGTTAAATTATATTTTTACGAACCCTAGTGTGCGATGACAACGTAATTATTAAATTATGCTTCGATGTTTTGGACTGTATATTTTTTAATAATTGGATATCATTCGATTGATCTCACTCACCTCTGTCCCCAATGGTCGCAGACCAGAGTTTTGGAGCTGTCTTCGCCTTCCAACGTGGTGACGCGTGGATGCCGCGTGGACGCCGGCCAGCAATTCTGATCAGCTTGTGGTCTGAGGTTTTGATTGGTGTAGTGGGCGTCCGAGCCGGTTAAGAACCGTAAGAAAAATTCTGGTTTTCTCGGAAAAGCTCAGGAAAATTGAAAAATGAGTCCCTTGTCGTGGTTACGGAACGCACGGCCAAAAAACGACTGACTATTGACAGTCGAGACGTCAACCAATAGTGTTTGACGTTGACAGCTGTCAGGTTGCTAGCATTGAGAAAAGAAATAAGTGAGATCATACTATGATATCCACAGAGTTAGTTTCAGAATTGTACACCTAGTGTTAAGGATTAGTGGAAGCATTAGTAATAGTGGGACAAAATGGGTAGCACCACTAGTCGAAAATCAATTTCATACTTTTTGTTAATAAATGTACTTACTTACTTCGATGGCTCGACGACCCAAAGAGGATCTTGGCCTCCGATACCAGAAGCTTCCACTCCTTCCTGTTCTGTTCTGTTCCTGTTCTTTAATAAATATATCTATACATATAATAAAACAGTAAAAATATTTTGTCTGTACATTTAATATTTTTGACTGAAATGGATAGAGGGAGACCTAAAAAAAACAATAGAAAGCAAAAAAATTTTTTTGGAATTTCTTGTCTGTCTGTCTGTCTGTCTGTCTGTCTGTCTGTCTGTCTGTCTGTCTGTATGTATGTACGCGTTTCACGCAAAAACTACTGGACGGATTTGAATAAAACTTTTTTTGTTGTATAGCTATTAAGCCTGGGCAACATATAGGCTATAATTCATTTTGAAAACTGGAACACCTGATGAAGAACCATAACGGAACAGCTAAACTATAAGTAATATGGAAATGGTGCCTTAACAAAAATCATTCAACCTGATGAGCATTTTCTGCCGACGTATAAAAATTGAAGATCTGGAACATCTGATGAAAAGCCCCAAGAGACCAACTACACTATAACATATATGGAAATGGCGCCTTAGCAAAAATCGTTCAACCTGATGAGCATTTTCTGCTGACGTATAAAAATTGAAGATCTGGAACATCTGATGAAAAGCTCCAAGAGAGATTTTTCATCTAAGCGAAACTTACGCGGGCGAAGCCGCGGGCGACAGCTAGTATAATAATAAATAAAAGTAGTCGCTATTGCTTGCATTTTAGACCATACCCCAAGAAAGGCAGGGTAATTTTCATACGCCGGCACAACCGGTCTCGTGTGTACTTAAGAGTTCAGAGATTTAGAAACTCCCGAATTTTACACTTTGTTGAAGCTTAACCAGAACCTGCCATAAGACGTTAGTATATCCAGAATAATTTGCATGAATCGTACATTCAGTTCCATAGTAAAAGCAATAATGAAAATGGACAAATAATGTTCTCAAACTGTTTTAACTAATGGTAGGTAGTACACAACAACATAAATCGCAACAACGCTATACAGTGGTCGGTTGCACGCTACAGTGTTCGAATGACGACTGAACTGAAGTCCATAGCCTCATGGTATAGAGTCCCTTAACTAATCTGAGTCGCGCACACACACCAACTGCATGGCTAACAATAGGTAGCTTCTTATGAACCACCCCGCATCCATTGTAAACAATGATATAATAAATAATAATCCATGGAAATTGGTAAAATTGATTTTTTTTCCATATATTTTAATCCAATAGACAATTTAACACAGTTTCCATATAGATTGTTTTATACACCTTATATAAATTTGGCATGTAACAGAAAATGGTAAAGAAAGTCAGAATTCTAGTATTTTCTCTCAATTTTATGTAAGTACCCGCGTTACAAAAGCTATAAAAATATGACTGATAAAATAAAACGACTGGCGCCGTTTTAACGACTGGCGTGAAAAAATAATAAATTCAAGTGATTTCTTTCATCTTTGTAAACTTTCAGTGAATATGAAACGCAAGATCCTTTGTTATTAAAATATCTGTCCCGTAGTTTCATAGAGGGATTTAACTGACCAAAGGACGAAGGCCGGCCACTAAACCTCACTAATCCACGCCATATTAAACCATAGGTTCAACCTGCAATATGAGCCCAAAGAACTTACCGAAACTATTGAAAGTTACTTATGCGATTACCAGGTATTTTAAAGGCTACATAACCTCAGCTAACACAGAATACCCTCCCAACATTATTAAGAGATTATGGCACGTGAAAATTTATAATTTCGAGCGCCGAAGTGTTTTGTTAACCGAGTACTGGATAGTATTATGTAAATTCAATAATAATTTCGACGACACCTTTTGTTTTCATTGATATTTTGAAACAATACGGTTATCTATTTCATTAATTATTATGTTATTGTTATTATTGTATGATTTAATGATTTATAGAGGCGTGTTTATATGACTTTTTGTGACTTCAGCGTTGGCCACAAGACTTTAATTTCTTCCTGAAATGTTCCGGCTTTACCCTTTAAAAATAACTTTTGATAGTTACCTACCGAAGAAAAATTTAAGAGAACATTTTACATCTCAAAAAACATTTTCATTTCAGTCAAATCAGCCCTCGTTTTACGACAGCACTAACTTAAGCATAAAAAAAGCATTGAGGCAGGAAAAACTATTTAATATTGTGCTAAAGAGGCGCACAAAGAAGTGGGGTAAAAGCAGCGGCCAGCACAAAGTGATTTCTTGCCCAAGCGCAAGACACAGAGGATTATTATTTCAGCTTTTTCAGCATTTACCGCTTTTTTGCTGGCGTCCGCTAGTCAAAAGCATTGCTTTTCACTTAAAAACTTTATAAATAATTAAGATGCTCTTAACGGAAGCTTGAATGAGCTTGAGTGATTTCTTTGTCAAAATTATTTTAAGCATTTTTATAAGAATTGTAGATTTCTCATGTTGCTTTTAAATTTCGCACTTGTGAGACTCCTGGGTACACTGATATTATATTTATGCATTCGAAGAAAGACATTACCTTTAAATTTTTACTCTTACCGCGGACTGATCTGTATCCTAACTATATTTATTTGTTTGTTGGTTTGGTATCTCTTCACGCTTTATCAACTCAATCAATCTTCCTGAAACGCATACCCATAGTTAGAAATACTGAGAAGGACAAAGGGTACATTTTATCCCGGGAAAAATCACTATTCCCGTGGGAAATTCACGCAGGCGAAGCCGCGGGAAAAAACTAGTATTGTATAAGGAGAGTCGTAGCAAGACTACAACTCCAAGACTTCGTAGCCTCTTTCTATAAGAATCTTGATTAGATCACCATCGGTACCATTGTTGTATTTATATTGCTTCTTCGTGACTGGTAGACAACATTTTTTTTTACTCAAAATTCCCACGCAAGTGGAACCTCAAGACACAATTGTATAAAAATTAAAAATACTAATGATTCCTTATTGCTTCAGGCAAAACCCTGCCCGTCCACTGCGTGGTGGAGGCAGTGTCGACGCTAGAAGAAGGTGCGTGGCGCCGCCGCTCCGTGGTGGAGACAGACAGCTACGTCATCATCCCCGCCACCACGCCCTTCCAGGAGCTGGTGCCAGCTGCCATGATGAGGCTCGGCTACCCGCACGAGCTTGCTGCATCGGCTAAAGGTAATTTAAGTGTTACCATCTTTTTTAGAAGAAGATACGAGGTGCCAACGCTCGGTGGTGGAGACAGACAGCTACGTCATCATCCCTGCCACCACGCCCTTCCAGGAGCTGGTGCCAGCTGCCATGATAAGGCTCGGCTACCCGCACGAGCTTGCTGCATCGGCTAAAGGTAATTTAAGTGTTGCCATAATTTTTAGAAGAATATACGTGGCGCCAGCGCTCGGTGGTGGAGACAGACAGCTACGTCATCATCCCTGCCACCACGCCCTTCCAGGAGCTGGTGCCAGCTGCCATGATAAGGCTCGGCTACCCACACGAGCTTGCTGCATCGGCTAAAGGTAATTTAAGTGTTGCCATAATTTTTAGAAGAATATACGTGGCGCCAGCGCTCGGTGGTGGAGACAGACAGCTACGTCATCATCCCTGCCACCACGCCCTTCCAGGAGCTAGTGCCAGCTGCCATGATAAGGCTCGGCTACCCACACGAGCTTGCTGCATCGGCTAAAGGTAATTTAAGTGTTGCCATCTTTTTTAGAAGAAGATTGATACGTGGCGCCGGCGCTCGGTGGTGGAGACAGACAGCTACGTCATCATCCCCGCCACCACGCCCTTCCAAGAGCTGGTGCCAGCTGCCATGATGATGCTCGCCTACCCGCACGAGCTCGCTGCTTTGGCTAAAGGTAATTTGTGTGTTGCCGTATTTTTTTTAGAAATGTAACATAAGAAAACTTTTGAAAGATGCACGTGAAAATATTTTTTTTGTCAGTATCATATTGTAGCTGCAAGTTTACATAATATTTCAATCGGATTTTTGAGATAACTAGATAGCTTTTACTAAGCTATACCATGCCTTGTAAATCTGGTTATCGTGTACAAAATATTAGCTCTAGACAAATCTTCAACCTTTTCTTCATGTGATTAAATTGACACTGCATTTATTTTCATGTAAATGGTAATACTAAAGCACTATCTTTTCGCCAGGTGCAGTGGTCATTAACAATTGGAAGCCATTACCCTTCGAGCGGATCTCGGAGGGTCCCCTGGCCACAGTTGGCGAGGTGCTTGGCGAGCTGACCACCGTAGCGACACTGCGCATACAACTGCTGCGACCCAGGCCTACTCCACTGCAGGATATCAAGGACAAGCTGCTCAGGCTGCTGCTGGTTCAGAGCCGGCCGCTGTTGATGTCTACTGGATGTCCCTTGGATGAAGTGAGGAATGCTTCCATATTTTTTTGACGAAAGAAACCGTAGTGAGTAACTTTGCAAAGAAGACAAATACTAAAAATGCTAAAATTGTTACACAACATATCACAAAATAATTATTTATTTATAAATAATTAATTAGCTAGTTCAAGTACAAATCATCTTTTATCGAAATAAAAAAGAAAAAATATCACTTTTCGCTGAACAATGAGTAGGTACGCTACATAACAATACATCTAATTATAATACCATTTTAAATATTTTTATAGCTTACATATCCACGAGCACGAGCATAGATAAGCGATACGAATGCGTGAAAACATTATATTTATTTCCACACGCAGTAATCCTGTGAATTGTGTTCCAATCTCCATTTGTTCTGAAACACCTGTCGGCATGAATCACATCAGGAGAGCATTAAAATCATCCAAATTCGCGACAAAGCGCGTCTGCTACACTGGGTAAACCAACATTCTATGTTGGCAACACAATACGCCTTAAACCTGAGGTCACATCGCAAGCGAGGCTTTATAATACGAATGCCAAGGATAAAATACGCTAAAACTGCTACACGTTAAAAAATGAAACCAATATTAAATAGCGATTTGATTTATAAAGTTTTAATTTTCAAAAAATACATATTAATCTGATCAAAAAAAGGTGACATCTGGCGGACAATGTATTATGATTTCATAAACTACGTAGATAACAATTGCGTATTATTAGTAATTTTAATATGACTACAACAATTAAGTATTTCAAAAGTTAATTTAAAATTAATTCTAGCTACGTTTCGTTTGTTACAATTTCTTTGTATTTTTTTTAAACAACATGTTTTCTATCTCATAATCTGTATGCGATTAAGGACTTCAGACTTGAAGCAAATAAAAGATTATCTTATCTTATCAAAAAGGAACAATCACATTACCCCAATCTCGATAAATATTTGTCTGCAATATATTGCATATCTTTCATCGCATAGCTTTCTCACTATACACATTCCCAACTGGTTGTAACCCCACCGCCGCGTACAATGAGTTGGTACTAAACCTTTACCCCTTATTACCGCAAATTCATTGTTTTCGGGCGCTTTCAATTGAAAATGTTTGCTCTAAGACACAGCCAGTCCGTAATTAATCGGCCTTTTCAGCCCCACTGCCGCTTGTTATAGAGAAATATTGATACACGAGTATTTGATATTGTTTTAATCGATTTGAAGTAACTTACTGAAAAAATATATATCTTATTTTAATATGACCAGATTTAAATTAATATATAAGCTCAGATCAAAAAGGTCATTTTCCATCGAGTTCTAAACAAGGATAAAAAATCTAGACCATGCAAGAACTCTAACAAAAAAAAAACGTGTAGAGGCAAAAAGTTACGCACTTTTTCTTTTCTTTTTGTCAAAAATATTCCTAACAACATGATTACGCATCAACATTTGAAAACACTTTGTAAACATGAAAACTCCCGTCTTTATATAAGTACACAGAGCCGCAAACACAAGCTCGTTAATTTCATGATGATCCTTATTAGCTGCGACTTAAGAACCTTGCAATTATTACGACCGCCTTAAACTCTACACGCCTACTTACAGTCGCTAATCCCCAGGTTCTGAAGAACCAGACTTCTCATTATAATGATTTTGTGATGTATTATTTGATTTTTCATTCAACTTTTCTTACTCTAGGCATTATTCGTAGTGGATACTTGAAATAATAAAATTGACTAGTGAATCTACAACAAACCCAATATAAAATATAAAAACAAAATTACATGCATAGTAGTATATGGGGCGAAAACCTAATGTTCATATTTTTATAAGTTACTAGCTTTCGCCCGCGACTTCGCCCGCGTGAATTCCCCACGGGAACAGTGCTTTTTCCCGGCATAAAAGGTACCCTATGTCCTTCTCTGTACTTCCAGCTATGTGTATGCGAAATTCCAGGAAGATTGGTTTAGTAGATAGATCGTGAAGAGGTAACAAACAAACTCACTTTCGCATTTTTAATATTAGTTAGGATAGGTTCTTTGTCTTCTGAATTGACTAAATAATAACTCATCACACTAATTTATATTAGTGAAGAAAAGTAAAGAAGTGTTTGTAAGTTTGTTTGTAGGGAACTATTGAACCGATTTAAAGAAAAATTTAACCAATAGAAAGCTACATTATACCTGAGTAATATAGGCTACAATATCGATGTGTATACCTCCCGAGCGACGCCGAAGCGGAGCGCTAGTAAATCATAAAATCTTTGACCTCATAAAATTTCGTGACAATTCATTTACAAAGGCCTACACTCGAACATGTCACGAAACGCCAAATTGAAATCGCGAACCCAACAGGCGGTTAAGCTGAAAGGAGGGAACGGAGCGCTAACCTCGTTTTAATAAGATTATAAAGCATTATTTTATGGTATTAATAAGATCAAAAGCGTTCGTACATCTAAAACTCCTTTTAACCCTCTTCGAGTTCGTAAGACGGGGGTCCCAGCGTAACCCGTTCGCGAGATATTTAGAAAATATGATAAAGGCGAGGATGAGGCTGTGATTCAATTAAATTTATTATGTATGGAGATCCCACGTGTGAGGCAGGTGCTCATCGCGTCAACAAATTGCGTCCTATCTCGGAGATTGGAAGTTTAAACCTGTTTAAAGGCTTCGCAAATTCAAGCAAAAATGAACGCTTTTGAAAGCTTGTTAACATGAAATATGTTTGTTACAAATGAAGTAATAATAAATAAATATTTAGTAACAAATCTCACAGATTAAGCTAAATCTTAAGTCTCCTAGTGATATTAGATAAATGCTTTAACACAGTAGGTACACCAATTACTAACGAATTCAAAAAGGTCAAAGACGCGATAGAAACGTTCGATAACAAGTTGTAAGTCACAAATCGACAAAGTAGATACAAATTGAAGTTAACACTGAAAGTTACTGCAAATGAAGCAAAGGAGTTCTAAAGCAAGATAATCAAACACCTTCAACTGAAGTTAGTAGCTAAACGCAGATGAACTCGGCTCTAAGATATTATGGTAATTTATCGCACGCCAATTTGCGCCACTTCGATTCTAACTTTATCGAACAAACTTTGGACTCTCGAATGCTTATCGAAGGGTTTTTAAGGAGACAGCTCGATGCGGGATTTATTTAATACCATAAATCTTCTTTGAGACTTTCATACTCGCTTCGCTAATAACTCTTTTCGGTATTAAGACTTTTCAAGGTTTAAAATGACGGGTTAGAATATCACAACTCCTTGATGGGCGTAAGTGCTCGCTATATAAACAATTTTAGATAAGATTAAGCCTGTTGTGTTCAAGTTGGTCTTTCTTAACAGTTATATCAAGAAATGTTAGCAATCACATACCGAATTACGTACTTATGCGGATTACACGTGACAGCGGTTATCATGAGCAGGCGCCTACTCACGTAAATCTTCCATGTGTGACGTGCCAGAAGACAATATCTGAAAGCAAATATGGCCTCACTATTTAAGAAATAAAACAAAGAGGCAGATTAACGTATCACTAGTACTTTGTGCTAATTCCTCGTTTGACATGATTTACAGTCGCGATTTCAATGTGTAATAGTTACAATTTAATTTAACATTTTGCAACAGTTGTAATACGTACGCATGACTGACAAGTCGCTTGATGAAGTAATCTTTAGCATTGTTCTGTTTAATCTAGTGATACGGGATATCTTTGCATAATATATATGAAGCTGGGTAAACTTAAGACGAAAATCGGACAAGTTTTTTATTAAAAAAATAACAACTTGTTACACATGAGACTGTAGCACAATACAAATATGGTAATGTTACAGTTTGAGAATATCATTGTGAAAGTCAAACATAACGTATTATTTTCGAACATGTTTGCTGCCTAAACATCGGCTGGCGTTTCTAATGCTTAGCGCCGGAACATTTTAGTAGAAGCACTTAGTCCACGTTCTACAGGGGCGCTAGTTGAAGACGAAGTGGGTGGATGCTAATTGTTAAGACGCCCTTCCCGCTCATTGTTTTAGAGAGACCATGATTGAAGTTTCGGCGGTGCGGAGACGAGACACTAACAACCAAGCAAACACCCACACGTCAGAACAGCCCGCCGCGCATGACACATGCATTAACAGCCGACCTAATATTTTCATAATCTAATGGCGATGTTCTGTGAAACAATGCTTGCTGTTTATTCAAACAATTATCTCTTATCTGTTACTGGTTAGACTGACCTCTTTAAAACCATCTAAAATTGTTTGCGGTATCTTGTTTTTTATTTACTTTACTCGCTACTGAAGATGACTTTGATTTTTAAAGGTTTAACCTTGTTACAGGTGACTTTAGCTCAGATATGCAGAGGACAAGATAGGACACCGGGCCCTCCGAATTACCATGAGCCATCTGAAGACATGCGTAGAAAATTTGAGTCGTGGTGGAGTGCGCAAGTATCGCCTCGTCCTCCGGCGTTTAGCCCTCGTCGATATCCTTCTCCAGGGCCTAAAAATCGTTCACCAACATTGAACCCAATGCCAGAACACTTACATCCAGCACTGCAAACTGTTCAAAGCCAATACCCTACTCAGAAGACCAGAATGCGAACAAGCTTTGACCCTGAGTTGGAACTGCCAAAACTACAGCGATGGTTTTCTGAGAACCAACATCCCAGCAGGCAGCAAATACAGCAGTATGTTCGAGAACTGAATAATTTAGAATCGAGGAGAGGTCGAAAACCTCTAGATGTGAATAATGTGGTTTATTGGTTCAAAAATGCTCGGGCTGCACAAAAACGTGCCGAGCTTCGCAATATCGGCGGACTTGGATGTCATTTAGGCGTGAATGGTTTCAATAGTAGGAGTCACAGTCCAACAAATGGATCTCTGATGGCGGGAAACGACAGTTACGCATCCCAAGACCACAACTCAATGAAAAGTCCTTTACAACTATCTGGAAGCCCTGGTAGATATCCCATGTCAGTGATGTCTGAAGATAATCTGTCTAATGGTGGTTCTGATTTAGAAGATGACGGTGGCGAATTAAACCCATCAGATGATAGACCTGACAGTCCTGATGCCCCACTTTCCCTCATAACAACTAAGAAAAATAATAATGAAGGGGAAGATAGAACTCAAGAAGAATCACCAAAACCACCAGATATAATTAAGGTAATTTTTTTAATACTTTTTAAACTACAGCATTATTTCACGCTAACATTTCCCGTTTTTTTGCCTTATACATCAAAATAAATAATAAATAAAATTTTATTTGGGACGAATCTGAAAAATAATGATATAAATATTTGTGGAAACAATTACTAGTGCTACAAAAATGTAATGTTGCATTTCAATTCATATAACATCTTTTTATTGTTAAAGGTACACGACATCAAGCAGGAACCTCGAGACCTAAGCAAGCCTGAGCAGGCTAACTCTCCACATCGTTCACCAGCAAAGAATAGCGACAGTTCCAACAACAACAATAACAACAACAACGAAGAAGAAAACGGCGTTGCGGATGAACATGATGTTTCTGATGATGAAATCCAAGAAAGATACCGACATACTTCGCCTCATCTAGATCGTCTCCCTTTTCCTATGGTGCCGAATCATTCCATGTTTGGACCTGGAATTATGTACATGAGTCAATATATGACTGGCTTCCATGGCGTCGGAGCAGTTCCTGGAGAAGGAGCTAGTGGACTAAACTTAGCACTTGCTGGAGCTTCTGACGAGCGTCGCAAACGCAATCGCACCTTTATTGATCCAGTGTCAGAAGTTCCCGTTCTAGAACAATGGTTTTCGATGAACACACACCCATCACATAACCTGATACTGAAATATACTGAAGAACTAAACAGGATGCCGTACAGGCAGAAATTTCCGAGGCTTGAATCAAAGAACGTGCAGTTTTGGTTTAAAAATCGGCGGGCAAAATGCAAGAGACTGAAGATGTCTTTATACGAGCCTTCGTCGCCGTCGCATTACTCCCACCCTGGACATCACGCCATGGCTGAAAGGAAGCTGGTTTGAACTAGTTCACAGTACATTTGGAAGCAATATGTTGGATGTTAACTTCGTGAAGTTAGTGTGTCAGAATGTTTATCACGAAAGACTGATTTCGAATCGTATAATGGTGTTTAGTGCCATGTTAGTATTAATATAACAGTGTTGTCATTTTACATTTAACTGTTCGTATTATCCAGGACTTAGGATTTGCTCTTTTTAGGGGTCTCTCCAAAGTGACAGTTGTTAGAACATAGTTTAGATGTATCTACTTTAGAGCAGCGATCACATCGTTTTCTTCTATGTACAATTCTCACAACTTGTGAATGAATCTCAAAAATTCTGTGTGTATATAAGAATTTTACTCAATTTTATTTATTTATCTGTGTCTAAAACTTATTACTAATACTTTATCTATGCAATTCTTATAGATACTCATAATGCAGTTCCACTTAACTTAGATTTAGATCGATGTTTAGATTGATGTTATTATTATGATGTACATTATAGGAATATAATTAATGAAGTCATAGTTATATAATGATATTATTGCACATATACTAGAAAATTAAATCTAGATTGAATCGGCCTAAAGTATTTTAGGTGGTCGACGTAGATACGCACATTCCTTTTATTTAGCAAATACTTCCTCAATCCAAAGATTGGTTAGTGTTAACGATCATTGTAAGATATAACAAACGGCTCACATTCATATCTATTGTTATGATGTGTTACTGTGTAATAGTATACATTTATTTATTTATATAAATTTCTAAATACTTTATAGTCTAAATATTTACAAGGATAATAAATAATAAAGATTTTAAGAATACGACCGCCATAATTTAGAATAGCCTATTTTTCAGTAACCGTGAAACATAACACTCGTTTTTGAGCAGTCGTGTAAAAACTGGTTCAAAATGATTGACTTATTTTTTCCAAGGATATAGAAAACAATTAGGTATTTAGGTCTCAAATATATATTTATTGTGTGTGGCATTTCATTCTCGTATCACATATATTTTCTTTATTTTTAAATATATATTTGTTATTTTTATAATCGCATAGTAACACATCGCCCAACCAATATAAAAGTTCAGTATTGAAGCATTTATTTACGAGGCTGTATGTCACACTGTATATCACAAACATTGTTTTATAGTTTTTAAACGCATAGTTGTATCTTTTGATTGTTTTCGTTGTATGTTACTATGCTTGTTTTGTGAAGCTGTGATGAATTTTCCAAATATTGTAAATATTCTATTATAATGTTGATAAGGTTTATGTATAACGTCACTAGGCTCACGAAAACGGCATTTACCGCTTTAGGTAATAAAATATTGGCTAAATGTTTATTCGATTCAATTATATAAACGGAAAATCTAATTGAATATAATATCAAACATAATGATTTTACTTTTATTTAGCACTCCCATCCTGTCAAGATTATCAACTTTTTATTATCTAATTTAAAGACCTATTCATTATTGGATAGACTCAAAAACTTCGACATCTACTGGACTATCTTCATCTACTGGACGGATTTCGATGAAATTTGGTACGGAGGTAGATAATGACCTGGAATAGCACATAGGCTACTTTTTATCCCGGGAAAAAGCACTGTTCCCGTGGGAAATTCACGCGGGCGAAGCCGCGGGCAAAAGCTAGTTATACATAAAAAGATACATACATACTACATAGTTCAAAATATGGGAAAAAACATAAATAGGTAATTTTTCCTTGGCTTGGCTTCTACGGGAACGAACGTAATTATCACTGTATTACTCAATAAAAGCTGGACTAACTGTTTATTATAACTAAAAGGTATATTATTCTTAGTAGAACCTTCTTGGCTTTGGTTCTGAGAAGAACTGCATTTTGATTCTAATCACTCTGAAAAACGACTACATAGTATCTGAGCAAAATTAAGTAAGAAAGAAGTTATCTTGAATGCCCCAAAAACCGAATTTAATTATTCGGTTTATGGGGAATTCATTTGGGGGACCATAAAAGGGACTAGAGACAGAAATCGGAATAAAACAATAGAAATGGCATAGCCGAAATATTATGTCGTCGCCTGATATAGGTAAGCTGCACAAGGAATCTGAAGATCCTCACACACTCAATCGAATTTGTGTACGTATAGTTGTAGAGTATACGTACCTAGACAGGTTTGATATATGCCATTTCTAAGTGTATTAAATTAAGTTAGTTCTAAATTCTGTGGGCTAGAGATATGGTGCGAATCGCTGAGTATCACATATAACTATTTTAGCTAAACAACCAATTTGAAATGACAGCTCGCTCGATATCAAAACACGTGTCAATAGTTATCACCGAAATCGGCGGGGTTTTCAAACAGCGGAAGCGGTCGGCGGAGACCCAAATCATCTGTCAAACTTGCAAGTCTTGGTGTAATCTGTGTTCAGGCGTCTTTGTCGCGTCTTCATCGGATGGGGAGGCTCCGAGTCTGAATTGATAACTTGCAATGTCTTTAGGTGCAGTTGATCTAGGTACTTGAATCTGTTTTGAGACAATTATTTAGGTAGAGTTGGAAAGTTAAAGATATATTTATTTGCCAAAACTTTGCATACATACATAAGTATGCATAGGTGTTACTGTGCAGCAATGGTTAGCCGTTTCGGTGTGCAAATTCCTAAGTCTGATGGCTTGCCGCAATTTTTTTTTCTATTCTTCACATATTTACTAAAGTTAAATAGGTACGCTAATATCATTACAACCTAGTCTGATTGCAGGCTAATGAGTAATTTTACATTGTCGTAATTTTATAAAGTTCGTAGTATAAGAATATGTCCATCGGCACTTTTTTACTGTCTCTATTTAAGGGGAGGCACTTTGTTCATGTGTCTTTGTTTACACTAATATTATTTCACTATCACTATCAAATCTGCAATCGTTAACCACAAGATTGCGAAAACTCATTTACATATTTAGGAACCTAAGGCATGTAGCGAACCGGAAAATACTTAAAACTGTCTATCTGTCGCTCTGCGAATCCTTAATCAGATACTGCATAACCTCCTGGGGCGGAGCTGCGAAGACACATCTTATCGTAGTGGAACGTGCTCAACGTGCTATACTGAAAGTTGCAGCCTTCCTCCGCTATCGCCATCCAACCTTCGATCTTTATCAAAAATGGGAAGTGCTTACATTGAGGCAAATCTTTATTTACTCGACAATCCGCAAAATGCACTCAAATTGCAAATACAATCCCTATCTTTTTGAAAATAGAAGAAGAAGAACAGCTGTCTGTAACATTGAACACTTTAATACTTGCTTTGCTCGCAGGTTCTATTGTTTTCTTGGCGCCTTTCTTTATAATAGAGCTAATCATATCCTCACAATATATCCGTTGACAAGAAATCGCTGCAAAAAGACTCTACATAACTGGCTGTTGTCTCTAGATTATGATTCCACTGAAAATCTCCTTCTAATATTTCATTTCCCTCTTTATTTTATTTTGAACATACTTATTCTCACACATCATACACTCAATCTAATACGACTACACAATCACTACCACACCACATCTCTACAAGCACATTCTTCTACGCTTATCCTAGTTTTACTTACTTTGTTCTTCATTTACTTTTGATTGTTGTTTATTATATTCTTTCTATCACTTTTCACTGTTATTACATCTATCGCCTGTACCATGCATGATGTATATTGTACTATCTATTATGTATAAGGGCGAAGGGAGCCTGGTGACCTGTATTACAGGAGGTCTTACCTACCTATCTCAGGCACCAGTTCTCTCCTCTTAGCTTAGGTCCTATGCCTTGTACTTCGCTTACAACTGAATTATTGTAAACCTAATTTGGAGAGAAAAAACGATTTTATTTATCAAATTGTTTTTTGTTATCACTGCACTAAATCACATGGTTTAGTCCTTTTGAGTCTTCTCACTATGTCCGTGGTGTCGAGAAGCTGGATAGCCTCAACGTTCACATGGTTAAGCAGTCTATGTTCATGAGCTTCAGCGTATTTTTTATTACATCACTTACTATTAAGGTCCCGGTGCTTGCCGCAAATAACTGTATTGTATCCGAGTTCAGAAGATAAAAGAAAAGCTCTAAATAAATGACGGCCCCTGAGAAAATAATGCCGTGCGTCATTGCTGATGGTTATTCAAAGGCGCAACTATGTTGCCTTAACCTGCTCCATTCCGAGTAGATTGCTTGATCAGTCGATCCGTACATCCGGGAAACAGATTTAAAAAATAATGTTTTGCTTATTTAATATTAATAATCCAAAATCTAAACCCTGACCCGTGCCGCGACAGACTTCTCAAAATAAACTGTAGGTACTTAAGTATTTAAAATAAGAATTTTGTATTAAAATCTGATACCTATATGTATAAACAACATCGAGTTTTAAAGTATACACATCTAAGGGTAAATTTATACGAATGTGTAATAAACACAAGCGTTGCTTTCTGAGTGCATGAAATCCGATAGAACTCTACTGAGACGGATTATACCAATTAAACGAAGATTTTAACTTTGAAGAATTCTTTGATCGCATTCGTGAGGCTTCTTATGTTTTATCTTCTTGAGTTTATCTGTTTTCTAACTGAATATCTGGGTAATTAGACGAAATTATAATTCTTTATGATACATACGGTACAATTATAAATAGGTACCTATGTTATTTTATTACTTTTTTTAAATTTATATAGGGTATATCTCATCTCAATCAAATTTTATGTCAATTCTTTTTTAGGTAATTTAGTAAGACTTCATTTTATTTCCCAACTATACAGCTACGAAGCTTTGCTATAATATTTACAAAGGCGTATCAACGGAATACGGTTCTTTCTGAGGGTGCGTAAATTATTTAAAGCAAAATTAAAGTTATTAGGCACTTAATTTAGTTAAATTATCTAATAAACCCAACTTTGTAATAATATGACGTTAACTAGGTATTTTATGTTTAAGTATATTTCACATGTGATTTTTTTACATAAGATAAGCATGGTTTATCAAAGTTAAAATTTATACACTGCCTCGATATTTCATTCATACAACCGTAGCGTTTCCGCAAATTAAATAAAAAACAGCATCACATTAACGTCGTTAGCTTCCATTTTAATCTAAACAAACTGCGGCGAGCAGAGCCAGGCATTTATGTTAGTTAACCGCGGATTACAGCCATGTAATAAAGCAATTTATTATATGAGTAATGGCGGAGACCAAGACTTAGCTGGCTTATAGCAGGAGGTCTACAGTGAAGACATTGGAGTCTACAGTTTTCAACAAGACTTTTTATATTTTTGTATAATTCTAATTCACAGTAGTATTAATTTGTGAAGAACAACTGAATAGTGCTGTGAGGTCGTAAATATCGACAGGTTCAGCAGCCAGGTCTTCACAAAATATAGATAAATAATTTGAACGACTGACATAATCTATAAATGCCATACTAATAAATAACAGTATTAATTACTAATTTCAGTTTATTTTACTTCATTATTATCGAATAATTAGGAATGCATTGAACTACAATTACTTGAGTGATGGAATGAAACATAGTACAATCAACTGCCCTAAAACCTTCGGTTTCTTTGCAGCTGACTGTACCTAGGTACATACTATTATTTTTTGGGTTTGAAGTGATGGTTGTATGGTTCAAACGATCATCAAATTCAAACGCATTGGATTACAGATTATTTGCTATGGTTTTTACAAGATGTTTAACAAAATAAATAGGCCTATGTCGTGGGATATGATATTGACTGTTCCTTGATTCCTTTTCTACAATAGGAGACCGGACAAGGTATGAGAATTGTTAAAAATATGTAATTTTATGATAGAATACATATAATTAAATAATAATTTATTATGTATATTTATAATGATAATTTATTATAGTTCAAACTTTAAGGGAAAGTCCATTTTCTACGCGTGACGTCATATGAATGTACGTTTAGTTAGGGCGTTTTGGTATCGTCCAAACATCGCTTAAAAATGTGAATTGTTTTTTGCTATATCTTGGGAAATACTTTGGTTATGGATGTGATTATTTTACGGATGATTCTATTAATGTGAGATATTTCAAAGAAGAATATAAAAAAAGTTGTCCGGTCCCCTATTGACAAAATATCAGGGACGCATGCTAATCTAGTACTTTATTGTTTATAAACTATTTATTGAACATACACATAAGAAAAATACAAAGAGACAGGCGTACAGGTATATTTTCATTAGGTTTTCGAAAAGTCTCTAAATTTTCTTTCAAATTAAATCGATCTAAGCTGGAAGTGCCAATCTGCGCTGCAGTCTTAGACAACGGTATTACGCTGTATTAGTTTCTCAGTAAATCTCCCTGGCAGCGGGGCTTACAGTTTTATTGTCGAAGGACCATCGCCTGATGCACTTGCTACGTTAGTTAGCCAGCTGCAGTTTGTCTGTCAGTGTACATTTTAGTATAGATAGACATCTACGCTTATAAAATAAAGCTGAAGAGATGCGCGGGTAGGTATCGTTTAAATTATCAAGCCATTAAGCAAATTACATCGTAATTATCTAGTAGTTTTTGCGTGTAGGAGTAAGAAATATCAACACATCCATCCATTCTAACAAACTTTATTTAATAACTATACTACTATGTATTATAATACTACTAGCTTTCGCCCGCGGCTTCGCCCGCGTGAATTTCCCACGGGAACAGTGCTTTTTCCCGGGATGAAAGGTACCCTATGTCCTTCTCCGTATTTCTAGCTATGTGTATGCAAAATTTCAGGAAGATTGGTTCAGTAGATAAAGCGTGAAGAGGTAACAAACAAACAAACAAACAAACAAACAAACAAAGCAACACACAAACAAACAAACTCACTTTCGCATTTATAATATTAGTTAGGATACTTGTAGTGATACCTATGTGCTTTCCATTTGGTTAATGATTTAATTCTGTTTGTTAATGTGCTATGAAAATTTTGTGTTCACATATAATTGGGTTGCATGCTATAATCAGCACTAATTTAGAATATGTAAGCTAAAGTGAACATGTAACCTGTTGGTGTACTTTAAATAAATAAAAACATCGGGTTTTAAATAAGTTTTAGTAGGGTTTCTTGATAAAATTAACAATAACCAGAAGCAAGATAAATCTCGGTTTACGTTAGCAGAAGACATCGCAGGAGCCATCTTAGTTATGATACAACAAAACTGGCTGAGCCCAGGCTTACGAGGATTTTATTAATTGACATGACATTCTTTCCTCTCGAAACGACGCGAAATTAGCCGGGGTTGGAGGTTCAGTAGGATTTGCGGCTTTGTAAACAGGAGCTGGCCGGATATGATTTTTATTCGGTGAAATCATAGAGCTAGATGAAAAAATAGAAATTTTTTTTTAAAGTTTGACATTTTTACGTGTTTTGGTTCCATAGAATTTGTGAACAATCTGTAAAAAAAAATTGTATTTGGAGCACACTATTATAAACGTTTTTGGGCTCCATTTGACATTCAAGCTTTTTTTTATGTCAATGGGTGAAATACGGTGGAAATCCATTGTCTTCGAGTAATTCAGCTGACGATATATTACATACATATTACTACGCCTTTTTCCCGTAGCGATTGGCAGAGACTAGCGATTGACCACTTGTTACGATCCTTACAGATCTCTCTTGCTGCCTTTACACTCATCACTCTCTTCATACATGCTCTTCGATTATGGGTGCTCTTATTATCTCCCTTTTTGTTGAAGATTAACTAAGAAGTGATTTTTGTAAAAGTTTCAAAATGGTGATAAAGTAGAAATGATTGTAGAGCTACACTGATATTAAATATAATAATAATACTTCAGTAATTAAATGAATAGAGTAATGTAGTGGCTTTTTTAGTCCTTCAAGCATGACGTTTTAGAATAACAATTGTAGAACAATGGAAGCAATGCCGCATTCGACCTTATTTATGAGCGTTGTGGGATTAAATCAATTACTTCATATGCTGTTCATAAATTACTTCAAAAGAAATAAATTTACTTTGCGACTTTGTTAATTCTTGTATAAGTATATAAATATTGTTATTTACTTCAATTTTAATCATAAAAAGAAAAAAATCTTTTTTTAACTTAACGAAAAGAAAAAAGTCATAACATAAAAAAAGGTATATTATAATCTATTCGGCAGCAAAGGGAGATTTGGCGGTATCTCGTTGTGCGTAAAGCTACTTTCTTTAATAACTCGGCTCCGCGGCCATAACTCACAGTTGATCCTTACATTGAGTTAAGAAGATGAACCACCCTCAGATGTGTGGCTTTCATTTTGCTCTCTAATAAATGCACGTCCATATTTGAAAGTTAACTGAGAAAAAAAAATACTGCGTCAGTCAAGAGAAATTATAAATTGATGAATATTGTTCTGTAACAATTAGACTCATGTTTAAGATTGGTGATTTCACGTTTTAAGAAGTATTAGTTCGTTCGTTCTTTATAAAACTGGTTCATAAAAATACATGAATATAAAACAAATAAACACGAGTTAAAAACCAGCCAGTACTCATTAAAAGATCCATACGTCCAATAGCAATTTTTATATTTGTAAAAAATAATAAGCGTTTTTTTTTTTCTAACTTGCAAAACCAGCCAGTACTCGTAGTAGGAACACGGCCCGCATTTTTTCGTTCAGCCACTCGCCGCTCGGTGTAATCTCAATCTCCCGCCGCCAATTTATTTTCATTAGCGATCATCCTCGGTTAATTTTATTCCCTACTTACCCCGCCAAGGATCGGGAGACATAGGGCTCAATTATTGTGGAAACGGACTTGTTAAATAAACAAGTTATTTATTAAAGTACTCTCATATATAAATTAGATATTTTGGTATGGTGGTGGTATGGAATAAGACCTGGTCGCGGGTTCAAGTCCTGCTCGCATGGAATTTTTTCACCATATCTAATTTCTATATGAGGGGACTTTAGTACTTATTGCATCTGAAATGCTCAAAAATCCAAAAATAAGTTATTTATTAGTCTTACACTTTTGCACTTTACATTGCTCCTTCGTATTTCTAACGTCAGCTTAAGCAAGTTTATAAAAAAATCGGATTACAGTTGATTTAATGTGTAAGAGAAAAAAAAAAGATTTGTCATAATAAACTATTCATATTTAAAATAACAAATCCACGCATTTTAAATCGCCCATAAATCTAGGTACCTACTTACCATTCCGGATTTCTTGTGTATTATACTACTCTAAAGGTTTTAAAAAAATAATTCAAAATGCAAAATCCTATAAAACTTCCATATAAATTAAGTATAATAATTAAGACATTCCTCTATAAAAAGTCCATCTCCACAAGTTCGCATCCCCTCTTCACCTCTCCTCGTAGTATCTGCAAGTTGCTTAATTCATTTCCACAGGATAATATTATTTTTTTAACTCCCTATCGCTTCATGTTGAGCCGAAGCGGTTTTTTTATTCTATCGGCCAATTGGGGGGACATTTTGGCCCCCTCTTCAGCCATTCAGGTGCAATCGGGAAGACAGAGGGTTTGTCAAAGATTTCACCCAGTGATTGAATATTATTTAATCAGCGCAAAGTATTTCTGAAAGAATTGTTCTGCATTTAATCTTTTCGAGAAATGAATCTCAATGAGTTCATTTGATAAAGATGATTTAATTTCTGTAATTTTTAATGTTTCTTTTTTTGTTGTTTTTATTTGAAAATTAGTTTGGGTCATAGATGTTATTTCATTATGCATACACTATAAGATTGTTGAGTATCATTAAACTTTAACGAAATACGCCTTTGGATTGCCATTGCCATGGGGTCCATTCCATGCTTTATTTTCAGACTACTTACATTTGATTATTTTTAGGAAAACCGGAAAATTATTACTTAAACCTAATCCTAACTAAGTTATAAATGCGAAAGTGAGTTTGTTTGTTACCTCTTCACGCTTTATCTACTAAACCAATCTTCCTTAAATTTTGCAAACACATAGTTAGAAGTACTGCGAAGGACAGAGGCTACCTTTCATTCCGGGAAAAGCACTGTTCCCGTAGGAAATTCACGCGGGTGAAGCCGCGGGCAAAAGCTAGTTAAAAATAACAGTGTAAATATACTTCTACGAAGATGTAGATTTCGTAGGCGTCGTAGCCGCCTACGAATCGCTACGACAATAAATGCATCACGTAGCTCGTGTCGTAGTCGCACTCAGTAATCTTATTTCCTTCGACTGCTAATTGTTTAAAACTGGCAAAGTACGAGTTGAATTCGCACACTGAGGGTTCCGTACTAAAGTTCATGATTATTAATTACTATTACATGGGTTGGCCGTTTGTCTTGGCGTTTGTAACGTGTGGTAAAGTTAAATCTGTCATTCAACCTAGTTTTAGCTATAAATAGTTACTCTATCTGAAAACTATAAATCTAAATACTGTAAACGATAACAGTTCATCAGCTGATTGTTAATTATATCACGTTAGAGATCGTTAACGCCCCCTCTATATTTAACTTGAAATTCTAATAAATTAAGAAACATATAAAAGAAATTATGCATTTCTTTCTAGTTTCGATCTCCACACGAATCTCTCTGAAATCTCAGAGTAACAACAAACATTAGAGCAGACGCCGAGCGTGGGACCTGCTCACCTGAGCACGCGGCGCGGCGATCAGGGCAAGTATCACCGCAATATGAATATAGAGATGATATTAAGCCACTTTGTTTCAATAAATACAGGAAAAATTCACTCAAAAATGAAGCTTACCTCTGTTATGAGATGCTAGCTGAACGATTATTTGCTAATGGATACTGATATAGATTAACATTCAAGACCCAGGCCAATTTGAAAAAAGACCATTTTCCATCTTGCGATGACAAGGGATCGAACCCGCGCGCGCCCCCTCGGTTCAGAGGCAAGGACTTTAGTTACAAAATATTACGTGCAACTATGTTTCGTAATCAAGATTATGGTTTCGAATACAAATTACAAGTGAATGAATGAATAGGATTACTTATACAAACTATTACAAGTTTGGTCCTAATCACGCAATATCATTTTTGAAATCATGTTGGGTATTATCACCTCTGTATACATGAATATACTGCGATGCATAAGTGCGATTTAGAGATGTCAGGCGGCGACGTTACTCATGCGTTAATTTTGCAGACGGGACAAATTAATTCGGAGCAGATTTAGATGAGAATGAAACTGCTTTGTCTACTTTTCATGTTTGAATCGTTTGGACTATTAGCTCTTTATGTTGTTGTCATACTAAGCTTTATTCTATGCCGTTCTATTTTTAGACTTTTGGTACCTACCTATTTAGGTTTTATTAAGAGGAATACTTTATTCAATATTTTATTCGTATTGATCTAATACGATGTAAATGCAATTATTTTTTCTGTGCTGGATTATATTCCCTATGGGTGTTATTTTTGTAGATTTCTTTTAGATATAGAAAAACGAATATAGAGTTTCCAAATCGAGAACTTTGAATGAATTAATCATTTTCAAAAACCTTCATTACTGCATAAACTTAGAAGATTACAAAGTTTATAGAAGACTACAAAAATGATATGTGAATTTAAACAATGAAAAGGTAGAAAAAATAAATTCAAATAACTTTTCAGAAAACACTTCCAAATTTAAAATAAACAAAACGAAATAAAGCGTAACCAAATTCTCCCACAAAAATTATCGATATTTCACTCGAATTAACGCCAACAGATTTTCCTTGATTATCTTGCCGACACCTCGGGGGTGTTTTTTTAAACAGATAATTTCCGGGGGCGTCGTCAAGGGGACGTCTCTTTATTGTCACAGTTACGGCTCGCTTGATTAGCCCACTGTCAGATGTAATTAAACGATTTTGATGAGCACTCGTTAAAAATTAACTCTCTTTGTCTTAGTAGCCATAACAATTAAGCTCGGTCGGGTTTTAATTTATCCGTTCGGTTTTTATTTAATGGTTGTTTGTAATGGCGTATTTTGAATATTAAATGGCCAATAAAATTTTAAGACGGTTAAATGTATAAATACCAATTCATAAAAACAGAAAAAGCACAAATTTGCTTATCTAGTACGCTCGCGTTTAGTCATTTTTTGAATAGTTAATTTAATTTCATTTGCAGTTTGTTGTTGCTTTCAACATTACGATATTTTCCAATAATTTGATATTATTGAAAACATATATTAAAAAATACCAGTCAGTAACTTAAACTGAAATAAGCGCTCATTTTTGGTTTATCAACGTCACGATCTCATTAAAGTTGGTCGTACTTGAGTAACCCGAGTTTATTGTAATGTAACATGTAACATGAAAAATTCAATAAAACGCTAAAAGCCAATCTTATCTCTGGGAGAGGAAATTAAGAAACAGCGGCGGGCATCTGACACGGTCGTTCTACAGATCTGTTAAAGGGAGGGGCCACTCAGCTTCAAAATTATTGTCGATAGTTGAAAACAACGTAAATTTAATACCATTGTACGAGATTCTCGGGTGAATTTTGCTGAATCTGTCTAATACTTTAATTTTTTTAACACATTGTTATCTGTTATCAAAAGATGATTGATTGATTTGAGTCCTATGGCCCCCATGTGGGGCAGAGAGCGTCGACAGTGTTTCGCCAGTTTACTTGATCTTGGGCTACGCTCTTAACTTCGGGCCAGGTCAGCCCGATTGTCTTGAGCTTCGCTGCAATAGTGCGTCGCCAGGTCTGCTTGGGACGGCCAACTTTGCGTTTGCCCTGGGGGGTCCACTCCAGAGCTTGCCTCGGGATATGTGAGGGATCCCTTCGCAGTGTGTGACCAATCCATGACCACTTGCGGCGCCTAATTTGGTCTATTGGCATTTCCCGGCATCTTTCCCACAGCTGTTCATTGGAAATTCTGTCTGGCCAGAAAATGCCAAGTATTTGACGCAGGCAGCGGTTCACAAAGACCTGGATCGGCGACGTGATCTTTTTGGTGACCTTCCACGTTTCACATTCATATAAGAGGACTGTTTTTACGTTTGACCGAAATATTTTCAGTTTCATTCTGTGGGTTAACTTTTTGGAACGCCATACGGGCCGGAGTTGTGCAAAGGTGGCTCGAGCTTTTTTTATTCTAGCAGCAGCATCCTCTTCCGCTCCGCCAGTCTTTGAGACTACACTTCAGAAATAGTGGAACTGTTGCACCTGCTGAATCTGATCTGTACCGAACATCAGCGGGCGCGGATTTTCCCCGTGCACATCTCTTCTTCGCGTTGATTTTAAGCCCCGCTTTTGCGGCCTCTCGCTGCAGATCGTCTAGTTTAGCTTGCATGTCGACGTGCTTGCGACTGAGCAGACACAGGTCATCAGCGTAGTCTAGGTCGTCCAGTTGATCGGACAACCCCCACTCTATACCGCGTCGCTTGCCGTCGTTCACTCTGAGCATTATGCCAGCCAGTACGATAAGAAACAAAAGGGGCGAGAGAAGACACCCTTGTCTGACTCCGGCGTGAACTGCGATGTCTTGGGAGTAGTTTTTGTATAGGGCTTTTAGAAGGTCTCTAACCTTGGGCGGGACTCCGATTTCGTCAAGCCGGTGCCAAATACTGGCCGGTATCAAAAGATGACGAGACGTAAAATTATCTTCGTAAAACGCGTGGCTTGAAGGATTAAATTAGTATTATTTTTATTATAATTAAATGTAACGACATTGCACTGTGTAATCATTTAATTAAATACCCTATCACCCTTGAATTAAAGTTTAAGAACACTAGTAAAAATAACGAACAAGCGTTTCAGATGCTAACAACGACATACTACATTCTTACAAAAAGATCCATTACTTTTGTTAAATAAAATTCCTAACTTTCCTAAAATAAATTTCTGTTTTATTTATTAAATAATGTATTTATATATTATACAAAGCTCTGCGATCTTTACAGAAAATAGACAACTTCGAAGTGATAGGTTAGCATTTTACATAATCTCGTAACTTATCAAAAAAAATAATTAAATGAAGTAAAAATCTAAGTAACTATCGATATGAAACAACGCCACAGTGACATCCCTAAATATTTTTAAAGATAGAGTGTTGAATGCGACAGCGACACGACATCGACTTTCGTCGTGGAACGCTGAAATAATTCCGCCGTGACGCCTCGCCGCCGGGACGACGGAAACGCAGCCTTATCTCGCGGTATACCCGCTTGTTCCATTTTTAAACAACTCAAACTTCTTTATTTCGTTCTATTTGTCCCTCTCCCCACCCCAACCCCCTCTTCCGCCAGAGTTACCACATGAATAGAGACGCCTACTTAATGGGACTTTCAGTTCCTAAGTCATCATGTTTTTTCTTAACAATATACTTCGCGATAAGTAAGGTCGGATAATAAACGGTGGAAATGTACGTATTTGCTTCGGGGAAATTTGAAAGAAAATCTTGATAGAGAGCCGTAAATTCGCCAAGTTATTGCGTATACGTATTTGTTAGACTGGTGTGATGTGAGCTTTGAATTTTTGATTTTTTAAAGAAGGTAATTAGCTTTAAACGTTTAGTGAGCTTAGTTCAAGATGGGTGTACCTAATTATGTGATTAATTTATTTTTATAGGTAAGTTCTATTCAATTTTTTTATGAGAAAACGTATTGATTCTCCTTTAATAGATAGATGAATACAAACATTTTTTTTTTTTTTTTTTCATTTAAATTTCTTTCTGTGATTCAACCCGAAACCTGTATACAAACAAATTCACGCAATTTTTTTCAAAATCCACCAAATCTGGAATCCCATTGAGATAAGATCCATACTTCACAGTTTATCCGTTATCAGCGCAATGCATTATACCGCCAACCGCCAGTACCAACATTACGGGCTATTCAACATTTTTATTATTGCGTTACTATTGTCTTATGGCGCGCCGGGGCCAGATAACGGCGAGACATACCGCCCTGCGGACTGGAAAATAAAATAAAAAAATGAATCCACGAACAGCACATGCCAAAAATATTGAAATGTGCTGTTCGTGGACTAGGCCTTGTGCTGTTCGCGTTTATGCTATTCGGATTAGTATTAGTGGACTACGTCAATTACCGTGAACAATATACTCTAACCTCAAGGGTTTTTGGTCTTAACGCTTTGTCTGTTCTTTTCTTTAAGCATAGCCCATTTCTGACGTCAACTAACTAATCTAGTTTAGATAAAAGTGCTATTTTAAGCCTATTTAAATAAAAACCCTAAAAAATAAAATAAGCCTTTGCTATTTGGGGATTAAAGGACGGTGCCTTTCTGTATTATAACATTCAAAATTAATCTATAAATGACTAGTTTGACTTGTACCTATGTGTTTTCGTACTCCTTTCCTTGGATTGGTGAACAGATTTTGTTAGGGATATTTAGAGCTAGCTAGGGAAATTTAATATATACTGAAGTACGTTTGATATAGCAGACACAAGCTTAGTCACAAGCTCAGACCAACCTAAGCAATCAAGAACCTCAGGTGTCTATGAATAACTTAGAAGAAAGTTTTATGCTTTCAAAGACACCCTAAATGTTTGTTTGCTGCTTGCTTAGTGGATATGGTAAGTAGTTTAAGCGTATGTTAAGATTTTCCGATGAACTGATAAGTTAAAAATATCCTGTAATGTACTTAAAAAAGAAAAGCCATGGATAGAAATAAATGGAGAGTGGAGAGCCATCGCAAGAATAGCGGCCAAGTGAAAAGTGA
The DNA here is from genome assembly GCA_018467065.1 of Ephestia elutella. Classification (NCBI taxonomy): domain Eukaryota; kingdom Metazoa; phylum Arthropoda; class Insecta; order Lepidoptera; family Pyralidae; genus Ephestia; species Ephestia elutella. The sequence goes on along the minus strand of CM031568.1, from coordinate 15,765,792 downwards.
ACGACTAAGAAGAAGAAATATTATTTAGGTATCTCTTATTCATTAGTATATAGGTTAATCAAGATCCTTGAACTAGTACTTATTCAAAGTACCAAATTAATTTGTTTACATAAAATAACAAAACCGCTCGCCGCTCTATCCGCCCGTGTGTAGCCCTCGTAACTCGCAGCCAAGATACGTTGCAGATTTATGTTAGTAATGTTTGTTGTTTCACCTCGCGAATAATGCGCTTCCCAGATTTATGTATAAGCTCCATTTGTATTTAGCGTGATTGGTGTGATAAAGGTGACAAATTACTGGAGGCCGCTTTACAATCTCTCATTTTGGGAAGTGAATTAACTGTTGTATTTTATGGTTTTCTTCATCTGTATTTTAAGAATTAAATAAAATCTGTGATTTTTATATTTTATCAAAGGCACTGGTTTGTTTCATGAAACTGATCTAAAAATTGGTAAACAGTTGAAGCAAATGTTAAGATTTTCCGATGTATTGATAAGTTAAAAATATCCTGTAATGTACTTACTTAAAAAAAGATAATAAAATACAAACGGTTTTTTTCTGACATTTATTTTCTAAATATCAAGACATAATTTTGAAAAAAGTAAGTTTTTTTTTTCCTAATATAAAGACACAATTTTGGAATAAGTAAGTTCTTTCATCAAAATCACAATCATAATCTCTTATTATCCAGCAAAGAATACTCCCAAAAACTACCAACACATGCAAACTTTTTTCATTGACTCCTGTGGGGTGCGTAATTCCTTCACTCATAAATCTAACTTTAAGAGAACGGGGGGGGATTAAAGATCAGTAATCTCACAGATGAGTTATGGCCACGGTACCACGATCCTCCTTATTGTGACTTTAAGAAACCGGGTGATTTTCTTAAACGCACCAAATTAATTTAGATAATGATTAATGGTATCTCCTGTAAGCAGGAAGCTCCCGCGGGTAACCTATTTGCATAAAGGAGGTATGGGATGGTCGCGAAACTGAATTTCTGTTTTGTTCGTTGCGAGGTTTCGCGATAGGATTAATTTCTCGTTAGATTTATTGGAATGTTATAAACTATAGATTTTAATGGGAAAATGATGTTTGGATGATGGAAGTTTGCTAAACTTTTTAAAGCCTATAAAACGATATATGTGTGTAAGTGTGTAGGTAAAATAAAATGTAGCACATGGTAGTTGAATCAAGGAAACAACAATACACGTAACAAATCTGTGATTTATTGCTTACTAGCTTTTGCCCGCGGCTTCGCCCGCGTAAATTTCCCACGGGAACAGTGCTTTTTCCCGGGATAAAAAGTAGCCTATGTGCTATTCCAGGTCATTATCTACCTCTGTACCAAATTTCATCGAAATCCGTCCAGTAGATTTTGCGTGATTGAGTAACAAACATCCTCACAAACTCACAAACTCACAAACTCACAAACTCACAAATTCACAAACTCACAAACTCACATCCAAACTTTCGCATTTATAATATTAGTATGGATTTTAGATGACAGATTGCACCGCATACATACTAATCGATATAGCAATGCAATCTAACAATTCGAGTCACGTGATTTTAGACTTTTTTATACCAAGTATCTGTAAGATAAATAGGAGAGAGGTTAAAATCGACAGCAGAAGAGAGGCATACATGGAAATTACTCCACCGACAAGAACGAAATTCTTAAATTAATTGATTGATCTGTATGATGGAGATGTAAGTGGATATTTGTTTAAATCTGCTGGACATATTTCTATGAAATTTGGTACACAGAGAGAATATTCCCCAGCTCAGGGGCAGCAAGTCGTCTGTAAATATTTCCATCACCTTATAAGCTGTGTAAAAACTTGGTGGGATTTATCTGTTCCAAGCTGAAGGAATATTTATAGCAGCAACTTTATTTAATATCGGGCTCAGCCGGAATCCAGCGGGAAAAAGTTTTAAGCTCGTCTCTGTATATTGCTTAACTATGGTTACCCGTTACTGACATTGCAATATTAAAGTCTGAGGCTTCGTTGCACCAAAACAGAAGTTATTGTAAAGGTTAGTGTCAAAGTTAAAAGTAACAGAAACGCTAACTTAGGACACTATTCCTCTATACTGTTACTGTCAAAGTAATACAAAATAATTTATTTATAAAACTGTAGATATGATGATCATTAAATGACTAAACACATATTTGAACCAAATATAACACATAAGTAAAATATACCGCTTGTAAAGTCAACAAAACTTAAGCATTCTTAGTAGAAACAATTAATTTAAAAAACATGGCAAAACCTTACATCGCATAATTGGGTAACACTACTGGTAATTTAATTTGACTGGTGGAAGAAAAATACATATCTAATTGCCTAGCACTTGATTCTTTTTCGTCGCTTCGTTATTGCACATACGTGTTTAAAAGGGGTAAGCATTCTGAAACTTATACCTAATTGGTGGTGCTCTAACACCAAACTTTTGAGAGGCGTAGTTACAAAATATCACCCAAACTTTCCATCGTCGTAATTGAAAGATCCGGAATTCAGCACATATTTCAACCTCGCGCTCGGATAATATAAGGAGATAGAGGACAGACTCGGATATAAAATATGGCGTCCTTTCATGAATCTTATTAAGATATCCTCCGAAAACAGAAAGAGATGGAACTATCGAGTATTTTAATATGTGTGTGTGCGATAGCAACATTACCCGGTTTACGTATATTAAAATAAAACAGACCCGGTTAGAGAGGTGTGCGGGCTTGAATTTATCGTCTCTATGAATATGATTTTCTTTAAGAAGTGGATATAGTTCCCATAATGGGTGTTTAGTGTCAAATAGCTATTATTCTCGCTTGAGTTATGGTCGTTTTCGTTGTTTGTCCACGGATTTCAATTTTAAAGGGTGGTTTAGAAAAGCACACAAGGATGATTCAGTATTCAGTAAAATTGAATGTAGTATCCGTTGTTTTAACTATTTGATTTAATATTTCGTTATAGCTGCTTATTGTAGCTGTTGTCCGCGGATCCAACCGCTGAAAAAGTTTACCTAATATATCACTCTCCACACATTCAACTATCTCTACTTAAAAAATCTTATCAATCCATTGCTCCGTTTCGACGTGAAAGAAGGATAAACAAACTTTCACATTTATAATTTAGTATGAAAGTATGGATAGTATCACAGATAATATAATACTATGCCAGTAGTAGTATGGATATGGAAGTATGGATATACACACATAACACACAATGTAAGACCAAAAGACCAACACTCGCCCGTAGCTATAATAGTGGTGTTATTTACTTATTGGTTGTTTCCCCGCCCCCCCCCCCCCTCTCCCAATATTTAAACCAGTTAATTGATCAGCATGTGTTATCATGGGGCGTGCAATCTTCTGTTCATATCTTTTTCTTGGCGTGTCGATGTCATTCTAACGAAAAGTATTCCGCCACTTTTACAGTCTCGTCGGTGGCGGCCATCAGGTCATCCCGAGTGCAGGTGTTAGGGCACAGGGGACAGGACAACAGATGCTCCATAGTTTGGGGAGAGACACCACACTCGCACACATTTTGTGAGTTAGGTATAAACCCCCACCTAGCCAGGCTGTCCTTACACCGGCCCACTTGGGTTCACAGCCAACGTTTTCCTGGTAGGCCAAGGCAGGTCATGGCCAGGGGGTAGTTCCTCTCGTGGGGTAACAAAGTTGGCTACAGCGGGGTCTCTCTCCCAAAGTGTTCTCTTCATAAATGTAAATGTTCTGATACGACACAATACAGGAAGAAATCAGGTGAGCGAGCATTAGGGTTCATTCCCGGGAATTCTCGAGCCGAGAATTCCCGGGAAATCGTTGGGCTTTGTTCCCGGGAAATCAAGCTCGAGAAAAGTCGAGAACTCATGAGAAAATCATGTACCTATATAGAAATTAATTTTTTTAAGGGTTCCGTACCTCAAAAGGCAAAAACGGAACCCTTATAAGATCACTTTGTTTTCCGTCTGCCTGTCAAACTTTTTTTTCTCAGGAACACTTAAAGGTATCAAGTTGAAATTAATATTGAATACTCGGATCCACGGTCTCTTTCAACAAAAAAATAATCAAAATTATGCGTCAACGCGATCAAGAGATATTACCGTAAATGTAGCTATTTCATACAGCAATCAAAACCTATGGGGTACTTCCCGTTGACCTAAAATTATGAAATATGGCAAAAGGCAAAGTCTAACAGTAGGTACTTATACAGGAATTAATCTAAAAATTGTAAATATGTTGGAAGTCTAAAAAAAAAGTGTTACAAACTTATTTTTGCGCTCGATGCAGTATGAATCCTAGGGATTGAACTGCAAAGTTAAATTTGTTTTTGAAACTAGTTGGTCTTTTAGTTAGAGCTTTGTGAGATGCTTAAGGACGGAACCCTTGGTGCGCCAGCTTGACTGGCACTTAGCCGGTTTTTTTAAGATATTCGTTTTCTTTCATGTTATTTTTATTTTATTTTATTGAAGCTATTTTTGTTTACAAGGTTTAAGTTGTTTTTTTTTCTAAATAACTAGTCAAAAATGGTGCTGTGATTGTAATTTAATTATTGGTGCGCCAGCTTGACTGACACTCGGCCGGTTTTTTTAAGATATTCGTTTTCTTTCATGTTATTACACGTACATTCTAAATAACCTGCCAAAAATGGTGCTGTCATTATAAGTCTGAGTAATATTATTTCTGTATTTAAAAAAAATACAGAAATAATAATATGTTATTTGAGGGGAAAACCACACTTTGTTGACGTTATTGGAACCAAATAATATGAGAAATCGTACGTAAATGTAAATTTCTCGACAACCCGAGAAGACCCGAGAAATTAGCCTCGAGAATTCTCGAGCACCGAGAAATTGAAAAGCTCGAGAAATCATGAACCCTAGCCGAGCATACATCTATGGTATTATCTACGGTAATTTTTAATGTTTGTCATCGCATTATTCTTATCCTTTCAATATCTCACAGGAGTCTACGGATATGAGCGGGGTGCGCCATAACTCATGAACTTTCTTTGGAAGTGCAACAGGAGCGCTATCTCGGCTAACATGCAAAATAAGTTTGGATACCAGGGGTTCATAAGGCAGTAGGTGTTTTCTAAATTATTTTTCTTACACTCAAGTTTAGAAAAAGTTTTTTTTTGAGTCATGTTTTCAATCGAATTACTAAAAAATCTATAAGATAAGTTGTAGCTTCAACGCTTCAGAAAGAGAAATCAAAAATTAAGGCCGAATGGAGAATAATTTCTGGAGAAAAAGTAAAGGCATCCTCAAGCTGCAATCTTCCGGATCCGGCAGTGCGGCCAATGTTCTTTAATTGTCTTCGTTAACCACGTAGCTTGAAGAGTTTGAACGATTTTTTTACTTCCAATTATTTAAACGAACTATTTAGAAATCATAGGCCGATTGATCGGGTCCGGCCGTTAGGCCCTCATTCCGCCACGCTCTCTGCCGCAAACAAGACAACATATAAGCCTATTTATTACCTATACATGTATACTAAGTCTCAATGTATCCTCTACTTGTTTTGGTGCAATAAAGTATTTTTACTTACTTACTTATAAGCCATATTGAATAATATTTATGGAAATTATCCACAAAACAACTATCCTCATTCAGCGTTTCCGCGTAAGCTTATCATTCAATTTCTGCGATATTACGGGGCGATATGCAAAAATTACCCATCTTCCTTTATCCCCACATAAATAACATTACGGTGGGAGATAGCGTGCGTGGGAGTGTTTTTGTAATTACCGTATAAATAATAATTCTGATGGTTTGTTCCCGTTGGTGTTGTTTTTTGTTCTTGAGGTTTTTGTCTGCACTTGATAGAGGTTTGAACATGTACTATCTTTTGTGAAACGATTCTTACGTATATTTACGTATGATTATATCAGATTAAGAATTCAAGGTGTCATTCAATAAAAAATAGTAGATTATTTCAGATTAAGAATTCAAGGTGGCATTGAATACAAAATCGTAAATAAGGCAAATTTTGTTGACAAAAAGGTGTACTGGTGTCAGCAGCAACCCAGCAAAATTCAGACCTAAAATATGTTTTAAAATATAAAATGAGAGCATTTAGTTATCAAATACTGAATTTCAATATTCAGTGAAATTAAAAATAGAAGAGGGAGAATGATTGGCCACTTGATATGACACGATAACTTATTTAAAAAATATAATTGAAGGTAAGATGAAGGGAAAAAGTCCAGGGAGACCGAGAAAGAGTTATGTAAATTAACTGCAGGTGTCGTGTCATATCAAGACCTTAAATGTAAAGCCGAGAATTGGGAGGTGTGGCGTATACTACACAGAAGAGCGCTCTTAAATAAGACGAATAATTCCAATAGTGATTTTTTTCAGCTTTCAGCGTTTTTAGGCTCTTCGCGTTGTTACCTTTTCTGGTGACGACACTATTCTTAAATTTACTATATTCAGTCCAGATCAACAGAGAACAGAGCAGCCAGCGCCTCGTAGATTACAGTTAGGTAAGGATGATTCACGACTCGCTCTCGAGAGGTGATTGAGCTAAGAGCCAAGTTTGGGAACATTTCCGAGCCAAAATACAGGTGAGAAAGTATTATTACTGCCCTGAATATGAACAAGAATAGATTTTACGTTTTACTAGTTGATCCCCGAGGCTTCGGTCCCGTAGGAATTTTGGGATAAAAAGTACCCATTTTCCTTCTCAGTACTCTTTACCTTGTGTATGCAAAATTTCAGGAAGATTGGTTCAGTACATGAAGCGTGAAGAGGTAACAAACAAACAAACAAACCAACAAACAAACTCACTTTCGCTTTTATAATATTAGTAAGGATTACCGGTAAAAGTCGTTTTTTTTTTAAATTTCTACAAAGTTTTTGACTTTTCCAAAATACTTTTTACATCATTTTAAAGCCCTTCAAATTCCGCGTCTTTTGAGCCCTCATACGTCTTTGTGCGTGGCCCTAAACCTCAGGGTATCACGGGCGAGTCGAACTTTCAGCGAAAATGAGGCCTACTGGAGCGAATGAAAAAACAATTTCAATGTTAAAAACACTGAGTTATTTATTACATGCTAAATAATTATATAATCTACTTTACACCTATAGTACGTAGTACTTATATTAATTCTGTGCCTATAGTAGAACCATGGCTCTACAATTACATGCGATCTGAAAAATTTTTGACTGTGCGAGCCATATATAATATAGTCTCCTCTTGGCTTCGAGCAACAAGGACTTCCGCGCGCGGCCCGGAAGGGAGGCGCCATAGATGTCTTTCCCCTCTGGCAAAGCTTAGGTCCAGATGGACTTGAGCGTTTATAAAAACTGTTTGCATTCGGACTTTTCGCTAGACAGAATCCATCAGTCAGTGTGAATGACACATAGGCCGCAATACAAAAAATTCCGAATTGTTCAATTTTGTGCTGCAAAAAGAGGTCTGGGACATCTATTTTACAGAAAGATGGTGTTACATTTCTCTAGTAAGTAAATTCTTATCATATGATTTTAAATTAAACAAAAATTCATACATTTATTATAATGCCATTGTTGGATTTGTTTACCAACATCAGTCCGGTCGCCTATAGAAACACGGATTTGTCGAGTGATAATTCCTTCCAACATCTAGATTTAGTGATGTTACTTTGCTTACATTATGTGTTGTAGTCCTGTATCGATAAACTGCGATAGGTATAGTTTTAAATTGTTGTAGCTATGTTGTAACGTGTATTTTCTTATTTTTTTACAGCTTCCCTAAAAACTTACCTTACTTAGCTTAACTTACTTAGAGATGTGTGTATGGAAAAACTTGTGCAATAACTAACCAACCTGGGATGCCAAAAGACAAGTCCCGTTTGTTTAGCTCATTATAAGGCATCTGATTTCCACGAATGGTGTAAGTCAGCTCGGATGAACAAGACAGTGATGTGGCGGAAAAAATTACTAGAAATAGTTAAGTTATATTTAGATAATTTAAATTTTATAAGTATGCCTTTCTTGTCTTTGTGGTACTTAACTAATAAACGTGATAACTTTGCAACTCTGATTTTATTTATTACTAGCTTTCGCCCGCGGCTTCGCCCCCGTGGATTTCCCACGGGAACAGTGCTCTTTCCCGGGATGATGAAAGGTACCCTATGTCCTTCTCCGTATTTCCAGCTATGTGTATGCGAAAATTCAAGAAGATTGTTTCAGTAGATAAAGTGTCAAAAGGAACAAACAAACAAACTCACTTTCGCATTTATAATATATAGTTAGGATTATGCTAATTCTGCGAAGTGCACACTCTGCGAAGTCCACCAATTGCGAAATCCACCTTTTGTTCGAGTGTACGTTTTGCGAAGTGCACATTCTTCGTCAGACCCACAGATAGAACCACTAGTATATAAAAATGCAAATTACTGCTAGAGCCCCGGGTATGTCATTCATAAGAACGTATCCATATTTCCATACCTCCTTAGCAATAAATATTATAAATGTGAAGTAATACTGTTATACTCACGGCTATACCACTCCACAGATTTTATTAAAGCTATTGATTTTATAGTTGAAGGCCCGAGAAATTCGATAATTTATAATTCATCGATAATGCAGAATTACATTTTTGCCATTCACTATTGAAAACAAAGTAAAAAATATGTTAATGTGTGTTCTGTCCTATATTCGTACACAAAAATCTGACGGGTGGTGACAGATTTGTCAATGTATTGTTTTATTTTTATATGTGGTGTCGTAATTTGTCGTAATTACAGATTTTCATTATGTATGTGTGTACCGAACAGCGCTTGCGTGAATTTCCCTCCCCCCGCAAAAAATGCCAGAAAGATTTGAATGAAAACATGTCGCTATGGCTTCTCCCTCCGTAAGGAGTCCGTGTTGCTCTATGTCCGTGTTGCTCTATGCCTCTTGGCAACACTTTATTTTAACTTTAATTAACCCGATGCTGGGACAGCATGGGTCTACAAAAATCCAAAACACAAAAAGATTTTTCATAATGATGTATTATCAAATTTTTCATATCATGTCCCGCAAAGAAGAAACCATAGCGCGTTTTAACTTCATTCAGCGCCATCTATTATGTTTCTATGGAGACTGTATTTGATGCCAAACGAAGTGGGCACGTGGACAGTAGGCACTGCCACAGGTTTGAGCCGGTTTGTAAACTAATATTCCAACTCAAATCAATAAGTACAACAATATCATCAATCAATACATATAATAAAACTATAACTAGTCTATGTCTGTACATCCAACTAATATTATAAATGCGAAATTTTGAATGTGAGTTTGTGGGGATCTTTGTTACTCAATCACACAAAATCTACTGGACGGATTTCGATGAAATTTGGTATACGGGTAGAAAAATACCGGGAATAACACATGGGGTACATTTTATCCCGAAATTCCCACGGGAGCGAAGCCCCGGAGCGCGGCTAGTAGAAGATATTAGTGGCCATAGAGCTAAAACTATTTTTTGTAGAATTTTTGTCTGTCTGTCTTTTCGTCTGTATGTTTGTACGCTCATCACGCAAAAACTACAGGACCAAATTTAATGCTGTTTTCATTGTTGTATTATAGAAGGTCTGACTTAAAATCTGGCGTAGGTTACATTTTGATACGCCTTGAAGAACCTGATATTTTAACTAATAGTAAATTAGACGAGTACGAAGTCGCGGTCGAAAGCTAGAATAAATGTGTCAATCCACGGGAAAAGGTACCTTATGGTTATAGGCACTTGCGACATTGTACTAATTTATAAGCTTAGTAAACTTGTATGATTTGTTATTTTGAACGACTTAAGCGCTAATCACCATGGCATAAGGTAACCTTTTCAGTGGATTGACACAAATATCACAAATATTCATTAAAATTACCAAGGAAACTCCTCCAAGGTGGCATATGAAGCAGAATTCTATACGTTATCCCCTTCGGCAATAATCGCGAGATAGGAGAAAATATGACGGCATTATTCACACAGCTTTGTCAACATCTTGATAGATGTCGACTCATTTTTGTGAGCGGTGGAAATTGGGTCATGGGTTTTGGGGAGTGATGTTGGGGTAATGTCATGTAATATAAGCTAAATATCATTTTATAGTCTAAAATGTATTTTTGAAATGACAGTTTATATTAGTAGCGCTATATTGATTTGAAATAAATGAAATTAAATCTATATATATATAACTCAAAGGTACATAGGTACATCTTTATATACTCAAACTGACATAGTGATATATCAACGCACAGCCCAAACCACTGGATGGATCGGGCTGAAATTTGGCATACAGTTAGATGTTATGACGTAGGCATCCGCTAAGAAAGGATTAACGCGAGCGAAGCCGCGGGCGCCAGCAAGTAAAGAAATAAGTGGTAACGCAATTGCCCAAACATGTTGAAATTTATGAACAATTTGTACATTTCAACACTGTATGCATGGTCTTTGTATTTATTTATTTATTTCTCCAAACTTATTATATTTTTACAGGTTTACCCAATACAATAGAAAAGTACAGTAGGTATATCAAATATTTACAACATAACTTATTATATAAATGGCAACCTTTGTAAATGCACATTGAATTTACTGGAACAAAGTATATACTGATATAAAGATTTAGAATAAATACGTAACATAATCTTAATTTATGAAAGTGCTGAAACTAATAGCGAAAATAATAAGAAAAACAAAATGTTCCAACAACTCCGTATAATTAAATATAATACACAGAAACGTCTTGCACGCTACAGAGAACCGATGACGACTGAAGTCCATATTATGGTATAGAGTCCCTTAAGTAATATGAGTCGCGCACACACACGCACACACTTCATGGCTAACAGTTATTATGTAACTTTTTCTGCTTATCGCACTGGAAGGCATCTACATAAATATTTGAAAACAAAAGTAAAGTATACTTACTTAACTTATAAATCATTCTTGTCTTTAATCCAAGCTTTGAGGATACCTATATCCAAAGATATCTGAGGCACAAAATGATACGAACTACATAATTAATCCACCCAAAAGGTTGGCTAGAAGAAATTGCATTTGTTATAATGCCCGCCTTTGCACTCATTTATATACGAGTATTTACTTTTTGTCACTTCTTTGTATGTCTTTTCTGTAAATGGTGCTGGTGGTGGAGTTGATCTATCTATCTAATTAAGCAATAAGCACCCTAACAAGATAAAACACCCATAAAGCACAGTCCACATTAATCACGACATAATACCGGCAATAATTAAAAATCTCGTAGGTGTTCACTTCTGCAACTCACTTAATCGTTACCCCATTTGATAGATGGCTTATAACGCACCTCCTTAGAACCTTACCGCCTCAACTCTTACCTGACATCTCGTATAATTTCTTAGTGAGCAAACGAAACGCTTACTTAGATAGGGTTGTAAGTCTCGAGCGTAGATAGCAGCATTAGGAAGCGTTTACACGGGCGGCACGTAGCGTAATAAATAATATAGTAATCAGTGCGATTCCTTACTCCCGTTCTTATTAGGCGAGAACCTACATTCAACATTCGCTAAAGCCTGGCTTACTGGCACATGTGGGACGTAAAGATTTCGACAATTTATTGTACTTCGGCTTATGAATCATAAATAAGAGGGGCTAATTAGAATTGCCTTGGATTGTCTTGAGTCTCTGGTGTGTACTTGTTATTGAAGTTTATGGTCGGATTTTGTACTCTATCTATTTTAAACTAACGAAGACCTTTCTTTTGATATTCGAGACGATCGTCTTGGATTACTCGGGTAACTTTCTTTTGTATAAATGTTTTTGTTTGGCTATTGTGTCTATTTATGTAGTATATAAAGGCTTTACGGTTCATAAAGGGGAATCTATCTTATATGAAGATCGTAGGATGACCGACAATGTCGCCATGTCACTTAACGAGTTTCTGGATGATAGAGATGACGCCGATGATATTATCATAGAAGTAATAAGACTTATTACTTTACTTATTCTCAAGGGAGTAAAGCCCCAGGGTGCAGCATACGCTATATAAAGAACCCTTTACACAAGTTCAAGTTTCTACTTACAGCAGTTTTGTCTCTGCATTGATATACCACTCGGTCAGTGTTGAATTTAATACTACAATTTTTATTTTTATTTATATGGATGAGAATACTTACATAGTCTTTTAACAAGCTATGGATGACACCTTTTTCTGAAGCACATTACTCCAGTTGATCGAGCCTGCAAATAATAATTACAGAACTTGTACCAAAAATTACTAAGCATACTGTTATTTTGTGACAATCTGAAAATTTTATTTCTTTATATTATTTGTAGATAGAAACAGATGTAGTATCTTCTTCCTATTTACCAATTCCTACTTATGTGGGGTTGGCATAGTATTGAAAGTATAAAGTATAGTTATTATTTAAATATCATTTGACAATTTAAGCATCAACCAGTTTCAAAGATGTTAAAAACTTACAATACATTTTACCGCTTTTTTAATACTCACTTATTCTCTGCTAATTCTACTATAATATTTATAAATGCGATGCAAAAGATTGGTTAAGTTACTCATAATAAATCTTATATTATAAGCCGAACCACCCGATGAGTGTTTTTTCCATAGACATAGAAATGAAGCCCAAAAACGTTCATAATAGTGTGCTCCAAATTCATTTTTTTTACAGATTGTTCACAAATTCTATGGAACCATAACACAACAAAAATGTCAAACTTGACAAAAATGAGCTTTACAGAAGATATTACCTGTCCTTCACAAACAGGCAAAAACCATATATGACATCCAACTTCCTCAGCTGTACAGACAGCTGAGGAAGTTGGACACAGGTCTGTTAGTAAAATTAAAAAAAAAAAAAATCTAGCTCTATGGTTTTTTCTACCATAATAAACATAGATCATACCTCCTTATTTGTTACATTAATCAATTTATTGTTGTTAAAATTAATGTAACAAGAAGAAAATCAAACATTACCTAATTAAGAAAGATTCTAAACCGCGAAAATAGATCAATACGTATAACAATAAGTAAAGAGCTAACTTCACACGCCCCCGTCTGATAAAGGCGCGCACACACTGTGTCGATAATACGGAAATTATGAAGTTTTAACAAGTTCTCGAAATAAATCTCGCTGGCGCGGTTATCGGGCGCGGGTAGGCGCTCTGGAGGCCAATTCTCGCGTTTGCGATATTTTATCGAATTTGATAATATATCAAACTTCTTTTATCGAACAAAATTATCACAAAATCCTCCAAAATGGTATTCTCGAACCTATTCGACATAAAACTCGATATTATATCGAAAACTAGGCTTCTCCAATTGAAAACACGTTCCTTTTTCTCGATTATACTTAACTACAATCGAGAAATTTATGTTTTACTTGTTTCATTAAATATTTTATATAAAACCAATGTTTTAATAGTGAATTTATGTAAGAATAGTTATAATACTTTATTTTATGTAACTTAATAAGCTCCAATGCAAATTTATAAAATGCAAAGAAAATGAAATATTTTAGAGTTGATGGAGAGAACGGAACGCGAGGATACTTGTCATTGTTTGTTTATTGTGTGTGTGAGGTTATGTGATATTTGTTATCGGAGTATCAATTATATTCTTATGTATGATATTGTTTCTTTACGAAATTGAATCGAGAAACAAATAAGGTATGGTACTCGAGGCAGAAAAAAGCAAAGTATATATCTATCCAAACCTCTATATTAGGCTTCAATAAAATAATTTTATGTAAATAAACAACGATTTCCAATAAAATTGAAAACAAAATCGTCAGCATTCATATTTTACTAAACCATAGCTGAAGAAAAATACAAAGCGTCTTGTAAAGTACAAATATTATGTTATTCAATAGCTTTGAAGCAACAAATATCACACACGATATGGTTTTCGGCCACGCTCGACCACTCGATGCGTATCGAGGGCTGACGCTGGATAAATGTCACATTTGAAATCACGAGAATACGCAATTTCGATATTTATCGATATCCGCCATGTTTTTTCGATAAATGTCGAAATTGATATTATATCGCAGACCCCAGAATTGCCTCCCTGTATCGGGGCTGCCAAAATTTACTTTTTCAACTGCTAGCTATTTGCGTTTTATTCTTTTCTGAGCAATAAAATAATTTTTAATTTTAACAAATTTTGTTTTAAATGAAAATTATCCATTCTTAACAAAAATCCTACAAAAGGAAACGTTAAATTAATTTCAAGTAAATAGATAATTGTATGAAAATAACAAGTAAATACTTGTAAATCAAAATTAAAGAATCGTGTATTTTCCCTTTTCAGATTCCCCACAACGTTGCGCAAAATTCTTTACAAACGTTTTAATAACTATATTTCGCATTTCGAATATTTTTAGACTAAAAAATCTAGCAAAAAGTTTGAATATAGAGTCAGCCAGTACATACATACATATTATCACGCCTTTTTCCTTTGGAGGTAAGCAGAGACTAGCGATTTTCACTTTCTACGATCCCTACAGATCTCTCTTGCTTCCTCTACACTCATCACTCTCTTCATACATCAATTCAGTAAGTCAGCCAATTATAAATTGATAATCATATTTTAGCAACCCTAAGTTTAACGCAACCGTATAAGCAGTAAGGTAAAGAATGGAAAGTAAAGTTAGCGCAATATATTAAAGGCGAGTAAGTTGCGAGTGAGGCATCCAAGTTTGGACTATTAATTTGGGTCTTAAAGGACGTTGCCGACAAATGACGCTGCATGTGTGAAATTAATTTTCTTAGCGACTAAACGGTTAACTGCTGAGGTTTTCAAAATTCGAAAATTAAGCGTTTGTTGCTGTTATAGGATAAGAAAACTTAATTAAAAATATATAGTCGTTTGTATCGATAGAGACACACTGACACGTAAGTGTACTTAAAAGCTTTTATTTAACTTGCAATGTAACCATACTACTCTCTGTTTGGTCTAATGGTTGACTGGTAGAGAATGCCTTATGGCGTTAAGTCCACCATTTGTACATAATTTTTTTAAAATTTTGTGCAATAAAGTTTTAAATAAAATAAAAATAAATAACTCAATTTTGAAGTAGATATCTTCAACCGATTGAGCTGAAACGTTGTACACACGTTTAGTTTGGATGACAATGCATGGTATGGTATTCTAAATCCAATATGGCGGAACAGTTATTTGTAATGCATTTCTACAATATATGGGTATCAAATGAAAGGGTTTGTTGAGAGTAACAATAAAAGCATTTTAAAAAAAGTTTTTTTTACTATTAATTTATTATAATAGGTACTTACTTTTATAATATAATCATTTTTCCATACATTCATGGCAACAGATATGCTATTCTTACTTTGTTGATTTTCACTTATTCGCCTTAATAATGCTGTCTTAGAATCCGTAAGGCAACAGCTAGCGAAAATAATAATGGTCGGTATCTATTCTTTTGCTGTATTATACTAGTCCTATAATCATTTACTCATTTACTTACTTACTACTGCGGCGCAGAGACCTAAGTGGATCTTGGCCTCCGACACGAGATGACGCCATTTTTTGCGGTCGCAAGACCGCAAAAAATGTCCAGCTCCCGTCAGTTGCCAGCTCTGAGGCAGAGGCTCTGAGGCTCTGAGTGGAGAGCTAGGAAGAACCTTAAAATTGAGTAATATAATATTATATTCAATAATATAATATTATCTATACATATAATAAAACAGTAAAAATATTTTGTCTGTACATTTAGTATTTTTGACTGAAATGGATAGAGGGACACTTAAAAAGAATAATAGAAAGCAAAAAAAATTTTTTGGAATTTCTTGTCTGTCTGTCTGTCTGTCTGTCTGTCTGTCTGTCTGTCTGTCTGTATGTATGTACGCGTTTCACGCAAAAACTACTGGACGGATTTGAATGAAACTTTTTTTGTTGTATAGCCTGGGCAACATATAGGCTATAATTTATTTTGAAAACTGGAACACCTGATGAAGAACCTTAACAGAACAGCTTAACTATAAGAAATATGGAAATAGTGCCTTAACAAAAGTCGTTCAACCTGATGAGCATTTTCTGATGACGTATAAAAATTGAAGATCTGGAACATCTGATGAACAACTGCAAGAGACCAGCTACACTATAACATATATGGAAATGGCGCCTTATTAAAAGTCGTTCAACCTGATGAGCATTTTCTGCTGACGTATAAAAATTGAAGATCTGGAACATCTGATGAAAAGCTCCAAGAGAAATTTTTCATCTAAGCGAAACTCACGCGGGCGAAGCCGCGGGCGACAGCTAGTATTCAATAATATAATATTTTATACTTTTTGATGTTGTTCTGTATATCTTTGGCACTTTCTAATCCTTATCCTGTTAAACTTTAAATAAATATCTTTTAATATAGCCGGTTAGGACCAACTTTTTCGCTTACCATATATTGCTTAAGTTTTTCGGGCTGCCACAGGACAGGCATTTTTGCCTAGTGTGGGGCCAATGTTAATCTTTAGTTTTAATTTTTCCATATCTTCGTCATGTTGTCCTTAAAATGTATGTACCTTTTGTGTCAATAAATATATTTGTATTTGAAGACCAAGTGTCCGAACCAAACAGCATCGGAGAGATCAAAGCATCCAGACTCTTTTTCATACTTTTTAATAATAAGGAAGCCTTTTCTACTTTACGCATTACAAAATTCTCCTAAACGCGAAATGTGGCTTCGCAATAATTATTAAAACGACCGTTTCCAAGGCTTCACATCGTGTAATGATTACCATAAATAAACTCAATGCCATCTTTATAGACACCTAAATCCCACAGGCAGTGGAAACGAGCAGTTTTCTCTGATTGATTGGACTATAATGACACCGAAGCAAGTTTTCATACAAACGGCCATAAATTGATTTAGCCTTATTTAAAATTTAGCTTTATTTATACATAGGTGCTGTCTTATTAGATAAATATTTGATAATAATAATATTTTTTTAGATAATGAGTTAAGTACCATACTATAAGTACTTTTTCTTAAAAATACTGAATTGAATACTTTAATGAATTTTAAGTAAAGAAGTCCCTCGAACGAATAGTGATATTAACATACATACTCACGTCAGAATCACGTCTTTATCCCTTACGGGGTAGACAGAGCCAAGAGTCGTGAGACTTAGCTGAATAGTGGGCCCTCTGATGGAATGAAGATTCAGGTATAGTGACAGGTTGCTAGCCCATCGCCTATGAGTGGAGGAATCCCCAGTTTAAAGCCCTTTCTCTGGATTGACTTTTACAATCTGCGCGGGAAGAGAAGCAGCTGGCACATTCTATGTTTTTTCTTAAAGATAAAAACATGAAACATGATATTTAAATTATGTACATGTC
Organism: Ephestia elutella; assembly: GCA_018467065.1. Taxonomy (NCBI): domain Eukaryota; kingdom Metazoa; phylum Arthropoda; class Insecta; order Lepidoptera; family Pyralidae; genus Ephestia; species Ephestia elutella. The sequence continues at coordinate 15,748,453 of CM031568.1, read as the reverse complement.
AATACTATAGATATATAAACAAGAATATGTAACAAATTACAGAAAACGGTTTTCACTTACTATATTATTTCGACTTTGAATTGCTTGCCACATGTTTTTTGAATAAAACTGTGTCCTGTTTCTTCAATGGCAGAGGCAAAGAGAACAAACCCAAAAGTACGTTATTACTTTTCAACATTTTACGCATTAAACACTCAAGTTAATAAATAGGGTGTTATTTCGACTCATAATTCACGAACATTACAGTTTGTGACTTTATTTAACGTTTTCGGAAATCTTCAGTGATTTAGTTTAGTTTGTTGAGTTTTGCGTATAATTTGAGTTTACAATTGATCGCCTATTCCTGTTTCCACACGGCGAATTGAATTTAATTGAAAATTATAGCCCTGTGTCCAATAATAAACAAAAAAAGGTTATGAAATCATAAAATAAATACCTTATCATAATGTAACTAAACAGCATCTATAATAAAATCCTTTCCTAAACATAACATCACCAAACCTCCAACAATTTTCCAATACAGAACGACCACAATAATAAAAAAAAAGAAGTGTGCACCACGTGGCGAGTGGGCGGATCTACAGGCGGCTCATCCCCCACCTGTTGTGATCCGGCTGATCCGCCCCCGGCCGGATATAACCGGATATAGCTACCGCTGCGGATATACGGATACGCCGTGATCCGCCACGCCTGGCACGCCCAGTCGCGCGTAAGGAATTTTAAAAAGGTTGTGTGTTTGGGGCCTTATTTACCTTCCATATATTTATGTAGTGGTGGTTTCAGACAGACGTGTATATTTTAAAAGCTTTTATTTAACTTGCAATGTAGTAAGTATGTTCGTTCGGGTGGAATCTTAGAACTCAATTTTGAAGTAGATATGTTCAACCGATTAAGCTGTTTTGTACACACCTTTAGTTTGGATGACAATGCATTAAAGCTTGGTTTTCTTAAAGTTTTTTTACTCGGTTATTTCATTTTACTCGGAACTTTTCCTTATTTAAGGTTTATTTAGTGATATTTCAATATTGGTTAGATAAAGATTGTGCTATACATTTGACATTTGTACATCGTATTGATAATAATTTTACACGTAATAAATGTAAACAATAATGTTAATCATATTTCACTTTAATCCTAACCATAATATTTGAAAACTGAAACTAGAAATTGAACCAATTAAAAATAGTGATAGACAGCGTAGATATTTTCCCTGCATAACGCTAGTCAGGGAAGATCTCAATTGTCCAATCTAAGAATTAACTCAATGAAGGGTTCATAACCAAACCACCCTTAAACTGAGAGACAAAATGGACTTCATCTTACCTTTAAGACGTAGTTCGACCAACTAAACTCCTAATTGGCTACGAATCGAATTACAACCGGGGAATCGAACCCCGATCCGGCACTTAGCATCCTTTTAACGGTTTAGTGGAGACGGATCCCTTGCGAGACGATATGGCAATTAAAGGATATTATAGTGCTTAGTTTGGGTGTCTGCAGGTGATTCGTAATGGGACTATTGTGTTACCACTCTAACTTAACCGGGAGTAAAGATGTCGCGCATGTATTGTATATCTACAGTGGATAGTAGCTACTTTCGGCGATATACACGATACAATATATTTACGTTTTGTAACGACCTAATCTAAGGGGTATAAGCTAGCTTGGAAAGTAGATTTTTTTATTTAATTATATTTTTTTAGAATGGTGAAATATCTTTGGACTGCTCATTGCTTAATTATGAGGAATATGGGGGATGTGGCCGCCTGTGCTAGCAGCTTATCTTCAAGGGTGCTCAGGTGCAGGTGAGGAGATTGCAGATCTTGATTCAAACGATATTTTTGATGATATACATTTACTTTGTGATGTAAACAAATTACAAACCGCCAGGAACTTGGCTTTGAATAGCGAACTTTAAATGGATTTAAAAATATAAGAATTAAAAGATAAATAACAGTGGAGGATCGAACAGAGTCGTCGTTAGTAGATTTGGTAGTTGATGGATATTCAAAAATCGATTATCATCACACTGACAGCTGTCAATGCACGTTGTTCCGATCAACGCAACGTAGAATTATATGTGCGTGAACAGGAGACTTTTCCAGAACTCTCCCAGAAAAACAGATGACATTGTTTTAATTACTATTATTTTAGGCAAAATTCTTTTGTTATGTAATTATGATGTTTATGACGTTATGTGAATTATACCTATAATGTTTACAATCTTCCTAAATCATGCCTTACACATAACTGACCAAAACAGCTACCTCCGGGCAACTTCGACGTTTCTCTGTGGACAAGACGCTGGAGCACTTTGCCGTCCAATAGTTCTAAATTAGCCCAGCCGGCCCGGTTGCACCGACAGGTTAACTTTGCTTTAACTCAGTATTAGTTAAGTAACAATTTAATTTTTATCTTTAGATCAAAACACTGACGATTATTGGAAAACGTGGAAAATGTCAAAGATAATGTTTAATTTAAGTGTGAAATAATTAATAAATAATATAAGTTTATGCGAAATGACTAGCGCAAGAATGCAGGGAATAACTGGATGCGTTAAACGCAAAACCGGCGGCAATGGCGCACTTGGGAAAGGCCTATGTCCAGCAGTGGACTGCTACAGGCTGATGATGATGATGGTGATGATAAGTTTATGTGGAATGAAGTGTAAAGGCGAAAAATAACGTAACTAAAACACATAAGTAAAACATTGTATATTAATTAAATAAAAATGAACAAAATTTATAAAACAGAATTTATACACAATTCACATTCTCAAATAAACAAAAGTCATTGGAATTTCGCTAAATGAAACCTTACCAACTTCACCAATTAAAAATGTTCTAAAACCTTCATTGTTCAACCGACCACCTGGTCATCGTGCGGCAAGCGTCTTTAGAAGCATTACCCTGAAATGCACTAATGCCTCTCCGATACTGTGGAAAACTGTTAAGGGGCTGGTTAGAGGCTTTCTAAGATACTCATATAATTAGTGTATTGTACCTTTAACGTCCTATCGAAGTAACCATATCCTATTTGCTATGCCGTACGACTTTCGGCACACGATTTTAGCCTTTAAACCAAACATGATAGAGAACATCGAGGTTTAAATTCGGTGCTAATTTATATTTGGAAAATGAAAGACAAGTTTGCTTGAGTTACTGGCCGGTTGCAAGGGTCATTATCATCCAGAAAGCGGGCTTTTGAATTTAGAACATTCGATGCTTAATAAATTTAATAAGGCGGCAGCGTCTTATTTGGTCGTGATGTGACTGAATAAAGAACCTGTCCATATGAAAATATGTCATAAAAAGCATAAAAATTAGGAAATTGTCTAAATAAAAGCTTTAAATGTTAAAATAAGTTGTAGCAAGTCCACTAAGTATTAAGTACGTAGGTATATTAAATCTTATGAAGATTTAAGAAGAATCAGGACATTTTCCAAATTATACTTGGGGCGGTTTATTAACTCGATATATTTTTAGATATGTTTTATCAATAAGTGGCCATATATGTATACTTATGTTTTAAATAAATATTCCAAATCTACATAAATATTTAAGCGATATGGTAGCAATGCTACGCAGTGCTACGAAATGTAGAACGTGCTACGACTTTAAGAATTGTACGACTTTAAGTACTATATGAATTTCGATGAAATTTGGAACACGGGTTGAGTGAAACATGAAAAAACTTATAGGGTATTTTTATTTCGATATTTTCATGCAAGCGAAGCCACAGGACGCAGATAGTATAATTATAAATATCCCGATATTTCAATACTTAATTAGCATGAGTTGTTGTTATATTGCAGTTATTGAGTTTAGTAATTAGATCGATTTTTACATTAAAAGCCTTAAACTGTTCGCTATGTAAATGTATTACAAAGTATAAATCGATAGAAGTTAATCGTATATTATTTTATCGAGAAATTATTTAAAAAAAAATGGCTAAATATCTGACTAAAAAGTTACAGAATCAACGAGCCCATTAGCTCTAGTACAGTCGGCCAAATAAATATGGATCTTTTAAAGCGCTCTCCTAATTGCCTGCAGATGGACCCGTGCCAATTACTGCCGACATTTTACTGCACAACAAGAATGGTACGTAAAAGAAGCAACTTATATAACGATTAGTGTTGCAGAAATAGTGTTGACTATCGATAGAATTGTCAATAGTATTGTAACCTTTGTCCAGCAGTGGACGTCTTTCGGCTGAGAGAGAGGGAGAGAGATTGTAACCTTAAAAAATAGTCAAACTATCGATAGTCCTGCAACGCTTTACGATAGATGTACTGAGGCGTCACCATCCCATTACCTTACCAAAAAAGTATTTATATTCTTCTTAATTTAGTGGTATTGGGCTAAAGGTAATCACAAGTTCTTGTCCGTTTATAACATTTAAGTTTACCTTTGCACTACTGCACATTATTGCACACGCATTATTTTTTTTACATTGTGGCGTTTCACTCACCATTTGATGATTGGAAGAAAATCTTATACAAAATTATGTTTTTATTTACATGCCGTCGCCCGTCTCAAAATCTCATACACGAGGTATTTCGGAGAGACATTGTTATTTTTTTCAGTAATACTTGATCTTCTTGGATGCTTTTTTCCTATAACATTTGAACCTCACTATGATAGTAAAATTAATAATAAAAATGTAAAAACAATGTTCTCAAACAATGAATGGTAAACAATGAATGAATGGTGCAATTAATTAATGGTAGATTTTCGGCTGAGAGAGAGATGGTACACAACAACGTATAGCACGCTACAGTGTTCGTTTGACGACTTCAGTCATAGGCTCATGTCATGGTTAAGTAATCTGAGTCGCGCACACACACCAACGTCATGGCTAACAACAGGGTAAATAGACTCGGCCTTACTTATAAACGTTACTTAAATTTTAAGTAATACTTAGGGGCTGCTTAACAAAAATTCTTACTTATAAACGTTGCTTAGTTCTAATGAGTTGCTTAGCAATGACTTTAATGCACTGTCAAATTAAGCAACCTCGTACCCTTGTTTAAATACGTAAGTAACAAGATGGCGGTTATTTGGGCACCAGCTGATTCCGTCCGAAGCGTCATTGTAGCAGGTAGCATCCCTTTCAGCATTGTTTGTCTGTTGCATTTGTAGTAGTTTCTTTTGTTTTTCGTGTGATAATGGATATTTTTGAATATTTTGATGTACCTATTGCGCTTATTTTGTAATGCAATAGAGGAACTAAGGCGATTTAGAAGAAGAACAATGGGAATTATTAGAAGGCCAAAGCTAAATAATATGAGAATGAATCATATGCAAGAATTAAGTAAAAGTGGTTTTCAGTATAAGTAGGTATAGATTTTGCAAAGAAAATATGCAAAAGATATTAGAACTATTATAGAGGAACACACTCATTTTTTTATAGATATATGTAGGTACATATTTTTAGCAATAATCATTATTTATGCCAAAATTCCGAAATACAATACAAACAATGAAACGAAATGGTACCGTGGTCGCTTCGAGTAACAAGGACTTCCGCGCGCAGCACGGGAGTCCGTGTTGCTCTATGCGTGGTCGTAAAATAATTTAACAGCGAAGCTTTTTTTGGCATGTTTACTTTTTAATTTTCAATTGAATTATACCAATGTTGCCATTTCATAACATTAAAATGGCTAATACTTTTTTTAAGCTGCCAACATTTCGGCAGTGTTGCGAGAGTAAAATACTTTTTGTGTCATTAACAGTTCATTAAGTAAGACAAGCTTAAGTAACGTTTATAAGTAAAGAATATTTAATTACTAATTAGGAAGTTAAGTAGTCATTAGTTAAGACGTGTCTAAGACGATCATTAGTAGATTTTTATAAGTAAGACTGTAAAACTCTAGATCAAGCTATGGAGTAAAAGAACCAAATCTTTATATCTGTACTTTAAATGTTTTGTGATTTAGCTGCGAGTTCAACTGTGCCGATAAATTGAGAAGATACTAACTCGGTGGTGACTAATGACTATTTAGCTTTATAGCGAATTTATTGTGAACATTACTTCTCGATTTGCGTTATCGAGAGCCGTATCCAAAATCGCGTTGCTTGACGTTTTATGGCGTTTGCGATTGATTGAGCTTGAAGGGAAATCTGTTTCTGTGTTTTGTTTATTGATGTAAAACATCTCTTGGCGTGACTTGGCAGTAAAATCGACACGAATTGTGTGACGGAAAACGGCTTGATAATGTCGTGCCACGATGCTTATGATGTTTTACATCTGCTGGTCGTACGTCGGATAAAGGCCGACTTAAAAAAATCTGTTTTTTATTTTTTAGATTGCTCTTTATTATAATTTTCTTGCTATTAAAATAGCGCTGAAGGAGCCAAGAACGGAGATGAAGGTGTCCTGTGTGTCATTCTAGGTTTTCTTCATTTTGAATACCATTGCATATGAAATCTATCTAAGTACTTCTAGCATCAACAATAACTAAGACCATCCATACCAAAATTCCTTCTCTCAATCTTTCTCATTTTAAATTTAAGATTTTGTGGATGAAATAAAAAATATATTCCCCTGGCAAAAACTGCAAGTAGCAGGAGGAGGCAGTAAAGCAATGAAATTCGTTAGCTACGATCAGAGCACATTAGCTGCGATAGTGCGGTCTTGATGGCAGCTAGGACACACTGCTCTCACGCCTCGCGAGCATAACTAACTATAAAGAAAAGGTATAAAGGTTGGCTGGAAGAAATTGCATTTGCGATAAGCTCGCCTTTGCGCTCATTTTTATATTTACTTTTGTCTCTACTTTGTATGTTGTTTCTGTAAATGGTGCAATAAAGTGTTGATCTATCTATAAATTAAAAAGTGACAGCAAAATAATTAAATTTGTTAGCTACGGTCAGAGAACATTAACTGCTATAGTGCGATCTTGATGGCTGCTGACACACTGCTGTCACGCCTCGCAAGCATTAAAGCGATACAATTTACTATCTATGTTGGGGACACTCTCACGCCTCGTAAGTAAAATAACTAAAAATCACGTGCCGACATCTTCGCATTTTCATAAGTGATCCTAAACAGAATGGCTGGGCAACCGTACAAGCGTATATAATAATATAACGGTACCTATCAAAACAAAACTAAATGAGCCCACAAACAAACAAACAAACAAACAACAAATAACAAACTAGGCTCGTTTAATGTCTTGTCAAGAGCCAGGGCAAGGCCGGTGCTACAGTGGTTATTCATCGTTAACTGTATGAGGTTGGTAGTTAACGTCTCAGTTACAGAAGTTATTCACTGTGCTAGCGCGCAGATGACGACGTAGTGAACGCACAATACACAGATAATATGAGTAACAGAATAGAGATAACCATACAAGTGCCCGCGTCTTCCTAACCTAGCTCTTAATTTGCTTATTTTGCTTTCTTTCTTTCTTATCAAGTGTGTTATTACTAAAACTGGTGTCAGATTTTATTCAAGTCACCTAAAGGCATCTTACATGACTTTTACGACTACCGCCATCTAGGCAGTAGCCGTATACACACTAGTTAACTAAACAGTTAGCCAATGTCACAGATAATATATAATACCCTATCCAATGTGAATGTTTCCTCACGTTGTTTTCCTTCACCAGAAGCAAGTGGTATGGTCTATGAGAAAACTAGCATACATGAGACAGATTGGTCTATAAACTCATGTGACACAGGTAGGATTTGAACCCGGGCCCTACCCTACCTCAGGTGGGTGTCATTACCACTAGGCCACCATCGCTTCAAATCCGCTTTAAATTTGCTTGTTGGCCGGTATTTGCTCGTTTTCCTTACTTTCCGTGTGTGAGATCCCAGTAATGTGCGCGGTAGTTTATGTCACAGCGATAGTCGCTACAGAGGTTATTCGTTGTGCTAATGTGCAGACTCTCGTTTGCATTCTGCATTGCAGGGGGAGATGCGCAAAGAAAACTGACGAATTGTTTTTGCAATATAGAGTTTTGTGTGATGATTTATTTAGGTTATCATTTGGAGTAGATAGGTGTTTTAATTGTTGCTATATTTGATAGCTTGGTATCTGAATATTAGGACCAAATTATACTTTATAGCTCTATTATACTTTAAAGCGAGATCTTACAAATACATAAAGTATACTTCTCTCTTTAGTCGTATTTCCTCATGACTGAGGGTCGTGGTATATGGAATGAAACACACACAACGACACTCTAGGTAATCTAAATGGAGTGGTTTACCAATGCCTTCTCCATTTCACATACTAGCTGATAATCATCAAATAAGGTGCAGGTTTCCTCAAGATGTTTTCCTTCACTGGAAGCAAGTGGTGGTCGATAGAAACTAACATAGGTACATGAGTCAGATTGGCATATAAACTCAGCACGGGCAGGATTCAAACCCTGGACCTTTGCAGCCACTGGCGGGCGCTCTACCACTCGGCCACCACCGCTTCAAAGTTACTCAGATGATGACAAAGTTGCTCATAAAATTTATAATCCCTCCATGGTCAAGTTTAATCCACGATATGAACAATTTTATGCTTATAACTTACGTAATAAATGCAATGATGTGTTGATGTAAGAAAATTATAGACAAGAATTAATTACAAAACTGTATTACAAAAAATAATTTCAAAAATATTACCTCTTTCTATCGTAGAAAGGTAAAAATGAAGATTTATATCACCGTCTCGTCGCCAAATCTAATGTATTCAAATATTGCATATGAAACCTACTCGTACGTCTAGCAATTCTCAACATAAAGGTGGTACGAGACGCCGCGCTACCGGAAGTCGCACTATTTTCATTCCATGTAGTGCCACATTTAATTTTGTTGAAATTCTAAAGGCTGGTCCACACGGTGCGTTGGGACGCTGACTGCAGCAGTACCGCTGTGGCGTTCAAAGAAAAGTTATTTAGATACTCGACGTGCAATCAGCGGTATTCTACAAGAAGTTTATTTTGATCTCCGTGGCGTAGTGGTCACCACCCCCGTCCGCCATCTAGAGACTTTGGGTTCGAATAGTAGGCAAATATATGTTGTTTCACAGAGATTCGATTCTAGGTGCGTTTCTGTGTTTGTGTCCATTGAACTCACAATACAAGCTTAGTGTTTAGTGTTTATGAATCTTTCTGAATTCTCGTGAAAACATTTAGGGTTACTATATTTATGGTTTACTCGTATATGGCAACTCTGTCTATGTTCGGCGCGGCCTTCAACGCCCCGTGTAAACTTACCGTAACGCAGCCGCGCAAAAATGTCAACTTTATTCCGCCTCAGCTGGCGTCTTCGTTTCAGTCGGATGCTTTGCTTCTTCATTTTATGAAATGTTCCACAGTTTCGAGACTGGCTTTTGAGAAACTATAACTTTATGAAAACTTATACAGAAGCTCCCAAGTAAGACGTGGCTTCTAGCAAAAATTTACCAAAGCGTATTTAATTTACGTTATGACTTCTTGTAGATGAAATTTAAAGGAATGTGAAACTGTAGTAATATTTCATTTAATGTATAGGATTAGGTTTCAGAAGTAGACGAAAATTTTGTGGTGAGAATGAAATTTACACAAGAATAAGCCCAAACTATGCTTAAAGTAAATTAAATTAGCTTTAATAACTAAGTACAATATACAAGAAATAGCAAATGCGTATTATGTGTGAACAATGTCGGTAAAGCAAAAGCCGCGATCGAACTAAATCATCCAATATTCTATTTCGCCAACATCGAAACAAAGATTAATACAATAAAACTACCCTATCGAAAATCGGAAGCCATTTATCAAATACGTTTGTGGAGCACAAAGCTTCGATCTTATAACCCATCTGAAATTCATATTGAGACTCGATCGCATAAAGTCGAATACACACTGTAAAAGGCTGAGCTCCCCCGGGAAGGGAGTGAAAGGCCAGGAGCGATAGCACTCATCGCAGGAATAAGCCTGTTTCCACAGTCCCCACGACGAGGTTTAGGCGACATAGACTCAATGCTGTTTTATTCTGCTGCCATCAATACTTAAAATGCTTGTGAACGGTTTAGTGATGTGGTGAGTGTCGATATCGATAGAGTAATTTTTGGATTATATGGGAAAACTTTTAAGGGTCTACCCTACTTACCAGGGCTTTTTGCAAATTACTTACTCTTTTCACACCAAAGTTATTTATGAATCAGAGTACCTATCTGTTTAATGGGCAATTTTCTGACAGCTAAATTAAAAAAAGAAATCTGTATCAAAAAGTCTCAACAGACGGCGTTTTATGAAAGCAGAGTCATGATAATGGCTGTACCTATATTGTGCGCTATTTCTTGTCAACCAGAGGCAGAAAAAAATCACCTAACAGTTTGGCAGTTGCACAAATCACAATATTAATACTTTTTAGATTTTTTTTATTGAGTTATTTTTTAATGCCATTTTTAGTGCAATTTTGCTTTTTGTATGGACTAGCCTTTTACTAAGCGCCACCTATAAAGTCATCTGGAACTATTTTTTTTTATTTGGGTCTCGGAAAACCATCCATCATGACGAAGCAAACATTCAAATCAAATAGGGTCCAGAAAATCAAGTACTTGGTATTTAAAAAAATATTGTTTTTAAAAATAAGTTTTAATTTGTTTTCATTTTCTTTTCAAAGAACATTTCTTAATTGAACTAAAATTACTGCTTCACCAAAAATTTCTTCTGTAATATAAACTCTTAAACTACGTAGGTAGTTTAAGAGTTTATATTACTAATTTTTAGAATTAAACTAAGAAATTTAAACTAAGACAACGAAAACAAATTAAAACTTATTTTTAAAAACAAACTAAACTACACTACAACATATAAAAGAAACCACTAGGTACTACTACTTATATAAAATATAAAAAAATACGTGACAAAAATAAAGAAGGGAAATGGACCAATTATTTCGCATTCGTACTGTTTCAGTTATTTTAAAATCCAATAAATTAGATACATCCCGATGTAGGCATCAGGCCTAGGCAGTAATTTAGCACACATTCGAAAAATCTGTCTAGTGTATTCCACGGATGTGATAGTATGAGGATTTAGAATATGACGTTATTAAACGTCAAAAGATTCGTTTAACTTTATCGATAACTCTACATGATGTGTCCCGTGCCTAGTATAAAAGGATTGACATTTGAGGTTGAGAACGAGCGGAGTAGCGGATTCAGACGTCTGACGAAGACAAAGTCGTTCCAAACGAGTGCGCTATATTATTTTTAACTATTGCAAAGTTCTAAAGAGATCTAAATACTGTTTCAAATTTATTTGCTAACTAGCTTTTGCCCGCGGCTTCGCCCGCGTGAATTTCCTACGGGAACAGTGCTTTTTCCCGGGATAAAAAGTAGCCTATGTACTATTCCAGGTCATTATCTACCTCTGTACCAAATTTCATCGAAATCCGTCCAGTAGATTTTGCGTGATTGAGTAACAAACATCCTCACAAACTCACAAATTCACAAACTCACAAACTCACAAACTCACAAACTCACAAACTCACATCCAAACTTTCGCATTTATAATATTAGTATGGATTATAGCAAATAAATATATTTGATAAAAAGTAATCTTCTTAAAATATATTCCTCCGTACTTTATATTATTAAAATAATTTCGCTTAGTACCTAAACAATAATAATATAGTTACCTAGGCATTTTCAAAACAAAAATTGTAATTTAATGCAACGCAATTGTATAACAAACAATACGTTAAAAAGTCAGAAGTAAGTTTACTTTAGCATAAATATTCGTATAATAATACTTCCTACCTATTTGAAATTAATGAAGTTACAAAATCCTTGTTAATAAATAAGTACTTATTTTAAAATGCCGCCTTTCGATGCGCCGCCCTATACCTTAGGTGACCGAATACTTTAAAAAAAACAATTGTCCTGTCACAAAAGCCCAATTTGTGAGAAACCAAAAAGTCGCAAATTGCTGTCTCGTCCAGGTCAACCGGCTTAACATGCGAAGGGCAAATCCTTAGTGGGCACAAATAAATAAGATACGAACATCATATTTTCCCGTAGAAAGGTCTTTTGTGATATGTAGAGCGTGCGCAACTTTTGTTTGTTACTTACTTTATAGCCGGTTAGCCCGGTTAGCCTTTTTGTTAAATTTTAATAGAAATTAAATATTGACACTTAATTGATAAAGCAGCTGGCATTGCTAAAAACATCATTTTTTATATCATAACTAGCAATTGCCTGCGGCTTCGCCCGCGTGAATTTCCCACGGGAACAGTGCTTTTTCCCGGGATGAAAGGTACCCTATGTCCTTCTTAATACTTCTGACTATGTGTATGTGAAATTTCAGGAATATTGGTTCAGTAGATAAAACCTGAAGAGGTAACAAACAAACTCACTTTCACAATTATAATATTAGTTAGGATAAACTAAATTTATTATTTATTTCAAAATGTATCTTTTTAATCAGAACCTTTTTTCAAAGAGTTATACAATCTAGAAGATTTATCGAATGTAATTCTTATATAGATCAACAAACGAGTACTCACTATGATTGATTGCGATCTACAGCAAGGAGTGTGCGCTCTAGATAATTGTTACTCAAAGTATTTCCTGATCCCTTAGCATTATGCGAAGGGTCAGCAATAGATAGGTATTACGATGTAATTCTTGGATCCCAATCGAGGTAAGTCGACTTTTTATTGCTTTTTTTATTACTATCCGGATTTACGTGTTTTGTTTTAAAAAAAGTAGATGACGAAATGTTATTGTTCGGATTTTATAGTATCATTTATAGATTTAGAAGTTAAACGAGCTCGGGAAGATTCTAATTAATTTATGGTAATTTCATTTCCATTATGACTCTCATAAGTATTTTTTTTCTTTATTCAAACTAGCTGCAGCTTCAATAGAAATTTTAAAAATTATACTCTCAGTACTATTCCTTGTTGTATTCGTGTACCAAATTTCATCGAAATCTGTCTAGTAGATTTTGCATGATTGAGTAGCAATCCTAACTAATATTATAAATACGAAAATGAGTTTGTTAGTTTGTTTGTTACCTCTTCATGCTTTATCTACTGCACCGATCATCAAAAAAGATTGCATACACATAGTCACGGGTCCAGAGAAGGATATAGGCTATCATTTATCTCGGAAAATAGTACGGTTCCCTAGGGAACAACAAAAGATCGGGCGGAGCCGCGGGCGAGAGCTAATAATCTTACATTCTCACACATTTTTTTTTTAATTAATAATAATAATGGGATTTTATTATGAGATTAAAAAAAGATCACTCACGCACCTCTATGTACCTTTTATACACGTACACCAATAACAAATATATCACACTATTACAAGAAATAGGAAAATCGTCTGAAAATTTAAAACTTGTATCGTAGTTTGGGCGGTAAGGTTCAATAAATAAGGATTGGGCCCATTAGAGGCGGTCAGCAAATCTTCGCCCGCCGAACGCCACTTACTTAGACTTAGGGGACGCTATTTTGTAACAGATTTGGGATTGTAACGTCCACTTTGGATGCTTTAATGCAACTATACGATACTTTAGTGGAAATGGTCGAGATTTTAAGTGCCAGTCTTGCAATTTGGCTACTGTTACATTATAAAGATTTTGTCTGTGTACAAAATAAAATGTATCAACGTGTTAAAATAACAAATCTGATTACTACCATGAACAAACCAATACCGTACCGTCTTGGTACACCGGTCCAATAACTAAGAAAAATTATTTCTATCAGTGGTGGCCTCTAATTTATTAGTGGCCACTGAACCCAAGAATTTGTTCGTAGGGCTGACTCGGATGTCACACTTATTTTTAAATTACATTTATATCTTACTAGCTGTCGCCCGCGGCTTCGCTCGCGTGAATTTCCCACGGTAACAGTGCTTTTTCTCGGGATGAAAGGTACCCTATGTCCTTCTCCATACTTCTAGCTATGTGTATGCAAAATTTCAGGAAGATTGGTTTAGTAGATAAAGCGTGAAGAGGTAACAAACAAACAAACCAACAAACAAACAAACAAACTCACTTTCGCATTTATAATATTAGTTAGGATTAGTAGAGTTCTTGTTGATATTGTGTTATGTAATATTAATGATTTTTATAGAAGAGCGAGGTTTTCTAACACAAGCATATTTCTTTGCTTAAAAGAAAACCTCAACCTTTAGTAATTGATGTATTGTTGTGAGAAATAAAGAAATTGTAATTTTTTAATAATCTAATTTATAATTTTTTTGTTTTTGCTTAGTTACTAAACAATATTACACTTGCTCGGTTTTTGTATTTTTTGATGTACGTTAGGTGAAATAAAAAAAAAATCTTATTTCTAATTTAATCTAAATACCTAGGTATAATAGATACTCATGACATTGTGAAATAATTATCTTACCTTATGTATGACTAATTGGAAAATACCTTATTGTAAAAAGAATAATAACTCTTCTATATAAATTATCTTAATCTTAACAATGAAAACAATTTAATCTAATTTATGCAAAGGTACCACTAGGTATTGATTAGTATTATTAGGCAGTAGCTTTGAGATAAAAACCTATTGTACTTTATTAAGTTCGAAGAGTTCTTAAAAATAGTTATACACAAAGATAGATACAAAAGCTAAACGAACTGAAAAAAAAACCGGCCAAGTGAGTGTCGGACCACGCATAAAGTAGGGTTCCGTAGTCATTTTTGGCACCGCGCTTTTTTGCTAAATATTAAGCTTCATTTAGTCCTAACAGTATGTAAAAAAACTTTTTAAGTTATACTGTTCTTTTGGAAAAAAGTATATATTTTTATTTTATTTATAACTAGCTTTTGCCCGCGGCTTCGCCCGCGTGAATTTCCCACGGGAACAGTGCTTTTTCCCGGGATAAAAAGTAGCCTATGTGCTATTCCAGGTCATTATCTACCTCTGTACCAAATTTCATCGAAATCCGTCCAGTAAATTTTGCGTGATTGAGTAACAAACATCCTCACAAACTCACAAATTCACAAACTCACAAACTCACATCCAAACTTTCGCATTTATAATATTAGTATGGATTTCAAAAGTATTCATCACAGGATACCCTAAACAATTTTAAATAAGAGTTTCCGCGCCCGTTTTTTTTACGTGAGTGATTTGAAGTTTATAGGTTCAATACTTTAGAAATCACAGGGGGGGGGGACACCGTGTAAACGACTTTGGCGGGCTATATCTCGCAAATGGTAAAGCTGATAAAAAAGTGTTGTATGGAAACCCTACCTTATTTTCATAGTCCTTTTCAACGATACCCCACATAAGGGGGTGCACTCAAAAAAATAATTCACCCCCCCTTTACATGTATGGGGAGGTACCCTTAAAAAGGGGTAATTTTAATTTTTTGTATTTTTTAAAATGAGATCTATATGTGAAGTATCCTCGAACCAAGTACATGCAAATCAGTCCATAACCGTAGAAGATATTCTGCTGTGACAGACTAGGACGGACGGACGGACTGAACGATCTTACGAGTATAAGGGTTACTTGTCGGACTACGGAACCCTAAAAATAAAAAAAATTGAGAAATTTAAAATACTTACATAATATGAATATATAAATTGCTGAATTTTCTTGAATGAGCTTGAAACATGAAACATTTCAGTTCTAATCGAGAGCTTATCATCTCATCGACCCCATGGAGGGGTGGAAGTAGGTCACCCTCAGTAACGAAGTCAGACAGGCGTGGACGAGCGTGTCGCGTTTTTTAGACACCTGAGTTTAAGCTTACGGCACTTAGGATTATTGACGAAAGCAAACTTTGTTTTAGAGCGCTTCCTTAAAACTCTGTCGATGGAAATTGACAATCGATTCAGGATCAAAACGACAACCTTCGGTTTTAAGTCACCTGAATTATTAGCTGGTTTTTATTTATCATTTTTTTTTAATATAAGACAGAGGGTTGTCGTTTTGTATGAAACAGTTAATTTGTTTTTTTTTGTTTAAATACAAATCATGGGACGCACTTATTACTTCCATGGTTCAAATATTTTATTTAAGTTTAAAGGCTCTCTATGATTGACTCATCAAATATATATATATATATATATTTATTTTATTTATTTATCAAAGTCCAGCCCAAGTTCTTAGAATTGGGAAAGCTGGAACTTGGTTTCTATATCCACAACAATTTCCGTTTTAAAAGGGAGTTCAACTTGGGCTTTGCTTAAGTTAAGCCAAAGTAAAACATTTTGTACTAGGTAATACTTTATGGTCTAGTTTGAGAGATAATAAACCAAATCAAGATCACCTCTGAGATATTCAGATAACGAATCGGTACTCTGATTCAGGAATACTTAGCTCAGTCTATTATATCAAATACTATATATAGTATTTGATTATATCTACCCTCTAGAGCAACTTTGAATATTTCCGTGATATAGTTTGTTTTATTATGATTAGAAAGATATGATTAGAAATATAAAGAGTTCTGTTTACAAGAACAAGGCAATTTTATTTCTTTACTATCTTTCGCCCGCGGCTTCGCCCGCGTGAATTTCCCACGGTAACAGTGCTTTTTCCCGGGTGATGGTACCCTATGTAATTCTCAGTACTTCCAACTATGTGTATGCGAAATTTCAGAAAGATTGGTTCAGTAGATAAAACGTGAAGAGGTAACAAACAAACTCACTTTCACATTTATAATTTTAGTAAGGATTAGGATAATTAGGAACTCATTAATGCACTGACAGTTGCCCAAGAAGGCGTGCAGTGAGCCAAAGTTACATTTATAATTCAATGGTTACATTATATTAATAATGTATACATCTACAAAGCGTCTTAAATTAGTGTTAAAAATATCTACATATGGTAATAGAGCAGGGCGTTGAACGTTGAGTAAAGATACAGCTAAATAGATTTATGGGTGCGTACCGCGCTGTGCGAAAGTGTCTCCGCCCCGCCGAGAACAGCGGACGCTACAATCGAAAGAATGTTTACCTATAAACGACATAATAGAAACTAGGTGTGTCCTGCACCTAATTATAGACAATGTCTTGGTTAAATACCTATCTTTATCAGTCAAGTAAATATTACTAAAACAACGGCTTGGCTCTATGAGTAATGTACGTATTTTCGTACCATTGTAGATATATCTTTGGGCTGGCGATAAGTCGATACGTAATCAGAGATAAAATGGAATTCGTTATCGGTTTGAAAGCACAGGTTGTTTTTTTATTATTTAATTCATATGTAGCGAAAAGATAGTTTTAAAGAAAATAGATTGAATTTCGGTGGCTTGAATTTTACCCATGACATGACATTTTTAATAGAGACACGATTTTTTTTTATATTTCTGACTAGCTGTGCCCGCGGCTTTGCCCGCGTGGATTTGGTTAGTTGAAAATAATATTTTTAAAATTTAAATACATAAGCGGTGGTGACCGAGTGGTTAGGGTACAAAAAAAAAAAAATCACAAAGAAAAATGGAAGTGAGAATGGGAGAATGGGAGTAAAAATCACAGGATGGAAAACCGCGACCGGTAAACGGTCACCGTCCCTGTTCAAATTTGACGCCTGTGACTGCAAAAGACCTTGATCCGAATCCTGCCCCATACTACATGAGTTTGTATACCAATCTGACTATTGTATGGTAGTTTCATCGATCGCCACTTCCGGTGAAGGAAAGCTCCGGAAGTAATCCAAAAAAATTCAAAATATGCTTACAGTATTTTAACTTGTAATTTTTGAGAAAATAAAACCCAAAAATTGTAATACAGTAAATTTATTAAAAAAGAACATCTTGTACACCAAGGGTGACTGAGGAAAGAAACCCACGCCGTATCTACGGACAGTCCGCCTAATCTCTCTATCATTGAAACAGGCACCTTTAGCCACAAGAATTCAGCTAGTTTTGATCATGAAATAGAAAGCACAGTGACGTATCTGTTGATAATTACAATAAATGCCACAGTGGGTTCCCTGGCGATATTATGTGCCTACACACACAGCTCGCGATAACATGTGCAGCTGATAATAATTGTGATGGATATTGGTGAGTGAAGAAAACAGTGTTAACCCTATTTTTGCCAATAACATCTGAAATAATTTAAGAATTCGCATTTTTTATTTTTTGGTGGCACGATAAGGAGTGTTTTTGATGTTATTTTGTATGGCCTCTTATGATCTTTTGTTTTTAAAGATAGTACAAAAAGTAGCTAAAATATCGAAAAATTTGTCGGATTTATATGTTCGATAACTTTTAATTGCTCATACGAAGGCTTATAGAAAAATATGTAAATGATTAAACTGAGTATTAAAAGGAGAGGATAATTCCATTGTTCTATTTATCTGACAAATACTGCCGGTGATAGTGGCCTAATCAATGGTTCTCAAATTTTATCTCTGCGTTAAGGATGACAACAACTGATTTATCAAATATTGAACTCTAAAATTTGACACGTTTTATCATCGAGATAATATGTACTAACGCACGTTTTATCCATTTCTCATACTCCCATTTCTTTTATCTCAGGACATGAAAGCGTCTCATAAAGAAATGCCTAACACAATGTTTAACACACTGTTCTTGTTACTAGTAGGTTTAAGTAGCACTACTATCATTGAAACATTGAAACACTGATATAAAGAATACCACACTCTATGCCTATGTTCTTCGAGGACTTGCGACAAAAGGCACTAATGAAATACGAATAAAAATAAATTTCTTTATACAGGTCAATTACTTAGTATAAATTTCCCTCCTTATACCAGGTCAGGTCAGATAATTGATCTTTTTAAGTTGTCATTTGTCCAAATAGTATTAGGGGTGAAAATGCAACAGAATGTAAATAACTTTCAAATTTGTACATATCCATACATTTCAAGAATCTATCATTCAGGATATTACTGAGAAGAGGCCGTATTTATAGCAAAACAATTATGGATTTCCAGATGCAGCAACCCTAGCGCTATGGTTCTGGCTTCTGCTGGTGATTACGAGAGCAAGTGTAATAAGGAACGCAGGCGGAACAGTGTGTGAGGCGTACTACGATAGCTGGCAGCAGAACCTCTCTACTAACTGCTCCAATCGTGGACTGAGCGAGTTACCTGATGATTTAAATACTGAAGTAAGTAACCTCAACATCACAAGTGACCTCAATATACAAGATTTATAGTCCTATTCAACTATAAGAGTAATAATGATAGTCAAAGGTCTTCGAGCAAGAGGGACTTCTGCGCGCGACCGTATTGCTTTATATAAATGGTTGACTGTTAAAAGTGCAGCCTAGTACTCGTATGAGAAACAGGGTTGATACAAAAATAGCATTTATGAAAATTAAATTGTACTACATACATACGTATTATGTAAGAGTCGTACCTTGACCCAGGAGTCCATTTCCATAGTAATTCTTTCCTTGTAAGACTTTGCGATAAGAAGTAGAAACTATCAAGTTTATTATTATTGATTGAAAACTTTTTTTCTTTCAGACGGTGGTGCTCTATCTATCGAACAACAACTTTGCGAATTTTCCCGAAAAACTACAAGACTTTTCTCAATTACAAAGGTTGGAGTTCTCCGGAAATGGATTAAGTTCTCCTCTTCCCAATTTTATGGTGCCAATGTACTCATTAGGCACGTTAAATCTTTCTAATAATAAATACAATTCTTGGATTAAAACCGGTC
Source organism: Ephestia elutella (assembly GCA_018467065.1). Taxonomy (NCBI): domain Eukaryota; kingdom Metazoa; phylum Arthropoda; class Insecta; order Lepidoptera; family Pyralidae; genus Ephestia; species Ephestia elutella. The sequence continues at coordinate 15,728,845 of CM031568.1, read as the reverse complement.
AAAGGTTTCTCATACTCAGACTTGACTTATCCAAAAATTCCATAAATGCCATCGACGACACTGCTTTTAGTGACCTGCCCTACTTGTACTACCTCGATCTCTCAGAAAATAGAATCCAAGATCTGCCATTGGACGTATTTTCTGATACTCGCTTAGAGACGCTCATCTTGACCGGCAATTACTTTTTTACTTTTCCTAAATTTATATCCTCCACTTTAACAAATCTTGTTTTAAGAAATTGTCAAATACCAGACTTTCCATTTGATTCACTAACTGAAATGAATTCGATACTCCGACTTGATCTATCAATGAATTATATTGAAAGCGTTCCTGATAAACTAGCTTCAAACACATTACAAGAATTGGACTTAAGTTCCAATGGCATATCGTCATTAAACATGTATTCTTTTTCGTCATTACCGCACTTGGCGGTATTAGATCTGAGAGAGAATAGGTTTCGAGAAATATGGTCTACCTCTTATTTTTCCTCAAACCCGTTTTTGAGAGAAATACATTTAAGTAATAACCTATGGATATGTGATGGGTTCAGAGTAGACCTCTTTTTAACTTACGAGTTTCTGACAAAAGCACCACCAAAAGTATCCGATGCATCAACATTGGTTTGCCACACGCCTTACAATGTGACGAACCTTAGTTGGCAGGAGGCCTACATGAGGACTTGGCACCCTGAAGTGTCACCGTCGTCCTACGCATATATTGCAGTGATGATTGGACTCGTTATTGGCATTTTGCTCACATCATTCGTTTGCAGATGTCTGATGGCCAGAAACTACACTGAGCCGCCACGGCCGCCTACTGAGACCACAGTGCTCAGTGATCATACTATAGTGGAACCTACTATAATGAGAATACCACTGCACAGCGAAGACCTTCCTCCGAGTTATGATGAAGCTCTGCTAATGCCACCACTTAACTCGTCGTTCCATTCTTTGCCTGACTTTGTCGATGTTCAGGAGAATTCACAACGACACAGAAGGTCTATGTCAATAGGGGACTTGGTAGATAGGCCGAGACCGAGAGACCGACGCTCTATGAGACGAACAATTGAGGTCCGCATTTCTGATCCGGGATAACTTTTTAATAATGTTTATTTTTTATTAATTTATACGATTAGTTTAAGGTAATTAAGTTTTTTAATAAATCTATTATAACAAATAATATTTTTTTATTAATCGGCATAATATTGAAAAGATTACCATGAAGACGTTCTTGCATAATACGCGCTGAATTTCTTACATCGGCAATTAATTTAATGAAATACGTTTTTGTTTATCAAAATATAGCGTATCAATTAGATTTTCATGTTTATTTACCAATTTAAAAATGGAGATTGAATACAATTTATTTTAATATTTATGTGCCTAATGTGAACCGATGTGTTTCAATGTTTCTTTTGTTCTGCAAATGTTTTATTGATATTACGATCCTGGATATAATAGATAGGTACATAGCAGTACATAGTTAGGTATTACCATAGAGCTAGGTACGTCCTGTCGGGGTATTACGACGACTTTATGACATTTTTTAAACTATTTATGGCAACTCTTGCTGAATTTACTAGCGCCATCTTGTAGGCATACCTCGCATCGTGAAAAACGTATTATAAATTGACCTAATTTTAATAGCATATTAAATAGGGACAGGAAGAAAATTTCACAGCAGGATCTAATTACTAAAATTCATCGAAAAGCTGCTGATTTTTTTATATGAAATACAAAAGTGTGCAATTTGAAATAATAGATAGTTTTACATTGGAACAGTAGATGGCGCTTTTAAAAATGTTAGAAGAAAATTACTTATTTTATATTTTTGACATATTTATTACATATTTGTGAATGCAAGTAATAATGTATTTAAATACTCATGCTTTATTAGGTTTCTTTTTTGGGAAGTAATCTTAACTGAAGTATTATATAGAACCAGTACTGCTGTACTGATTCTGTATACTTAATACTTCACTTAACTTTCGCCACACCTTATCTAAAAGATAATAGGTACGTCACTCACTGTAGGTACGTACTCAGTATTCAGTGTAAAAAAAGAGAAGAACCCGCACGTTAAAAAAAAGAGGGATTTGAAACTATTTTGATAGTATAAAAATATATAATTATTGAAATTAAGGCAAGTTTCATACAATACAGAAGTTGGATGAGTAATCAGTGTTTGATAGTGGTTAAAACAAAGGATTTTAATAATTAGCAATATCGTAAGCCATTTCAAAATTGGTAAGTGTATATTTTCAAAACCTACTTTGTTATTTCACTTTATTTTGTTATTTTACTTTGTTAAACAAATGCTTAAGTGACTCATCTGGAAAATATTGAAGATAACAGGTTTTTGGAAAAGTGATTCATACCGCGTTATCTGTTAAATCTAATAATATTTATATTAATATTTAAATATATTAAATTAAAATTAATATGAAAAATATTATTTCAAATTGTGAAGGAATCTTACAATTTTTTCTTGAGTATGTATTTAGTGTTAATCAAGAGATGATTTATTTCTACGATCTGTTCGTCTGTTTCTTCTAGGATCTCTCAAAGTAAACACATCATTTATAGAAGATTGTTCACTGTTTTTTTCACTTCATTTAATGGCCTACTGGTTAAATTTGAAATTCATAATAACTACCACAATTTCAGGTGCAAGATCGAAGACAGATTAAGATTATATTTGATCATACGGAAACCTAAATATGTGGCTAAATTGCCTGGACATTATTTGCCAAACTGTCGACCTAATTACTCTGTTTAAATAACAGGTACGTACCAATACGACCCAAATTCATATCGTTCAACCTACAGTATACAGTTTTATCAATCCCTGATAACAAAGATAAAATTGTATGTACCTTTTGCTCATACTTACTTACATAAGTTGTCACAACAGTGTTATAGGGCGGTAATTTGTTGATGGTTGTCCTTTAAATTTGGTCATGAAACGTGATAAGGAATCAAAATGAGGTGACCGCAATTTGTGCAGGTGTCCAGGATGATACAGTTGACGCTATGAATTAAGAAAATGTTAAAAGCATACGTCAACAACCCAAAAATATTTTTGATTTTCAGATAGGAATGAAAACTCAACGCAATGACGATTGGAAGAGTATTGAGTTGTGTGTTGTTCTTGGTACTAGTGATAAATGGAGAAGTGTTGGATTTCGATGACAGGAATTACGATGAATTTTGCAATCTGTGCCATTGCAATGGAGATAGAACCGTTGTGGACTGCTCGCGTCGTGGACTCACTGATATACCAAGTGGTATTGACAAACAAGTATGTTAATTCTTTATTTATAACCTCTTTTAATATGTTCTCATTGGAAATTTGCCAAATAATTATTATATTTAATAGAACTATATCTTATTAGTTGTTTATAAGAAATACTCAAACTCCACTTGTCAAAATATACTTTTCTATTCCAAAAAAATTTGATAGAAAAGTATGAGTGAATTTGGTGTTAATAATTTATATCTTTAATTGTTAGTTTAAAATGCAATAAAAAGGTATAATGGTCTAAAATAATGTATTCTAAAAATAACAACAACTATATTTTTCGTTTTCAGGTGACGAGACTTAATTTATCATTCAATGAAATATCAACGTTTCCTACAAATTTAGGAAAACTATATAATTTAATTTCTTTAGATATCAGTATAAATCATTTAAGAGAAATACCGGAAAATGCACTGAACAACCTGACATCGTTGGAAGTACTTATTTTATCCAATAACAAGTTTGAGTCATGGACTAAATTAAATCCAACTTACGTGCTACAACCAGCAAAGAGTTTAAAAATATTGGATTTATCAAATAATAAATTCAAAACACTAGCCGCTAATGAAGAACTATTTATAAGTCCAACATTGGAAACTTTAAATTTAGATAATTGTGAAATTGAATCTATAAATGGTGAATCCTCACTAAAGGGACTTCTAAACCTAAAAGTATTAAAGTTAAATTCCAATCCGTTACTAAAAATTAATAGCATGTCATCGAATTCTCTGAAAAGCCTTTATATGAGTAACTGTCTTCTAGGAGATATTAATGAATCGCAATTCACAAATTTAACATCATTAGTTTATTTGAGAATATCACATAACTATGGCTTACAATTATCGACATCCAGAGTAATATCAGAGTCAGTTCGATATTTAGATATTTCATACAGCAATCTTCTTCGTCCAAGTTTGCATGGATTTCCAAATGTAAGAAAAGTATTACTTAGTCACAATATGATACGATATTTACAAAGTTATGAATTTATTAACAACACGAAGATGGAGTATTTGGATTTGTCTTACAATAACATTGGATCTTTAGGGACAGATACCTTTCATGGACTATCTTTATTAAAGTATTTAGATCTATCTTGGAATGAAATTGCTGTTGTTCCAGAAAATAGTCTATTAGAAATGCCATCGTTAACTCAATTAAAATTATCCAGGAATTATCTTACTAGAGTTGGACATCTGAAATCTTTATCGATTAGTGTTTTAGATATGAGCTCCTGTGAAATTAATACTATAGGTAAAGATTCTTTAGAAGGTTTACAATCTTTGGTAGATTTGGATTTATCACATAATCTAATTTCTCATATTCCGGAAAGCATTTCATCGAAAACATTAAAACACTTAAACTTAAATGTAAACCGAATAAGTTTCATAAATAATTTTACTTTCTTTATGTTAGAACGGTTGACCACCTTATCTCTTATAGGAAATAGATTTACTTCTATATGGAAAAGATCCTATTTTCAATCAAATCTTTATTTAGAAACTATTGAGCTGAGTGATAATATGTGGCGTTGTGACTGTAAAGATGAAAATATGTTAGACTTTTATGAATTTTTAACTTTGGAACCTTATAACAAAGAAAGTTCACACAATCTTATATGTAATAGTCCATTAAATGTTGTTGGACAAACGTGGTTAGAGGCATGTTATTTTACATGGTATCCAAGTGACAGAGGGCCAAATCCAGATAGTTTAATTTGGTTCATTATAATCATGATAGTAGGTTTGGCATCATGCATAGCTATAGTTAATTGTATAAGAAGTTCAATGAAAAGACGTTTAGCAGGAATACAGGCAGAAAGAGAAAGACAAGTCGAAGAAGCTAGAGATAGATTAAGACAATTGAGAATACGCGCTGAGCAAGAAGCTCTAGTAAATACACCTGATCCCCGTGATTTGATACCTCCACCCACCTACGATGAAGCTCTCACAATGCCAAAGTTAGCAGCCTCTTGCCACTCACTGTGTGAAGCAGGAACAGGAAAGACAAGAAGAAAAAGAGGTCGAAGGAAAACTAAGTCTAGCGGTGACTTGCTGGATGAAACTGAGAGAAATGGAGATTTACCTGTAGAAGATCTAGAGCTTACAGAAATTAGTGATGATAATCGAAGACGAAGACGCCGCAAGTCTAGAAGGTGTGGTAGTCATGAAATTACAGAACTTGATCATTCCCCTGGTGCTCGAAGAAGACGTATATCAGAATATGGCGATATGGAGGACAGTATAACTATCGAAGTTGACGCAGAGTTAGAAAGACCTTTGAGACCACGGAACAGGAGGTACTCTAGCGATGACCCTAGAGAAAGTGACTTTTAGTTTTAAAAATGAGATTTGCATAATTTTTAAACAATACCTATATTTTCTTAAAATAATATATTATTTTTTGTTAAAATGTCAATCTTTTATTTTACCGCCATCTCTATTGCTTTTCTAAAATTATTCAAGCTATGGCAGTGCTTTAAGTACTGGTGTAGTTTGTATCTGAAGTTTGGTATGCACAATGTTTAGTACGTTGATTCAACGATAGGTGGCGCAGATATAAACATTATTAAGTTTTCAATGCAAAAATTAACAGCATTTGTTTGGATATTTTTTTATTAATTTACTAGCTACACCCCGGGCCTCCGCACCCGCGGGAATTTTGGTATAAAAACGTACGCTATGTAAGTAATTCTCAGTACTCCTAAGTATAATTTTATATTGTGTTTTATAGCTTCTTATTAGAAATAAAGAATTTTAATTTTAGTTTCAGGAAGATGGGTTTAGTAGATAAAACGGGAAGAAGTAACAACCAAACCAATCAACAAACTCACTTTCATTTATAATATTAGTTAGGATAGGTCTTCACATATGCGAAAGTTTGTACCTATGTCAGATTACTCAATCAACCTTAATCTACTGGACGGATTTCGATGACATTTGGTACACTGGTAGAAAAATACCGGAAGTCCTAATCCTAATATATCCTAATCTATATATATAATCCTAATATATCCTAATCTATACATATAATAAAACAGTAAAAATATTTTGTCTGTACATTTAGTATTTTTGACTGAAATGGATAGAGGGACACTTAAAAAGAATAATAGAAAGCAAAAAATATTTTTTGGAATTTCTTGTCTGTCTGTATGCAAAAACTACTGGACGGATTTAAATGAAACTTTTTTTGTTGTATAGCTATTAAGCCTGGGCAACATATAGGCTATAATTGATTTTGAAAACTGGAAAACCTGATGAAGAACCTTAACAGAACAGCTAAACTATAAGAAATATGGAAATGGTACATTTACAAAAGTTTATCAATCTGATGAGCATTTTTTGTTGTAGGAAATGCTCGTCAGATTGATAAACTTTTGCAAAGGGACCATTTCCATTTTCCTTGTAGTTTAGCTGTTTCGTTCTTCAAGGTTCTTCATCAGGTGTTTCAGTTTTCGAAATCAATTATAGCCTATATGTTGCCCAGGCTTAATGGTATACAACAAAAAAGTTTTATTCAAATCCGTCCAGTAGTTTTTGCGTGAAACGCGTACATACATACAGACAAGAAATTCCAAAAAATGTTTTTTGCTTTCTATTATTCTTTTTAAGTGTCCCTCTATCCATTTCAGTCAAAAATACTAAATGTACAGACAAAATATTTTTACTGTTTTATTATATGTATATGTATCCTAATCCTAATTTCCTAATAATAATATAATATATATAATATATAAATATATAAATTATAAATATTAAATTAAAAAAAAAAAAAAAAATTAAAAATTTCTTTAAAAAAAAAAATTAAAAATTTCTTTATTTCTCACAAAAATCCCATCCCAGTAGGCTTTCTAAAGGCCGCTCATAACTTTATTGTTCCCATAATCACTCACCTGTGTAATTTGTGTTTTGATCAGGGGGTCTATCCAGATGCCTTGAAGCTATCTTTGGTGACGCCGATTCATAAGAGTGGAGATGAAACGGATCCATCAAACTTTAGGCCAATATCAGTTCCTACACCAATTTCAAAAATCATAGAAAAACTTATACACAAACAACTTGTCAGTTATTTAAACAAATTTGGTATTTTATCGAGTTCACAATTCGGTTTCAGACATGGTTTATCCACGGAAGACGCAGTTTTATCTTTGACATCCACTATTACCAATGAAGTAGACCAGGGAAACAAATGTTTGACTGTTTTCATTGACCAAAAGAAGGCATTTGACACGGTTTCTGTTCCCATTCTTCTGAATCGCCTTGAAGATATTGGCATTAGAGGATTACCTCTTCAGTTGTTCAGAAACTATTTATGTAACCGTAAACAAAAGGTTAAAATCGATGAGTTTATTAGTTCGGAAGAGACAGTTTCATATGGTGTGCCCCAAGGTAGCGTTCTTGGCCCAACATTATTTTTAATTTACATAAATAGTCTCTGTAACATGAAGATTGATGGCGGAAAAATATTCTCATACGCAGATGACACTGCTATTGTTTTCTATGGTAAAACATGGGAAAGTGTTCGTATATCTGCTGAAAAGGGTCTGGTTAGAGTGGCAACTTGGTTGAGAAACAATTTGTTGACATTAAATATATCCAAAACAAACTATATTTGCTTCTCAAAGTATGACAATACACAACCCTCAGCTGAATACAAAATAAAAATCCATACCTGTGATAGCCCTACCAATTCTGAGTGCTTGTGTACTACTATTGAAAAAGTACGGAATGTAAAATATCTTGGTGTTATGTTGGATCAGAGACTATCTTGGTTTATGCATATTGAGCTTATTATGAATAGAACACGTAAATTAATCTGGACTTTTAAGAATTTACGCCATGTTGCTTCCAAACAAATATTAAAACAGGTATATATTTCTCTTGCGCAGTCAATTTTGTCCTACTGCCTAATAATATGGGGTGGAGCTATAAAAACTAAGTTCTTGGAATTGGAAAGAGCCCAAAGATCACTGTTGAAGGTTATGCTCTTTAAACCATTCCGATTTCCTACAGACACTTTATATAAAGAAGCTCAGGTTTTAACCATCAGAAAGCTGTACATTCTTCTCACAGTATTAAAAAAACATAAATTACTTCCTTACAATCCCGCTAGGTTATCTGGTAGGCGGAGGAGAAGGAATGTTGCGCCTGTGGCTAAAGTCAAGTCTGTGTTTGCTAAGAGACAGTTTGCAAATCAATCATCTCATTTGTATAATGTAATTAATAGGGAGTTAAGCATATATGCACAAAAATCATACTTCTGTAAAAGTGCTGTTGCCGACTGGTTGAAATCTAAAACTTATGATGAGATAGAAGACTTGGTACACCGGTCCAATAACTAAGATAAATTGTTTGCTATCAGTGGTGGCCTCTAACTTATTAGTGGCCACTGAACCCAAGACTTTGTTCGTAGGGCTGATCTGTACTCGGATGTCACTCTTAATTCTAAATTGATATTTATATCTAATTAAGTTCTTGTTGATATTGTGTTATGTAATAGTAATGATTTTATAGAAGAGCGAGGTTTTCTAACACAAGCATCTTCCTTTGCTTAAAAGAAAACCTCAACCTCTAGTATTGAAGTATTTTTGTGAGAAATAAAGAAATATTAAATATATATAATATATAATAATATTATAAATGCGAAAGTTCTGATGTGAGTTTGTCAGGATGTTTGTTACTCAATCACGCAAAATCTACTGGATGGATTTCAATGAAATTTGGCATTCAGGTAGAAAAATACCGGGAATAGTACATAGGGTACTTTATATCCCGAAATTCCCACGGGAGCGAAGCCCCGGGGCGCAGCTAGTAGATTATAAATGCGAAAGTTTGGATGTGAGTTTGTGAGGATGTTTGTTACTCAATCACGCAAAATCTACTGGACGGATTTCGATGAAATTTGGTATACGGGTAGAAGAATACCGGGAATAGCACATAGGGTACTTTTTATCCCAAAATTCCCACGGGAGCGAAGCCCCGGGCGCAGCTAGTAGCATATGAAGTAAGTACTTTTTATCAATTCAATGTTAGAAAAAAATTAAAGAATTTTTCATTTGTATGATCGAGCAATCTGGATCTACTATTGGATTTGAAAATTCTTCATTTAAGATAGCCACATTTACAGGGTTACAATATGAAACGGTAGCCAGACGGGATGTAGCCTAGAAATTTCATCAACAGTAGACACTGCTGTCAAGATAACGAAATGCACTTTTATATTGAAGTTATTTATTTAAATGATCTCAAATAGATGTGAAATAAAACAAATAAAATTGAATCAATCATTTATATCATATAGTTTGGAAATAAAATACATCACTTCATAAATCCTCTTATTGAGCTAATATTGTTCCTTTATTTGTTCGTTTTTATTTCAAAGATTCCGATCCACGTTACTAGCTTTAAATCGTTGAAACTTAAGCATTTATATGTTAAATAGAACTTAAGATGAAAAAAGCACTTAAATTACGAAATAAAACAATTTCAAAAATAACGTACATCTAAACTATACACGAAGGAAATTTGAATTTAATTATTTATATACATATACATAATATGGAATAGCATGAATTATACTTAAAATAAATGGTATCACATTCTTAAATACTAAACCATATAATTACTTCAGAGGAACTTATGTTTAGCCAGACCATAAAATAATGAATCTCTATAGGAAAGTATAAGAAAATAAACATAGCCAGATAGACGTTTCATCATTCCTATAATATCTATATTCAGGGTAGTAAGTACACAACCATTAAAATTTTAGAAAAATGCCGAAATCAAAGAAACTTTCATAATGATAAAAATGATTGTTTAAAATGATCGAACATGCGTTGGTCGTTACGTAGAAAACTACGATATGAATTTAAATAATTACTAAAATATAAAGTTAATTACTATTTTGAACATGGCAACATTTTTACACGTATAAAAATATTTTCGCTTACTGCACAATATACTCTCATATATATTTTATACCACTAACAAGTTAAAGGCACTGTCGACTACAAACACACTTTGGCAGCAAAGTTTCACGACTTAACACTCAAACCAATAAATTTCAGTCCAACAAACGTAGATTCTGACTACGAGTTTGCAAAAAACGCACATATTAATCACAGAATATCGCCAAGAGTGAAGTGTTTGTTGATTGACACTGTTTACACTAACGTAAGTGCTAAAGTCCTTTTTGATATAACTAAGTTTCAAGTGGTTGACTTGCGTGCATTGCCATCTCCCGAAGGAGTTACAATTATATCTCCAGCGTTTGATCTACTTCTTGTGACTAGTACTGGCGTTTTCGGTTTCGGTGTTTCTGTCATCTTTATCCGAACCCTACCCATATCAGGTGAGTATACTGGCACGTACTCTCGAGATGGTGATAAGAAATCGGAATCCGTAGTTTGATCACCATTCAATAACGGTTGCGAAATATCAGAATCAGCATTTCCATTTAATCTAGGTACTTCATCATCATTTATAGGCACAAAAATATCCTCGCTAGATAATGAGTTTATGTCTTTTCTAGAATCAGGTGAAGTAAGATCTGATTCGAACGATGTTTCCTTTGGTAACTGATTATCTTGTGTTAAATTGTTATCCTTTGAGCTACTTTTATTTTGGTTAGAATCTCGCGGACTATCTGTTCGGATTCCGTTATTATCGTTATATTTAATGCCGTTGCCTACATCTCCGTTTTCACCTTTATTTTGTTTAACTTCGTGTGTTGGCACTAATTCATATTTTCCATTAACTTTTTCTCGATTGAAGGCTCAAGGACTGCAGGTTTTCCTAATAATGATTTGTTCATATCAACCATTTCCTTTGATGCAGTTTCAACATCACGCCTTTGTTGTCTTAGAAGTCTCCTATCCCTTCGTTTCCTCATTTGGCCTTTTATAATTGCAAAGCCAATGAGGCCCACTAAAATAACAACTATAATTGCAATGCATATATATGTACCGGTCTTATGAGGCTGCGTTTCATTTGAAGTGACAGGTGCAACGCCATGGTTTTCAGGAGCTTGGGTTACTCTTATATGTTCAGATACAGTGGTGTCTCTCATTATTTGAGTACTAATAGGTGATTCCGTAGATACAACTGTAACATCAGGTTTATTATGCCAATCAGGGCCGCCCTCGTAAACAGAGGGTGCTAGTGGAATTGGAAATTCAGTGGAATTATCAAAAGTGTCTTCAAATATTCTCGTAACTGGACCTGGACTTAAAAGTGGAATATAGGTGGAAGTTCCTTCGGTAGTTTCTTCTATTTCATCTACTAAGAGAACTCCATCCCCTGATCCTGACCCATCACCTGATCCATAAATAGGATCTTCAGTTGTATGCATATTTTCAGCAGGAATCATATCCTCATTTTCAAAAATATTTGAATGCAACTGGTGTTCATGTTTATAGATCATAAACTCCGAATTTGTAGAACTCTCATCATCTCCAGATCCTTCAATTTGTTTCACAGGAGAAGGTGTAGCATGTCCAACTTTCATAAATACAAGGCTATCATCGTCTTCAGCAGTTGCATCATTGTGTATAACGTTACCATCATCTAAGTCGCTTTTAGAAACTAAAGGCATTGATTTCAAAGCAGTTGTATCTTCACCAATCTTGACAGCATCTAAAGGTTGATCTCCCATCATCATATCTAAATAGTTAGGTTCAACTTTTGGTATTTTGCATAAGTCTTTTGTTTTCAGTTCTAGCCAAGACCGTCCTCTGAATTTCTCTGGGGAAGCACACTGCACTTTATCAACATACACATTTGATGCTAGCAATCGATCTCGTGCCATAATATTTTCGCAAGAGCAGTGGAAAGGATTACCTTCGAGTTCTAAATGTTCCAAAGCCGTTAAATGTCCAAAATCGGATGGCACATCTTGCAATAAATTATTAGTTAAATCTAGTGAGCTAACACTATTCGGTAATTGAGTCAACGATAGCGTTTTAATCCTGTTGTTTGCAAGATTCAAATGCACCAGTTTTCTTGCATTGTGCAAGAATTTATTCAGGTTTGCAATTCCATTCGTGGACAAATCCAAAGTGACAATTTCAGTAAGGCGGTCCAGCTCATGTGTTAGCTTGGTAATATTGTTGTGTGACAGATCCAGAATGTTGATGTTGTGATGTTTTTGCCGAAGAGTAAACTTGTACAGCTCGAGAAGGTTACTGCAGGTGGCACGATGGAGGCCATCGCGAGTTGTGTTACAGACACAGCCATCAGGACAGATTGCGGAGAGAATTGGGGCTGCCAGCAGAGATACTGCCAAGACGAAGACAGTTACGCGTAGCCCCGCCATTATGATTCGAAATCAGCTACACCTGAAAAAAAAGAAAATATACATTAAGTAGAGGAAAATTTACAATTTATACTTGTACTGACGAAAGTAGTGAATTTAAAAAAAATTACGATATTAAAGTTAACAATCTGATACTTAAATTTAGAATTAAAGAACATGATACAGGGCAAATGACTCAACTTTGATTAATATGATATACATATTGATTCAATATTTTTATGAGTAACAGAACATGCGTATAACCCTTATATGTGGCGGTTATGGCTGGTTTCAGATTTCAGCCACAGACGCCTAGCCATTTATGCGTGCATCATAATTTAATCCATTAACAGTTTAACTTTAGATATTTATTGTAAACTGTTACATGTATAGATTAGCTACTCTGAGGCATCGCTTTCTTAGGATTTTGGCATAAAGTGTAATTTGTGTTAGTCCAAGGCAGACCTAGCAAAAAACGAAACGTCTGATTTTTATAAGAAGATATACCACATCGATATGAGCATCATTTGTTTGGTTTCCTTATTGGATCAGTATATCTAACTTTCATCCCATCAATCTATCATCAATATAATTGTTCCGTTACTGAGCGAGTGACACAGACAACGCACACTCTATTAGCATGTAGGTTTCTTAGGGAATGTAAAGGAGCACTAAGAGAGAATTTTCCCGGAATTCCCACGGGAACAAAGTCCCAGGTCCATGCTAGTCTATAAATATAAAGGCACATATATAACATATGACCAGTCACGGTCCCCAGCGATGTATTACAATCACCTTGTCAATTATTGCAACTGCAGGCAAACGGCAATTTATATCTGGCAACGTCCTTTCATTTCATCGTCTGAATGCAAATTACTTAAATGTTCATCTCTTCTGCTACTTCAGCTAATAAAATCTTCAGAAAAAAACTGTTTTTTTTTATGTATAACTATTCATGTATAAACTTTTCCCTAGTCTTGGTTTATTAGGCATTAGCGTTTGCCTACAATCAAAATGGCTACAAAAATTTGCATTTGGTTCATTTTGCTGCTATTAAACTCAAGACGTAATGTTACATGTATTTCATTTGACTAAAACAATGCTACATAAATCAAAAGTGCAGCCACCATTTTTTTTATACTAAGTAGGCAAATAGTCCTGCGGCCCTCCTGGTGGAAAGCGGTCACCCCAGCCTATACTAATATCGTAAGATTAGATTTATCTTTTCGCAAGTACATAGATGATAATATACTTAAAAATATAAATAATGTCAATACACGTGTTATACGTCAAGACGATGCTAATCAATGTCTCGGAATAAATTATCACTTCCCAAAACACATATTTACGACGATATATTTGACTGTCTGCGCGAAATTTACGCGAATCTACGTCTACAAAAAAATAAAAATGTGTAATAAAAGTGTAAAAATAAAAATAAAAGTGGACTGATCAATAAAAAATCAAAAGAATTAACTATGAGTGAAGTAAAATATAAATGGACAGTTTAAATAGTATTGGTTTGACCGCTCCCAAGCACTGACGTTAAATTTAATTCTCCCCCTAATCAATGTCTCGGGATAAATTATCACTTCCCAAAACACATATTTACGACGATATATTTGACTTTCTGCATACTGATTCAAAGTACTTATAGGTAAGGTATTAAATTTAATTGTGCTTGGTGCATTTATTTATAGTTATTAGGAATTTTTTGCAAATTTTCCTATAAAATCCATTGTCGACTACAGCGGTGACGCCAATAACAAACAAAATTGTTACAATTAACTTCTGGGTTAAATAATAACCGTCATAAACGAACCGAACTGACCAAACTGAATTTACCCGAACGAGCGTAACACCTCATTCATACTCACAAAATAAAAAAGTAAATTAAAGCGCGCTAAAGAAGTTTTTAAAAGCTTTTATTTAACTTGCAATGTATGTAAGTATATTCGTTCGAGTGGAACACGAGTGGAATCTTAGAACTCGATTTTAAAATAGATATCTTCAACCGATTGAGCTGAAATTTTGTTCACACGTTTAGTTTGGATGACAAGGCATTATTATGGTGTGTGACGTCATTCTAAATCCAAAACGGCGGACGATCCAAGATAGCGGAATAGTTATTTGTAATGCATTTCTACAATATGGGTATCAAATGAAAAGGTTTGTTGAGAGTAACAATAAAAGCTTTTTTTAAAAAGAAGAAGCTTTTATTAATTTATTTCACTTAAAAACATTATAGTTACTTGTACACGAGTGCTATCGCTAGATTAGGTTGGGTTTCACCTCAGAGCAATAACTAATGCACCGTCTTACTTTGACTTGACAGTGGTAACAGTAACTTTAACCGTACCGGTTATAGGCGGGGCATTTAAATTTTTTTTACCGACAAATTCCTACAACCATGATTCTTATACTTAACATTATTTTGATGTTTTTGGACATCCTTATATAAAAAAAAAGAATTTTGATGATCCGATATGAAATGGGAGAGGTAAATAAACTAACTGAATTGCTCGTAAACAAAAAAGTCTACAATAGAGATTACTGTTCACAATTAATTAATAAGACTTCATTTACCTGTAAATAAAAGTTGGCCGGTTTATAATAAGGCTTTCTAGTCATAAAATGTATTTTTAACGTTATAAATGTCAATATGGTTTTTATTTAATTACTGGAAATCGGGTTCATAAACATGAGTCACTTTTTAAAATTAAGATTGAATAATTAACATTACGTACGAATATACATTTTTCTCGACTGTAGAATTTAAAAAAAAAATTAAAAGTTAATAAAAAAAAACTGTTGTAGTCACCCTTATAAAAATTGAGGATATGGTTCATTACAATAGTATACGAATAATATATAAAAGTCACCATTGCTGGATTTTTTGTTTTTGTACAGGATGTTTTTAAAGTATAAAAATTACAACTCTTAAAAAAATCCATTTCGGATTGTTATTTATTGGTGATTTTTTAAATCAAGCTTTTATTATTCGTAAGGAAACATGTAACAAAAAATCATCTTGGTGAGAATTTTTGTTTGAGAGTTATAACAATATGAGTCTTATAATGGCGTTTAAAAAAAACGGCGGTGGTGATTTTTGGTAACTACTTAAATTTGCAGTTGTAATATCATAATCTATGTAATTTATAAAAATCACCATCGTAGGATTTAATGTGACCACCTCCATACAACTGAAAATTCACAGCCCCGACTATTAGGCAAAATATGACTTGCACCCACAGATTTTGATATACTCTTGCACCAGTTGTCAAAAAGTCTGACAAAAGTAAGCGTAACTGTCAACTTTGACACTAATCCTAACAAAATCCCCAACAACGGTGAAACCCAACCTTACTGTTTCGTCAGTCATCCCATACACCGAATCACCTGTAGCAATATAAATGCCGTAGAAATCAGTTCTATTTCAGTCTGTAACAACATCCTGAGTGCACTTGGACTCTCAAAGTGGTTCAATGTTAGCCAGCAGGAAGCAGGCGGTTAACCAGTTGTGCGAATGTGGCGATTTTGACGCGACGGAACTGTCGCAGGCTGGGGCAACTGCGCAACAAGGCAACAACTCTACACTTTTGACGACTTGTTAACCTCAAACTTTGCTTGCTGAGAGTCCATAACCAATAATAAAACAATATTATATGTATTAATATTGAATGAATAAAATAACAATGTAAAACCATTGAAATTTTATATCACATAGGAATGTTTACATGACGACGAACAACAAATTTGCTTAGCAACATATTTTTATAATTTAAAAATTCTTAGCAGCTAGGACTAACAACAGGAGGTTTTAACACTTTCTTTCAAATTCGGGAGAAAAAGTAGCCACTCTTTATCCCGATCCCTCGATCCGACTAGAAGCCTCCCGATACCTCTAGTCGAGCGTGATAGAGTAACGACAAAAAAATCCATCCTTCGCTTTAATAAGCAAGTACGCAAATCAAATTATAATTAAAAGTGTGAAATTTTTATTGTTTTAAACTTGAAACCCAAAGATTTGCTTACATAATAATGTTTATTTATTTTTTTGCCTCCTGAATACTGTCCTTGATGTAATACTCAGGTCGTTAAAATGAGACGTCAAAACATAAAGGTAATTAAAAAAAGGAGCTATCATGATGATGCTGCAAGTCCATCTTTGTGTTGTGTCTAAATGCTAAACACGCGAATTATAACAAAAACAAAATTATCTTATTTCGTAATGGGAACTTAGTAGGAAATATTTTCAAACGTATATCTTTAGTAGAGAGTATTAACATCACTGAATTACCAATCCCTTTTCAATCTCTCACTTTTGACGAAGCGTGTTGCGGATATTTTTTTGTGGACATTTTAACGGAGCTTGTTGTGGATACTTTTTTGTGTATTTTAGCTGTCTCTTTCTATAATTAATAAAGATTTTTTTTTCATTCACTCTCTCATACTCAATTGATTCGTACTTCACTGATGAAGTACTGAAAATATCGTAAGAAATCTCTGCCAATGACCTTGGCTCTACTTAAAGACATGATTACTTGGCCTTTACTGTCGTCGTCTCGACGCAGTCTGATTTAAACTACTACCTACTAACTACTCGATGGCACTTAATGGAAACCCGCTTATCATGCCGGTTCTACACCTTTCGCCAAGACAAGCATGCACTGGCGTTAATTTTTATTTGGCTAGATAGAGCGACATAGAAAAGACCGAAACCGAAGTTTCAGGAATTAGAAAATTATATTTTTTCATGATATTTTCTAAACATTTTATGAAAATTGTACAACCGCTTGAACCGCTGCTGCCAAGGATGCGATGTCTAGGTGAGAAGGCAAAGTTTCAATAAAGACTTTTAGATTTTGATTAAAAAAAAATGTAACAGTGAAACACGTTACTACCTGTTTAGTACTGAATGCACTGATATAACATTAAACATTAAAGTTATGTATAAGTACTAGTTACTTTAAAAAATCTGCTACAACCTACATCCTTATCTTTCAGCAAGGTATTCTCAAAATGGTAGGGTTGACGAAAGTGTCTGAGTCACAAGGTTGCTCCGATATATTATGCACCCGGTGTCCGTGGACTGCAAATGTCATCGTGTAAGGATTACAATATTTCATGACATGGGCTTGTTGCAAGCAAAAATAAAGACGCCATTCTTTTCATTGCAAAATCTCAGTGTGATTTAGCAAGCCAGGCAATGCGTACACTGTACGTTTTGAATCTAAAAAGAAGATTAAGAATAATATTTTGATATACTACCAATTTCCACATCGACGATGTCATTTACATCTTATACAACTTTCTAAGCACGAAGTTTCGCCACGAAAATAGGCTACATAAGCCATCTTCGAGCGCCAAAACAACTTCTAGGACTTGAAGTGGTCGGCATGACCGAAATCAGTCGAACATAATCACCATCATCAACTTTCACAGCACTCTGTCTTAACTTCATTTATTGCTGGGTGTCCGAGAATATTGGTAACCGTATGCTGCAAGTAAATAAAATGTAATACTTAAACTATATCGGAGTTAAATGGGCGTTTACAACATATGTTGATGACATCATAAAAATAAAACAATCATTGATGAACTTTGCACTTTTACAGATAGACATAATTTCTACGCATACAACTATGTCTTTTTGATATCAATAAATTAATTATCTATCTTTCGTAATCAGGAATCAGCAAATATGTGTCCTAGTACACACACACACACTATACAAATTGTATTAAATTTTTCTTTTGAGTGAACATTAATTGGATACTCTAAATCCTTTGCTTTCACACCGTTGTGAATAAAATCCTTTGATAAACTATCAGAATCTACTCGAAGATAAACTCAGTGCAGATGTCGACTGCACAGGGAATGCATAGCTTTATCGATGTACTGTTAAAGATATCCTATTCTATGACATTTATAACCGTTCAGAACATTTCTATGGCTTTTTAAAGACATCTTGCAAACTCAAGAAAAAAATTGCTAAAGTAGAAAAGGAAATTTCCTTGCACAACTATATTATAAAAACAGCGGTATAGATTTATTATTTTCTCGGTAATAAAGATGTTCTAAAATACTATCTCTGGTAAAACCCAATCATACTAATTTTATTACATCAATTTTACTATCGACTTAGTTTTCAACTACATAAAGTACATATTTCTGATTGATTAACACTGATTGGCTTTCTAACAAAATCTGTAAACGTTCGGCAGTTAATTCAAGCAAACAGTTTTATCTGATAGATAACCTTCACCTATTTGTAACTCTAATGATTGTCTGCTCTTGAACCTCCTTCTATCTATGATTTCCATTAGCTATCCACCATCTATCCACCCACTGATGAAAATAGAAATAGATTAGAAGACATTTTTTTATAAAGAAGGCTATCCAAAAAAGAAGATTTTTTTATAAGATGGGCTTGCTTTTGACCACATCTTGCGCGAGGACAGAGATGAGGTCTACAGTGTAGCGAGCTTACCCAGTTGAATGGAAATTAATAGCAAACAATTTTGCTATGTGTCTCACACACAGCTGAGCAAATACCTCCCCTAACTTCCTCCACGTATCTCTATCTTTGGTCTTTTCTTTCCATTCTCTGTCAAACGCTCTCAAGTCGTCCGCCCATCTCCTCTTTGGCCTTCCTCTTTTTCTTCTTACATCTGTTGGAATCCAGTTTGCTATTTGAGTCCATCTCTCCGGGTGCATGCGACAGACGTGACCCGCCCAGTCCCACTTTGGCCTAGCTGCCTTTTGCAAACAATTACTTTTCGAAAATCAGTAACAAACAAGAAAGCTTTTAATATTTGAAAGGTAATAAATTGTGTACCCCTATCAGCATGACGTACTCGACATGTCTCTAGTCGAATGAAACATACTCAACGACGTAGGCAACGTTAATTAACGGAATGGTAATGGTATGCCTTAAAAAACTAGAACACTAAATGATAAATAAAATTATACATAGGTCTTCAGAAATGTAAAATAATACACAAGTTGAACTTCTATACATTTTTTAAACTAGTTAGTATTGGTAAAGGTAATAAATTCAGTGATAAGTGTAACAGTGAGGGAATGCTTCTCACATAGGCAAGGAAAAGCACTATTAAGTTTTGTCGTCTTGCTCCAATTTATTAGATATCAGTGTCAGTCGCAGCTTGTCAAAAATAAATATTTCTAAAATTCCATCGCGTGATCACAGTAGCAATATCATATTCGAATTGATATAGTTCAATCAGATAATCAGTATAGTAACAGGTCACGCGATCTCTTCGCAAAAAATAGGTTATTTCGTTACTTCCCTTGAAGTACTTGTAATGGTAATGGACCTTAATAAATTGACTAACCTTACTCGTAACGTCATGTTAAACTCAACATACACGGCCGTATTACAGCAAAACCGGTTGACGCAGGTCAGTTACAAAACTTAGGTCAGTTTTGAAATAAGCCGGATATTATTTGAACTTAACATCTTAATATACAAATTAAAATAAAGCTGCAGAATATACTATCCATCTATCTTTTACCTACTTATCTTTATTACTATAATAATTATATTTCGTACGTTTCATTCTTCGATATAATTTTAAACACGGTTAGTACTCTTATTGTGTAAGATGATCACACTTTTCATAGGATGTAGGGGTAGTTAGAAAACAAGCGACCTATCATCCAATATAACCTGGACCGTGAGTCATCAACGCTCATTCTTTAGAGATACCTAGGGCACCTAGCTACAAAATTTTCTAAAGGGATCCGAAAAGGGAGGGAATTTATTATATCTTCGAATGAAACGTACTCGTATAATTGTGACTCGTTTTTTTTTTACACATACAGAGTTATAGGTAAACTTACAAAAACTTACAAATAAAAAAATCTCCTCGAACGCGCCGCATCGAGGCAGTGTGCCCAGGATACTCGCCGCATTACCTCGCTGAACTGCGAGGCTTATGCGCTGAGCAAAAAAGACGCCAGCTCTTGGGCCTCCAGTTACCTCGATGAGACGGGTTGAGATTTTATATAATTTGATTGATTTGATTTGATTAATTGTGATAGAACTTCACTTCAGGTAATTATTATATAGGAAGGTACGCTAACTGATTGACATATCAACGCAGAGACAAAATCGCCGAACGTAGAAAAATTTGCAGATAATTTCTTTAGTGACGTGAGGGTCTAAAACATAACGCGTTCGAAGCCAAATGCAAAAGCTAATAATATAATTTAGCTGAAGATTATATTAAATTTCATCATTTTACTACTAAAAGTGGTTCCTGTAGTGACTATCGTAGTGAGTTCTTCAAGGAATCTGTAAATTTATCGCATGTCGCCACTGAAAGCATTTGTTTTGGAATATCACAATAGCAACGTGCAGTTTTTCGCAATTATTGATTTTTAATTGATGATTGTTTGAAAATACATCGCCTTTTAAACAATGGTGTTTGAATTGACTTGATGTCTTCAAAGAGAATCACTATTGGCTATACGATACTTTAACGTATCAATTTTGCTATAAAGCCGGATGTCCACAGGTGCGTTAGATATATAGATATAAGTACGTCAAGTTGCGCGTACGCTAGTTCTAAAATCTTAGCCGAGGTTACATAAATATATTGCATTTTGATTGACCAATTTGTTACAAGCGATAACGAAGTTGAAGATACTCAGGATATTTTAACTACTGGACCAAATTTAATGTGGTTTTTACTGTTGTATTGTTGGAGGACTAACTTAAAATCTGGCGTGGTTTTCATCTTTATGCGCGGACGAAGTCGCGGGCAAGTCCATAATAAGTACCATGTTAATATTGTAAAATCAAAAGTCTGTCTTCTAATATACGATTTTACAAAAAAAAAGCATTTCTGTGCACCCGGTGTTTAGAGAAATATGTCATTGTTAGCAAGCTTCAAAGTGGATAATATCGTCACTATACTACACATTAATTCAAAGCACAGTATAGCTTAGCTTAGGCTTTCTGAGCAACCATATTTTGGTATAAAACAAACTAGCATAGTGTGTCTTCATTTTGAGTCCACATACATTAAATAATACTGTCTAATAAGATACAAGATGCATTTATCTTCCAAGAATTTATATTTTTCAGTATTATTATCAAGCAATATGTTAATGAAAACGGCGTCTAATTAAATTCTAGTTAATAATATGCTTTTTTATGAACAGACTAGAATTAAATCAGGTTTTACTAACTAGTCTATTTAGTTTTAATCACAAACGCAATCAACTTAAAGCGAGAGCAATAACCTCTGCTTAATAACAAAATTAATAAGGTCATTTTTAATTTAAGAATGAATCTATTTCCAGCTACGCCACGGGCCTCGCGTTTTTTTTCGATAAAATATCTTATATGATATTCGAGTTGGAGGAAGTGGCGAATTAAATAAAATCTGTGCAATAGCAGCGATGAGGTATCTAACATCTTTTCATACATCACAAAATGGAGCATTTATAATATTAGTAAGATAAAATTCTATAGGCATTTATTAAAAATGTAAAAACACGATCACATTGTCACAAAAAAAAATCAAATAGGTTATTGAATGCTGATGAGTGCTCAATGACAAAACAATAGAAAAAAAAGCAAATTCGTTAAGACAGTGGTCTAAAAATATATGATCAATCAACTTAAGTGAACTTATCACAAATCAATACATATGTGAACTTCACGTCCAATATACATACGAGAAGCATCATTCAAAACAATCACAACAATACTTTTAATTAACAAATCAAAGACTTCTATTAAAAGAATAATTACTTCTCAGGATTACTTTAATTTGCGTTTAAAATCGCATCAGGCACGGGTTCAACGACGCCTGAACGGCAATAATCTACTTCTCTGAAGCTATAAAACACTTCCATACACCTTAAAGGCCCTACTTGCATTAAAAATGACGTGCAACAATTAAGTCCCTTTGAAACTGAGCCGAATATATTAGCGATAGCTATGTTCCATTCCTTTGAAAATTGCCCGGTGGTATGTCCTGCTGGAAGCTCTTCTGGAAGGACGGGTAATTTTTGTGAAACGTCCTGCCGGAAGACGCCAAAAGTCCTGCTGGTAGTACGAGATTTGTATGAAAAATGGTCTGGTCCTTCCGGCAGTACGGTGACCTTGGCCTCACGTCGCCAGGGCACGAACGCGCCACCCCCGTGTATACTCGTGCGCCATCGCTTGCTGACTAAAAGCCAGTAGAGTATAGCAACAGATTTCTCTTTTCCAAGAAAGGAACAGAAATACTGTATTTTTTCATATAATTTTGAACCCTGTACTATATTGTATTAAGACCCTGTGATCGAAAAAAGTTGCGTCCTTCCGGAAGGTCTTAAAGTCCTGCTAGCGGGACTCCGGGCGATCTATCATTAAGGCGCTACCCAAGGCTAATCAGAGGGGGTGAGGGGCGGCACGTAAGTTCCGCCTTAAAGCAGGCACAATAAGGTTGCTTTTCGAATTTTCTATAATTTGGTATTTTGCTAGCGAGTTTTCGTTAGGCTCTTAGGGTAATTATTTTAGAGGTTTACTTTTAATTATGACTAGTCGTTCGCTGCGAACGTAGACCTCGCGACTATTAAAATACAATATTTATTTTCACAAAAAATTAAATATCTCAAAAACGGCTGGACCGATTTTGATGCCCAACGAACTTGAAAATTCTATTAACCATCCCTACATATATTCCAACTTTCATCAAAATCGGAACAACGGTTCGAGAGTTATCGCGGAACAAACATACATACATACAAACAATGTGTTTTTCGCTCCAACTTGAATTATAGCCCTCGCTCGCTTCGCTCGCTCGGTCAATAAAACACTAAATATATTTTAAAAATAAGGCGGTATCGTTTTCAATAATTGTATTCTTTATTTAATTCTTTTTAAAAAAATCTACTGTTATCGCTTAAATTACGGTGATTTTCGACGATAAAGGAAAAAAAACAGGATTATGTATTTTTTTTATCTAGTCTTATTTATTTTATTTGTAATTTAAATCGGTATAATTCTAGTTTAGTATTATTCTCTTTACGGGATATTTTTCCTGCTTCAGTACTTCTAACCTATGGTTCACACTTGACGTTTAAAGACAGTACGTTGTCGGAAAATCCTGATTGGGTATGCCCTTAATTTGTCTTTAATTCTTAGAAATAATAATCTACAAATTTTATTTATTTTTTAATTTCACGCGAATAAACGCCATGCGTTTTCTAAGTTTTATTTCTTTCCAATTATTTTACGATGGTAAAAAAATAAAATAAAACAATGCGTGTATAAAAGGAAGTAATCATAAGAACAAACGTGGGTAATAATAATATTAATTAGTGGAATGACTATGCGAGCCCTATTCACATACACGTTATAAGTAGACGGAAAGTTACATTAATTGTCGTTTATAAAAATGAATATGCCATTTCTAGTTACCTACATATTTTTTTCAGATATCTACCCATACTATATTTTGACGACCTCCATGGCGCAGTGGTAAATACCTTGCCTTTGAAACTGGGGGTTCCGGGTTTGATCCCCGGTCAGGTCAAGATGCAAAATGACCTTTTTCAGACTGACCTCGGTCTGGGATATTTATCTATATATGTATTTGTTATAAAATATATTGTTTAGTTATTATGCCATAACACAAGTCTCGAACTTACTTGGGGCTAGCTCGATCTGTGTGATTTGTCCGTATCTACATATGTATAATAAAACAGTAAAAATATTTTGTCTGTACATTTAGTAATTTTGACTGAAATCGATAGAGGGACACTTAAAAAGAATAAATAGAAAGCAAAAATTTTTTTTTAATTTTTTTGTCTATCTGTATTTATGATCACGCTAATCTCCGAAAGTACTGAACCGATTTTCTTAAAACTTTCATTAATTGCTTTGTTTTAACCCAGCAAAATATTTACAGTTTGTTTCTTTTCTCCAAAATCGGTTCATTAAAAAAAAAGTTATCGTCATTTGAATGAAGTCAAGGCATGAGTTACGCGGACGAAGTCGCGGGCAACAGCTAGTATATGTACATATAACAAAAATTGGCAGCTGCGTTACTTTTATTTATCAGACCAGTGTTCGGTAAGTGTGAAAAGGGTCTGAGGTTTCGTGGCCGCGTCATTAGTTCGCGTATGGGCTCGTCTCATTAGCTTAATTAAATTAAACCACGCTATCAAACTATAATGAGTTAGTAAACATCATTACCTTTACTATTTTATTTACTACAGAGTTAGGCCCGACTGAGGAAATGTAGGTTTTTTTTGCAATTTTATTTAAAAAGATATTTTTATTAGGTACTTATTTACTTATTAGTGATTCAGAATTAAGTATCTACTTTTCAACAACGTTAAAAAATTAATATACATAGGTACATAATATAATGCGGTAACATATTGTGTCAGAAAAATGTTAAGCAGGCGTAGTTTAATCCGTTTTGCACATTTTCAAAAACGTACACAAAATTGTAAGGTATTTATTGCTTCTGTGAATTTGAGTGTGAAATCAATAATACTGCTCCAATAAAATCGTATATTATATTGAGAAAAAAAAATAATTTGTCCATACTTGGAAGTTCAAAATATAACATCAAAATTAAAATACAATTTATTTCCGCATTTATACAGGGTACGTATCGATGGAGTGTTGTTTAGAATTTTTTTACAACAATATGAATTTAAATTTTAATAAGTACACATTTTGTAGTTTTTTGTAATATATACTTTACTTTTACTGACACAAAAATTATTTTTGTGATCAATCACAACTCACCTTAAACGAAATTAAATCGCTTCACATTTAATTTTACACACAGGATATGCTTTCAATGAAAGGAGATTTCACTTTTTTAGTTCGATACAAGTTGTTGCAAACCAAACCAGTGTAGTGCACACTGGTGTAGTTCGCAACAACATTGCTCGTGGAAGCGATATTATTTGCGGTACAAGGTGAAGTTGACTTCCTGGAATGTGGCCAAGCGGGAATTTGACGAGATGCTATTGTAAAAGCGACTAATTAAGCTAGCACGTGGCTTGGAGATAGCTAGGTGACCTAGTTACCTAGTAAATTAATTGTTATTATTTGGAAAAAAATAAAAAAAAAAGATTTTAAGGAAAAGTGCGTACGATTAATTGTTGGAATCTTAGATAGGTATAAAATATCATTATTGAATAAAAAAAGTATTTTTAGTAAAACAATAGTAATGCTTAATCTGTCATGAGATATTATGAACGCGATTATGTCATCAATTTAGAATATCTTAACACACCTACATGAAAACTTCGATGACTGTGCAAATCTCCAGTGGAAACAATATTTTGGTACATGTATTTTTTTAGTAAAACATGAAAGAACAATTAGTAATACTTATTACTGTCATGTCATAAGTTAATATGAACGCGATGATGTCATCAATTTAGAATATCTTAACACACCTCCATGAAAACTTCGATGATTGTGCAAATCTACGGTGAAAACAATATTCACGTGTACTACTAGACAACACACCTCAGGTTGTTATTCATTCATCTCAAACGGTATATCGTCGGAAATGCGTCATACAAATTTGCAAATCAATATTTTTAGCAAACATCTATTTTGTCAACTTCAACGACGGATTATGTCATTTTCTTGAGTCAGAATTTTGAGAATTTCTATAAGAATGAGAGGATTCAGAATTGTTTTTTTTTTTCATGTGAACTATTATTATACATCCATACCTATCTTACCATCCATCCTTTTAAATCTTATGTTTAGGTATCGACAAATCAATGCTTTATCAGAAACATACAGCTTACACTTTCATGGATTGTAAATTGAAATTATATCAGCTCTAATAAAAAGGTTCAGATAATAGATATCACCAATACAGAACCTATTAACAAAGTAAATATAATGCGTTAAAAAATAATAAATTCCTTTCGGTTTAGTAAATAACCTAGAGATTCACGCTTCAGATAGATCTTGAAATATTAATTTCCAATTTTATGATAACAAAATAAAATACAAATCAGGACAAGATAAATGATAAACATTTATTTATTCAGATATTCTGAAACTGTACATTTACCGCAACCTCTGCTTGTAAATCTGACTGTAGCAAATTAGAGCAGTTTGTCACTGCTGTATATCATTTCTGGATAATATATTGCATACTCGCCTATAAAAGCCTACTTTTATAGATCTAACAAGATAAGATTTTATATTTTATTGTATTATAAAAGTAAATATTTTTGTACGTTACCAAATTTTGTGAATTTGAGTAATTTAGCTAGGTAGAAAATGTATTTTGTTCTTCTATTATTAAAGATCATACACTAGAAAACACACTAAAATGTAACTTGCAAATAAAACAATTTCCCATCAGATACAAAAAGTTAGGACATCAAATCTGAAGCAGCAACAAATTAAAAAATGAATGAATTCTGAAATTCTTAATGTTAACGTGTCCCTTGTGGCCACCTCGTCACCTTTCTCCAAGCTGATTGGGCAGCTTGCCAAGACCTGTGAGACGAGCCGTCGCCTGTGGTAATGGCGGTGCGGGCGGTGCGATAATTTGCCCGACAGTGTACGAATTCCGGGTTTTAATTACTTTTCGCGGTATTCGGATTTCTATTTGTGAATCGATTCGTGTTGAATGCTTGTGCAATTGAGAAAGATAATGCTTAGTAAGCCAAACATCGACATCTTCTTTTTTTTTTTATTAAATATGGGTTGGCTCTTGACCACAATCTTGCCCGAGGACAGAGATGAGGTCTACGGTGTAGCGAGCTTACCCAGAAGCAGCCTATTCACTCTGGTTTTAAAGAGAGTCAGGTTCTTAAAAACAAACTAAGTTTAGCTGGCTAATTCTAAGTTCATCTCAACACAACAAAATGGTTACCGGCACGATTGCACGCAGCCAGATAGCTTGTTGTAAATGAACACCCATTATAAGGCAAGAAAAAACTTGCGGAAAGTGATAACAAAGTTGCAGCTGTCAAGAGTGATCAAATTAATCATGTGTGCGGTACAAAACAAGTTTTTGTTGGCGCCATGTACAGTCGACTGCATGTTAAGTTAATCGAAGACCTAATGCTGAGGTAACAGCGGTGAATTTGCAATGAATTTGAGTATGTTGATGTGCTGTTATAAAACTATATACTCGTCTCTTGGAACTTGCCGTGAATGTTATATTCGATTTATAATTCGAAGTGGCAGCTATCAATTTATGATGTAAATAAGTTTGAATTAGATTGAGAATGTGTCGAATTTTTCACAGAATGCGTAAGCAAATGTAAATGCTAAAATAAATTGGAAGAAGAAGGTAAAGGAGCGTGATAGGTGGAAGAATAGTTCATTGTTTTCAAAGGACACCGCAGGATCAGTGTTGCCAGACGGAGGGTCTTCCCCCAAATTTGGGTTTTATTGATAATCGATGGGGGGATTTAAAAATCTTCGTTTCATAGAAAGTATCATTTTGGGGTAGGAAAAATGGTTTTGGGAGAATATTTGGATCATCTTCATACATTTTGGGGAAATGTGGAGGGATCACGCTGAAATCTTGGGGGAAATCTAGATAGTCATCGGCAACACTGCGCAGGATGAAGAAGCAATTAAATACACAGATAAAATGTCATTATGTAAAAAGATGGTTGAATTATGTCTAATAGGATGGCCAAGACCTCTACTCGACTGATGGTTTGTAATGATACTAGTTCCGCTATAATCATTATCATTGTAATGTTTGGTGATGAACAATGTGAGTCTACATGTTGAATTGGAATATAACCAAAACGTGAAACACTTTTTAAACACCAATTTATAATTCTGATCCTTAGATCGAGTCTTGGAAGAAGGAGAGAGAGGCCTTTGCCCAGTATTGGGACATTGATGGCTATTAAATTAAATTTATAATTCTAGTATTATAGTATAATTCTAGTATTATGTACATAATTAAATTTAATGAAAGGTAAAGATCGAAGAGATAACGTAAATAGTTCACAACGAGATTGTTATTCTCTTGAAACAATAGATTGTTTGTAATACACGTTTTTACGACAACAGTTTTTCTCAAACAATTCAATACGATGAGTATTGACGAGATTAAAGTCTAAAAGTGTTTATCTATTTCATTATATTATTTATTTTCCCGTTGAAATGAACCTTGGATGCATGGACTTAATGTTAGTGTAATGCAGTTTATAAGATAAAATTCATTTGCAGTGTTTCAAATCTACGTCGCACATTGGTCTAATGTAACGGAAAATTTATTTACAGTCCCCATGTAAACAAAATAACATGGAAAAATAATGTGACTGACTGTACGAGTACTTATACATTACTTACTTTTAATGTAGTACGTACGTCGTACCATAGGCATACTGTTTTTTTTCTTTGATTCGACATAACTATCTGATGATGACAAAAAAAAACAAATAAAATCCTTCTAATAATAGTAATTTTTTCTCTGGTTACATTTCCTGTTTGGATTACTACTACGAACACAATATTGGAATTCTAACCCGGCCTCTTATCTGTTAGATAAGATTCGGTAATCTCAATGACGCCATAGCAGTCGTATTATTGTGAATATCCTGGTATGTCACTGAGTTGTTGGAAATTCTGAACTTAGGTGGAATATTACAATTTATATAAGGAGTTAAATATTAAAAGGATATAAGAATAAGCATTGAGTGAGCTTATATGTATACCTAGATGTCGCGTGCTGTGCGAGGTGCAAGCACCTCGCGTGCTGTGCAGGGCAGTTTTATATTTGCAGTTCCGATTGCACGAAAAATTTTAAGGAAATTATCAAAAAGTCATCTACATAAAAAAGTGGTCGGTTGGGATTAGGTGAAGAGCCGAAAGGCAGCTCTGGCTTTTAGCATGGGCCCGACACTTTGTTCCCGTGGGAATTTAGGGAATTCCTCTATTATATAGTCCTCCTCTACACTCCGTAAGGAACCTACCTACATTCCAAATTTCAGCTTCCTACGCCCAGTAGTTTTTGCTGTGCGTTGTCTATCATTCATTCAATCAGTGCGTAACGGAAGAATTGTATGTATTGATAAGTGATGTATCTACCTATTATACCTAGTTACTATATCCTATACACTTTGATATAAATATACTAACAGTGCCGGTTTTTACACTATACTAACAAAAAACGAGCAATATTCGTGTGTATGTTTTAGATTTTGAACTAACCATTTTGTGTTTACTTTTGGGTTTTTGGAGATGAAAACTTTTTAAAGCTCAAAAGAAGTGCATAAGAGCTATTAAAAATCTAAAAAAAACAGTAAGTTGTAAGAAATATTTTCAAGAATTAAAAATATTAACAGTTCCCTCACTATACATATATGAAACAGCTCTATTTGTAAAATGCAATCAACACCTTTTTCCAAAATTATTAAATATAAATAGTCAACGTTCCCAACGCTATGGTCATAAAATGGGTGCCCTTTGTTTCGCTTAAAATTTTTGTCTCTAATTTCACTTCGCCGAACCTTATTGGCCTAAACATGTTATGCACAATTATTGTCTCGCCTAATTGATGTTTTTGCACAATAATAATTTAGCCTAATAATTATTAGATGCAATTTTTGAGTCTCTATTATTAGATGTTCTAAAATCGTTTGGCTTTTAATTTTTTACACGTAACGATATCCTCGTATAAATTTGTTTGAGACAATTATTACTTACTGTAATAATCACTTCTTATAATTATAACTAATTGAATATTAGTAAATTTAATTATTACTAAGTATTAGCTATTTCTCACCGGCATGGGTACTGTAACAGTGCCGGAGATAAGAACAGTCCAGTCTGTCGTCAATCATTTTCAGAATGATGTTAGTAATGCACTACTAATAATAATTCCTAAAAATCTTGATAAGTCACAGATCCGACTTAGAGCACCCCGACTCCACGTGGCTCAAGTTTGCCCTATACTAGAGTGTTATTCCTTCGCGCGGAACCAGAAGCTCGCGAAGGAGGTCCTGAGAGAAATGAGGGCACGAGGCCGAACCGCAGCGAGGGGGGGAGGTGGCGAGCGAAGCGAGCCGGCGACCTCTCGAGCGTAGCGAGGTCGAGTGCACGAATGAATCGAAGGGCCGACGGAGCGAGTCTTCTGGTGGAGCCACCCAGAAATACTTGCATGCTGCATGCTTGCTTGCTTGCTGCATGCCTGCTTGCATGCTGCATGCCTGCTTGCATGCTGCATGCCTGCTTGCATGCTGCATGCCTGCTTGCATGCTGCATGCCTGCTTGCATGCTGCATGCCTGCTTGCATGCTGCATGCCTGCTTGCATGCTGCATGCTTGCTTGCATGCTGCAGGCTTTCTTGCATGCTGTATGCTTGCTTGCATGCTGCACGCTTTAGTTCACATGCCTAATGTAACTTTCTTTTACTTCTCGACATTTATCAAACACAAATCCATCAATGTTTAATTTTAGTCCCCCCCCCCTATTAGATTTAAATACTTTGTAATAATTATCAGAAATTATTATAACAGAAATAATTAGGTGTTACAATTTTGTGCTTAATTGCTTTGTACGAAATATTAATTAGTATTTGTGAATATTAGAAATAATCAATTATTAGGCCTAATGACTTATTTGAAAAGTAAATATACGGCGATAAAAACTTAGGCGAATCAAAAATAGGCTAAACTAAATTAGAATTCATAATAATGTACGAAACAATGTTGTACTAAAAGTTTGTGCACCAAACTACATTAGGAGTACAAAAAATTAGGGGAAACAATAGAGACCCTCATAAAATACGAATGCCAATATCGAAAACGAAACTTAAAAGTGATAGCCTTATCTGTATGGCCGCAAGAATTTATAACAATTTGCCTCGTCATCTTATGGATTGTAATATTAAGGAATTTAAGAAACAATTTGTATCTATTTTGATTAATAAGGCATATTACTCTGTGACTGAATTTTTAAATGATAAATTATAGAAACCATGTTTATATTTGACACTATTTTATACATTACATACAGACATACTATTATTCAATTTCATATTCATTGTTATATTCATTTGACAAATTTAATGTATGCTTAATTTAAGGAAATGTAAACTTATATTTGTACGCCTAAATGGAGGCAAAACATAGTGGTTCTAATACCCAAATAACAACTAATGTATTTTACCTATGTTTTACAAATAAATAAATGATTGATTGATTGATTAAACTGTATATAGTAAAGTAAGTTTTAGCCAAGGTTTATTACGTAATGTTTTTATCATATATCAAAACTGATATTTGCGGTTACTTTTCAACGTTTTTAAGGCCATTCTATTTCAGTGTCATTGTCTAGTCAAATACTTAAGAGGTAAGTAGATAAAAATTTAAAAACATCAAACATGTTACAAAATTGGTCGTTATATACGACGGTCGAAATTTTTTTTGTTGTAGATGCAATACTGTCAAAAGCTCTTTAGCAAAAATCCTAATGCATCTTCTTCTTCTTCTAAAGGTGCCTCTCCAACTAGTGAAGGTTCATTTCAACGGGAAAATAAATAATATAATTAATGAAATGCATCTTCAATTACACATAATGAAAGCTAGATATTATGTGAGTTATTAATTTTAATTTTCTACTCACAATGTATAAAGCAAACCGCATGAGTAAATTGCAACATTTTAAAGCAAACTATGGTATAATCTTGTTCAGCAAATCTCGGAATTTCCACATGATGTAATGAAACCATTCTCGGATTACACTTAGTTGCACAGTTTTATTCAGAAGTAGACACCATTTACAATTTGCTTAATAATCATTTTTGTACGTTCGTGGTTCTGTGTTCACTGTCGGCTAAACCAACTCGTTTATTATGTTTACTATTAGTATAATTATATCAAGTATTGCTTGTCCACGTTATACATTTACAATGGTAAAATAATCTTTATTACAATTAAATTAAGGCAGATTTAACTGCATCCAAATTAACCCCTGCATGAAGTGAGCTGGCAGAGAAAAAGTGAATTCATGATTACTTAGTTCAAAATTTAGGGCATCTCTTTTTATACTCATACTCATGTATGAGCCATACAAACTTGCTACTATACTATATCAATATAATAGTTACCAAACCCGTAAACTGTACTAAGCCATTGATTTACTTAGTTACAGTGCAACACTTGTCGTTTACAAACTCACACAGTACTGACAATCGACTAATCGAGACGAGACGAAAATAAACGTCGTTGATCCAGATGAAATCAATTACGACCATGTTTAATCGAAAGTAGTTGTTTTAATCAATACCCAATTACATCAGGGACTTTCATAAATTAATTCACAACAGGCTAGGCCAAACAAAATGATCAAAATTTAGACTAGAAACTATTAATAGCTCAGATTTAGATTCTCAATCCTTAAATATAGATCAAAATCAAAAATTATTTATTGAAACTTGGCCTTCAAAGAAGGCTCTTTTTCACGTCGAATAGGTATAATTATTTAAATATAATGTATCATGTTTCAAAGCTACAAACTACTAGCATACAATACTACTAGCATAGACTTAGGAAAACCCCGTTTACCATCGTATCCAAAGAGGAAGTGAAGAAGAAGCATCGCAACTTACTCCACTGCATCATTCTCTTTATATTTAGAATAAAAAATAGAGTATTATTTCTGAAGTCAATAATAACCAACTCTAAAATAAGTTTTACGGCTCTAACAACATTACACTACTCACTTACGTACATAATGAAGCTATGAAGTCAGAGTCTAGTTAATCTAGAAATATCAATGATTTATCTTATGCTAGTTCAAAGTGCGCCCAGTTTACTGCAAGTAAATATTAGCCAACACGTGTTTATTATTCTGTAGATGTATGTGCTATTAATATGACGAAAGAATATTAAAACTTCAAAAATAAGGAGCTTATATGAAAAATTGCCATTATGAAAATATGTAAAAAAATTATCGATTAATCAATAAGCGTAAGTATGTTAATCGAACGATTGAGATCAAATGTAAGTGAAAAAATACTGATATCACTACTGGTAGTAACAGGGGTAATAAAGGATTGGAATACATACCTCGAAATATTAAGGAGCAAACTCGACATCCCACTTCTTGCACTCCTGTAACAAACAAATAATAAAATCAGCAAAATTAAAGCAAAACTTATCAAACGCCTGCACTCCAAGGCTATAAAGTAAATAAAAATGAATTATCAGAAACATCGATCAAAAGAAATCAAGTATTATTCAATGATTGTATTACAATAGTCGACCCCTGAACAGCTGTTCTGCGGCACGCAACTAAAAAAAGGCAGGTAAAATATGGCGCGACTCGCCGCGTCAAATCTTTCCCGTTTTGAGGCAAACGTAACGGTTTTTAGTTGTGTGTAGATCTTTGCACTCTAGCTAGTTTATCTTTATTGCACATGTAAAAATTCAAATTCTTATTTTTTTATTAAATTCAAAAATTCTGTTTTTTTTTTCTCTACAATCTAAATTTAACAAACAAGGAAGTTGCTATTATGTCTTGTTTAAGATTGTGAGGACTGGTGTCTGAACTAAGCAGAGTTTGTATATGTGATTTTTAGGTTTTCATTTAGATCTTTGCACTCTAGTTCATCTTTGTTGCAAATAGAAAAATCTATAATATATTTTACATTTTACGATATGTGATTTTTATAAGGTTAGTAATAATGACATAAAATTCCAGTCCGTCTAACCTAGCACCTTCATGCTTTAAATGACAAATAACATACAGCCTTTTACTGATATCATATAGTTATGTGTGAATCTTATACATTGATATTTAAATAAATAAATAAATAAATAAAGGCAGCGTGCAATCTCAGTTTGTCATTTAGGTCTTCGATAGTTCAAAGGCTATCGTTATAGACCGCACGAAGTTACTGCTTGCAGTATATCAAAAGGCGGTGTGTCCCACAAGGAGGGCATTTATGCCCTATTTATTTTATAGTTCCGAGGAGTACTCAACAATGGAGCTATTATTTTGTATGATGATAATGTCCCTGCTTCCTTTAAGATAACTTATGGATGGGTACAGTTGTGTTAGATTATACTTAAAATGTTTCTTCTTCTTTTTTCTTATCGCTTCCTGTCTTTATTATTGTAATAGACATTTTGTGACTCACAAGAATAATTATACTATAAGTTCATAAATATAAAAATAACGAGAATGTGATTTGTCATCTATTCATCTTTGTATAATAATATGTAGATATCAGTCACGTATGTTAAGTTATAACAAAGTAATTAACTCAGGGTTCTAGAGGTTCTAAATGCATCAGTAGCACAATCGTGATACTTCAGTATATCAAAGATCAAATTACAGTAATAAAATATTAATTGATGACAAGGTCACTGATGTGCAAGTTGACTTTGATTTGACTTCGTACATATATGTGTCATATCATTATAAGTATGTCTAGTACAGAGATAAGAACTGTTATGAACAGATTAGAGATTCTTATAAATAGAACTTAGTAGTATATTAGTTAGTAGATAATATTGTACTTATGAAAAAGTTTGGATTAGTTATATTAACTGAACTGAACATGCACCTTGCACTTGGAAGCCGTGATGGCCGAGTAGCCCGCCTGTGGATGCAAAAGGTCCCAGGTTCGAATCCTGCCCATGTTACATGAGTTTGTATACCAATCTGACTCATGTACCTATGTTAGTTTACATCGACCACCACTTGCTTCCGGTGAAGGAAAACATCGTGAGGAAACCTGCACTCTGGTTGATGATTATCAACTAGTGTGTGAATTAGTGTGAAATGGAGAAGGCAATGGCAAACCACTCCATTAAAATTGCCAAGATAGTTATGTGGGTGTTTCATTCCATATCGACCCTCAGTCATGAGGAAATACGACTAAATAGAGACATGCACCTTAGTTCCATGATGGAAGTAAATATTTATAAACGTGCTTTGTTTAAATTCATCATGATTTGAAATATGACTGACATTTTTTTCTACGAGTATTATTATGTTTGGTCTTTAAAATATCTTCAATCTAGGTTAGTTCGGTAATTCTATTGTCTGATATTGTTCTAAAAGAAGAGGTGACTTCACCTGACTCTGAGCACACTATGACGAAGGATTGCAAATCATATGCAAATAATTGTCACTTTGTCCTACGCACAACACAAGTCACAGTGTCTTTATCCTAATAGTCTAACTCTGACCTATTGTCATAGCACTACTAATGTTTAACATGTGATAAAAGGATCTCTCCTAAACATCTACATAGTTAACATATTTTTTAATTTTAATTTCTAAAAATCGTGAAGTTAATTTCTAGAAATCGTCTATTTAAATTGGGTAAACTATTCAAATAGGCTATTCATCTCTGACTGCCTCCTAAGAAACAGCCAAGGTCGAAGAAATGATTATCCGTACGTAGGCTTCGATCAATTATTTACCAAGTTTCATGTCAAAAATACAGGATACAAATTGCTCAGTCTTGCAGACAGTTAAAAAACGGTAATTTCAAACGGTACGGCATTTGGCCTTAACTGGTTATTTGTTTCAAAAAGTATTTAACATTTGTTTGTTTATCTAAAATGCATTTGGTGTGCGGTACTACAGTAAGATTTTAGGTACCTATGACATTCTAGTCCTCTTCCCTGTTAACTACATTTTTCATTGCCAAGACAACCTTGTTATTAGCTGACCGTCACCTTGAACGAGTAATCAACGACGACAGCTTCAAAACCTAACCTTGTGGTAATACTACCAAAATGACAAAATAACATCTTCCGTTTCTTGACCACGAAGTTTCCCGTTGTCATTATACAGTTATAAATTATGATGCAAGACCAAACAAAATTGGCAAAGCAAATTGCGATCTAGCTAATAAGAATGATGTGAAAAATAATTATCCCATTGAATTTTTAGACTAAACTACAGACACAATGAATAAAAACAAGCAGAAGGACTGAAATAAAACAGTATGAATCTTGACTACGAAGATTGTATTACGAGTCATACGTACTATATTTTTACACGTTCAGTCAGTTACATAAATATTGAAATTTGTCTTACATGGTCAATGGTATTTCCATTAAAACGAAATTATTAATGTAATTACTATTTAATTTATAGCTTTAACTTAGCAGTAACAAAAACATAAATTAATACTT
Organism: Ephestia elutella; assembly: GCA_018467065.1. Lineage (NCBI taxonomy): Eukaryota > Metazoa > Arthropoda > Insecta > Lepidoptera > Pyralidae > Ephestia > Ephestia elutella. The sequence goes on along the minus strand of CM031568.1, from coordinate 15,692,104 downwards.
GAAATGATAGATACTAAAGAAAATAAATATTTTTTACATGTCTGAAGTAAGTGTTTAGTTAGAGTTTGACACAGTTTGCCAGTCTGCCAATGAGATAGTAATGGTCACTGTTAGATTTAGAGATGCGAACAGAGAAAGTGGACAACTTAGCAAGTAATGCATGTGTGGGTGGCTTGCAAAATATCTACAGAACAAATCATACAGACGTCAGTCAAGAGCTAATTAATACAGCACTGAATACTATCCATTTCACTTCAGACAAAAGATTCCTAAATGAACTGAACATCATTAATTCTGCAACAATGTATACTGATCCCAAAAAGGTGATCAGACATTTAACGTCGTCTACACGTTTGAATGCAAATGTAAATCGATACTACAAACATAATTATTCAAATGACAACCAAGACAGCCAAAAGCAACCGGATGGTGCATTACATTCAATACCTAGGGAAGTGTGCTTAAGATGACATACTTTTTGTTTGAACACAAATATTCGAAATAAATAAAGTCGTAATGAGATCAGTATCTTCCTTTTATTGTTAATTGTTTCATAATCAACGAAATTATTATAGTTTCAGAACAATAAACTGAATATAAAATTAAAAAACAAGCATTAATTGCACTTAGGTCTGCGTGTGTAAGACGACATATCTATAGTTAAAGATGACATAGTATGTCATCTTAGACTTTAGTGGTATGTCGTCTTATACTTAACAATTTTATGAACATCTTCATGTCTTGCTGTGACCAACTCATCCGCGTCGATGTTCGTTTGTAATTTCCAGGCATTCTGTATAGGAAAAAATAAAGAAAAATGAGTACCACCACCCAAACATAAAAGCTCAACTTCATTATAAATGCACCTGCGAATATTATAAATACCACCACCTAATAATAAAAAGTATCATCAGTTTACAATTAATAGAAAGGGTAAGACGACATAGTATGTCATCTTACACCGACGTCTAGTATGTCATCTTACCAAATAGATGATAAAAGTTTCATTCAAAGATCATGACAAAATCTTTTAGGTTAGAATACCGTCGTATCAATATTTGTGTCATATAATAACCCCTGTTTACAATGAAAATTAGTTCAAACAAAATTATTCTTACCTTACGTGTATTTTTACCACCAAACAAAAGCATAGATATATTTTCTCTCACATAAAATCACAAAATCTATTACTACTTTGCAACGCGTTGTTACTGTCCGCCATACTAAATCTCCTTACTAGCGACACCTACAGGCAATCTCTAAAACGTCATGGGTTCACCTTTAGCGCGAATATTTACAAAAATCGGCAGGTGTGTCGTCTTATCTGACTATGTCATCTTAAGCACTCTTCCCCTATTTGTTATTGTTTGTACAAATCCAACTGAATGTTACCAATTGAAAAATTAACCGTAAATTCAAAACACAACAAACATATAAAAAATTTCGCTGCTGCTTTTAACGCCCCGTCGAACAGGCGAAGGGCGAAGAAGATTTATTAGAACCTTCTATGGCACTTAGAGAAAAAAATATTGACATTCCATAAGCGAAGTGTTTTACTGCAAAGTCGACGGAAAGAGACGCGGTGGAATCTACGAGTACTAATTTGTCAGGGACTAGTTGTTTCACAAAAAGTTGTAATAGCGAAGTTTTCTATGGAATTCCTTGAGGGATGGGAGCTGTATATAATTAGATGCGTTTGTGGCTGTGAGTAGTTATGCACCAGTGCATAAGTACGTGTAATCTTATCTGGCTTACGCCCATTGGTTAGCACGCAAGTTTGCAACTTGGTCGTGGGAACTAATCTGCTTTGACTATTGCGTACCTAAATTTAGAATCTACCGGTAATTGATTCTAAAACCACCTCTTCAAATTTAACTAGACTGGTTTAATTAAAAAAGAATACCATTAAGTCGTAGTAAATCATAATAATTAACAATGCTATAAATCTAAAAACTTCAAAAGACATAACGTTATTTATATCCTTAAAAAGTGTAATCCCATTCCATTTGTTTTTTGCTTCAAAAGGATCACGTTAAACTGTCACGCCGTTGATGGCCTCAATTTGGCTTAGAATTATTTACGGGTCGTTTTTAAAACGGCTAGACGTAAGATGTATGCTTTCACTTCGAACTTGTCTTCCCTAATTACTATTAATAGTCCTTCCATTACTTTGGTTCGAGTTCGGAATGTCTCTTATTTCAGTCTCAAATCAAAATGATGTGTTTTCTACTGAAACCGTTGTGTTTGAATATTTATTGTAGTTTTTAACCTTGCGACCTCATTCGTGCATTGAACTGTTGCGATATCGCGTTGTTTAGTTGTCGTGCATTAAAAAATAAGTTTATTATAATATTATAACCGATAGCGAAAGCTACTAAGAAACTGTTAGCGAAAAATAATGCAACCAATTAAGTATGTACTTATATTTCTTCTTCTTCCACCGGCCTTCTTCCCATTTTAATTGGGGTCGGCTCTCCTAACCACTTTTCTCCAGAACTGGCGATTCTGGGTCGTCACAGGGTCAATGTTGTTTTTCTTCAGGTCCCTTTCTATGGCTTTCATCCATGTGAGTCGGGGTCTCCCACGTTTTCTCGGCGCTGGCTCGATCTCAACATTTTTTCTGGTCATGTGGTCCGCTGGTCTCCTCATGACGTGGCCATACCATCGCAGTCGTGTTTCTGCTAGCTTATCGTCAATGGGTCTAACTTTAAAAGTTCCTCTAATATAACGGTTAGGCACCTTGTCAAGAAGTGTGACTCCCGCGGACCATCTGAGCATTCTCATTTCTGTGACGTGGAGCTTGTTGACTTGTGTCTGTTTAAGGGGCCAGCATTCCGAAGTATGTACTTATATACATAATTTTATTTATATAATCACTTATATTTAAAAAAATGCTTATTTGATCTTGATGTGTTCAGTGTTGCATTTACTTCGATTAGGAAATAGGTGCCTAAATTATACGTGGTCATTGGACTTTTTTGATGATAAGCCTATTTAAATCCGTAATTTATCAAGAAAGGCTACTTCCACCAAAAATAATAAAAGCCTGTAAAGAATGATAATTAGAAAATGATAATACGAGTGCCGGCTAGTAAGCAAGCAATTGCTGATATGATAAATAAATATGTTTGTCCCGGCAAGGTCGATGGGGCGCGGCGACACAGGATAAGTAATAGTACAGTCTACTGCATACCCTACAATCTACATGCACCTCTATGCGGTAGTAATAGTGACGAATTTGCAATGAATTTGGTTAGGTTGATGTACTGTTGAATGTTGCTGACGACGACGACTCTGTTGACACACTGAATAAAATGGACACAAACAAGGCTCGACGATATTTCCCCGTGGACTACCCTCATAACCATAACGTTATCATAAAAACTGAACTTTGTTTGTAACCTCGTTTTGTTTATAGCGACCCGCCGCCGCGGACGCGTGAAAAATTGGGGAAAATCATAGGTAATGAATATCCGTTGTCTTAGGGCGATTTAGCGGATAAACACAAGACTCAGAAAGCTACTTTATTAGAGTTTGTTCCTTACAAATAGAAAACTATTACCTAGGCTAGTAAGTAGATAGGACCTATCAGTCTTAACTAGATCTAGAATTTCCCAGAGTATTGGTGAATATTTGTAAGGTTTTGTTTACTTTCACGTACCAATAGTTTCAGTACCATGTTCAATAGGTTCCAAAAATAATAGCGATGCTTTTAAATTATAATATGTATTAATTATAAATACTGTAGTAAAAATATATAACGCCAGACTAGAAACCGAAAATCTTCTAATAAAAAAGCAAAAAACAGACCTTGTAAAATGTAGTAGATATGTGTCATCAAAACTGAAAAAGTGGTAATACGCATTGTAATAAGTGTTATTTCTTTTAGCAAAGTTCTGTAGCTCGTACAATGTTTAATCTAGGAGCTGAATCCTTGAAATGGTTTTCGGAACTAAACTACATTCATGAAGTTACCTTGATTTCTTGTCTTATCTCTTACTTAGCATACGGATAAGTGATTAATGATAAAAAGTACAAATGAAATGATTAATTAATTCATTATTATATAACTCACGGATTCTTGTATTTGCATGTTTAGATAAAAATTGGGAAATCAACATCGAAATACAACTAGCGCGTTAGTACATAATATCTCGATGGAAATCAAATAGATAATTTGCGATCATTATGTCTATTAAATTACCTATTAACATTTATGATGCAGTGTTGGATGAGAGTTATCGTGTCTTCGCTCACTAGTTGGCACTACTCGCGAGTGAGATCTGTCAGATGGTACAATACTGTCATGTGAATTTGACAACTAATGTCAGTATTGTACTATCTAATAGACCCCACTCGCCGCCAGTAGCAATGAGCGATTTTCTGGTAGCTAAATTAAGAAAAAAAAATCAGTATAAAAAAATCTCAACAGAGAGTTTTATGAAAGCCGAGTCGTAATAATGGCTGAACCTATATGGTGCGCTTTTTCTTGTCAACCAGTGGCAGAAAAAAAAATCACATAACAATTTGACAGTTGCACAAATCACAATATTGATACTTTTTAGTTGTTTTTTTTTACTAAGTTTTATTTTTTAAATGCCAATCCCGTGAATTTTTTGCTTTTTGTATAGAACTATTTCTCTCGCCTTTTACTAAGCGCCATTTATGAAGTCATCTGGAACTTTTTTCTTTATTTGTGTCACGGTAAATCCCTCATTATTATAGTGAGCGGAAAAACGAGGGCTTAATTGCACCTCTCGATTGTTTCATTCTAAATTATTGTAAAGCAGTTTCCTTCAGCATCAGACAAGACTTTGTTCCGATTCAAAGAAAATATCGCATCATATGTTGTGGGTTTATGAATCACTGCATATAATTTAAGTGACATTCGCCTACATATACTAATTGTGTCTCCAAAACACGTCAGGAAAAAGGAAGGGATTATTTTTAAAGTTTGTTCATTGTGCACTCCTCTATGTTGACCGGAGATTTAGCGCCAGTAAATGACATCATACGTGTGAATTGAGGTGACACGACTTCACGCCGATGATTATGTAACTTTTTATAATATTTGTGATAAAAATCTTGAGTATAAATTACTTTCTCATGAGTTTAATGTATCATTTTGCTACTAAATCTTTCATTGTAAAAAATGTTATTTTGTGAGTATCCATGTTGTTTATCATGGATAGTCTTGTAAGTAATTTTATTATACCCCTAATGATAAATCTCTAAAAAGTCATATACCGAAAAAAGTATGGCATTTCGGGTATTATTTTACTAATTGAAAACATAAGATCTTATTAAACTAATGAATGAATCTCGCAAACTCAAAACGAGTATGCGGACAAAAAAGGGTCACTAAAGGCCATAGGGGTGGAGGCATACAAAGGCCTCAGTGTCGGAGGTCTTGTAAACATAATGTTAAGGAAATGGTTTTTTGTCCATCCCGGGCGTCGACGTGGCGGGACCCAGGTAGTTGTCTCTCCATAGAGTATTTTATCTAAACGTGCTTTGCCCGATGACCAAAGTGACTGTTTGTGTCATGAATACTTTAAGACTTAAAAAAGTTATCTAATTTACATAGCATACGGTGTTGACCATAAATTTTAAGTACATTATCTAAAAAAAGCATACATACATATATTGAGCCTTTTTCCCGAGACTAGCGATTTCCACTTCCTACGATCCTTACAGATCAATCTAAAAAAAGATCTTTATTTTACCAATTATAAGTCAACCCATCCTAAATTCATCCCAAATAAAAAAAAAAAATAAACAAAATAGTTTAAAAACTGTTCTCCAGCATTTTAAAGCGCTCTACACCAGATAAAGCTATCCTCCACGTTTCTGTTGGATTTAGCACTCGATGCTATCATGCTTACCTTACATGCACGTCACTATCTCTGTTTGCACAAATATGGACTCCTCTGCACAAATACGTGACCGCTTTACCAGATTCATGAGTAACCATGACTTGCTTCGGAATTTAACATTAGGTATGCAAAAGGATTTCATAATTTGTGAGAATGCACTATCTTTGGCATAGCTTTTAGCTTTCATTGATTTTAGTTGAGTTTAGATAAAAGATGAAAGATTTTGCTACTTGTCTTCTGAAAAATAGCTTAATTATTTAAGTACAAGTGAATTATTCCATAACCTGATTCATATGTTTTAGTTGAAAATTATATTTCTATTTTATCAACATCCGAATGTTGATAAATTTCATGGAAATAAACTACAAAATAACGGGTCGTGAAGGAGACTCTAGTGAAACGTAAGTGACATTGCACGCTAAACAATCATAGTTGCCAACAAAAATATGTACTTACAGGTTGCTTAATTTATGCTCAATGCTCATGTCATGCCACAGTATAAAAATATACTGGCCCAAACAAATGCGTCGCCCTCGCTCTTGCAATATTAAATGAACCCTCCCCAGCAGACCTTGAATCGATGACGTGGGTCAACTGAATTGTAAACCCTGATAAATATTTAACAACTTGAGAGCGTATCCGTGTCTGTTACATAAAAGTAGATAGGTTTTTTTCTACGGTCTATTTTTTAGTAAATAGGGTTTTGTTATATTGAAGCGGTGGTGGCCGAGTGGTAGGGTGCCGCTGCCTGTAGCTGCAAACGTCTCAGGTTCAAATCCTGCCCGTGCTATTTGAGTTTGTATACCAATCTCATGTATGGTAGTTTATATCGACCACCACTTGCTTTCGGCGAAGGAAGACATCGTGGGGAAACCTGCACTCTGGTTGATGATTATCAGCTAGTGTGTGAAATGGAGAAGGCAATAGCAAATCTCTCCATTAACATTGCCAAGATAGTCATTGTGTGTGTTTCATTCCATATAAATTCCATATAATGACTACGACCAGTCATGAGGAATACGACTAAAGGAGCATATTACGAACAAAGATTATTATTTTAACCCATGTACTTACGTAGTTTGGAGACCATGTTTAAATATTCAGATATTTTAAATTTGTGTTTCACGTAAGATCCTCAGCATAAGGCATACGACTATTAGAGGTATTGTACTAGTCTTCTCAAACTTTCGTAAACTCATAATTACTATTATTTTAACGAGACTTAGCAAAATAAGGTATTAGTGACACTGTTTATCAAAATACACAGAATGCTTCCATCACACGACCACGTACAAAATTAAGTTAATTAGTGAATAGGCTGCTTCTGGGTAAGCTCGCTACATCGTAGACCTCATTTCTGTCCTCGGACAAGATTGTGGTCAAGAGCAAACCCATCTTTAATAAAAAAAAAAATAAAAAAAAATATTCACTAAATCCAGTCGATAATAAAATAGTGCTTAAGTAAAGGATATAAGGAAGTAATCAATCGATGTCTGCATATTGATGGCACATGATCCCATAAGAATTACATTTAGACAAGCCATTAATTGCAGTTGCGACAGTCACATGTCGATACAATGAATGCAAAACAATGACAATGTCATAAATCGAGTCAATTTGAGTGGCCTTAATAAACTATCACTATTTTGAAATCTATCAATACAAATTCCTCTCTAGAAGTAAAACTGAAATCAATAATTCTTCCGTTACTGACCGAGTGACTGATAGACAACGCATGTCGCATATCCAAAACTACTAGACGTAGGAATCCGAAATTTTACATGTAGGTTCCCTAGGGAGTGTCGGGGCCCTAAGAGAGGATTTCCCGAAATTCCCACAGGCACAAAGTTCCGGGCTCATGCTAGTTACAAATAAGTGGAAAGTTCTTATTTCAAAAATCTTTCTTTTTAGAGTGATTCATAAGTATATCATTGAGTGTATCAGGCAATTGTCAATCCATTTCGTCATTCAACTTATGAACGTCAACAATATGTAATTTGAACATATTCAATGTATTGTAATAATGACCGGAAATAACCAGTCTATAGATAGCATTTCCAGCAAAATGAATAGCTTTGTTATAAATTTAATAATAGAAATTAACGAATAGTTCTGGAACAAAAAGAGTTAGAACTAAGTACCAAACCAATTTTGGTTAACTATTAATTTAACATGGAAGAGTTTTATTAACTATTAATTTATTTATATCAGTTAACTCTTTTTTCAATAATACATATCTCAAAAGAAAGGTAAAAGTTCAATAAACAAATCAGTATAAGTACTTACCTAATAAACGTCATGTCATGTAGCGCTTACTTTTTTTAAATAACTGGTTTTCTTTCTTGACTAATGCGTTCTAATTTATTAGGTAAGTACCTAGTTTTTCAATGCACTATATATATAGGTATATGTGTATATCAATTTAGTTTGTAGAAAAAGAAAAAGTATAGAACTGCTACTTTTTAGGCTCTCTGAGCTTCCATGGAATGTATTATTGGTGAAAAATAAATGATCTCTCGCTACGCTACTAGGTACTTATTTTGTTTATTTGATACCTACTGATTTTACTTGAAGTTTATTTCATGAACGGTAGTACCGTTGTAAAAATCTAGGGAGCAGGAGTTCGTTCCAAACGTAAATGGCCTCGAGACGAAACACTAAGAAAGTCGCACGAAATAAACAGTTTCAAGTTTCTTGGAAACATTGTTTTAGCATACTACGAGTTGTGCGTGCGCATTCTCTACGATCATTTTCGCTCCACACAACACATCGTAAACTTGTGCCATCATCGAGGGATAAAGTGGACTAACGTGTCTGGGTCTAGTCTATGTTTTAAGTCAGGTTTAGTGGGAGACGCAATTTTACAGCCCAGCTTAACCACAAACACGATCGTTTGGAAGAGCTATTACGGGATTTTGAACTTTGTAAATGATAAGTTTAAGCTGCATTATCGAGTGATGGTGTTGGAAGAAATAATAGATCGCATCAGTCGCCGTTGGCGGCTCGTTTGATTGGCTAATTAGTGGAAACGTTTAACCTTTTTTTGGCAGCTTTAAGAGAGTTGCCAGAATGACAACATTAAATTGAAATATTTGAGTGAAATGGTTCCGTATAATTAAACAGATGTTAGTTAACTAGAATAATTTCAGAGTTTAAAATTATAAATCTCTCTCTCTCTCTCTCAGCCGAAAGACGTCCACTGCTGGACAAAGGCCTCCCCAAGGATTTCCACAACGACCGGTCCTGCGCTGCCCGCATCCATGCGCAACCCGCGACCTTCACCAGGTCGTCGGTCCACCGAGTGGGAGGCCTGCCAACACTACGTTTTCCGGTTCGTGGTCGCCACTCGAGAACTTTTCTGCCCCAACGGCTATCTGTTCTGCGAGCTATGTGCCCCGCCCACTGCAACTTAAGTTTGGCGATTCTGCGGGCTATGTCGGTTACTTTAGTTCTCCTACGGATCTCCTCATTTCTGATTCGATCACGCAGGGAATCTCCAATTATAAATACAGCATACAATTTATTTCGGGGTGAATCTTGTAGAAACTTGTTGATCCTATTTTGTACTATATTGATTACTAGCTTTCGCCCGCGTGAATTTCCCACGGGAACAGTGCTTTTTCTCGGGATGAAAGGTACCCTATGTCCTTCTCCGTACTTCCAGCTATGTGTATGCGAAATTTCAGGAAAATTGGTTCAGTAGATAAAGCGTGAAGAGGTAACAAACAAACAAACAAACTCACTTTCGCAATTATAATAATAGTTAGGTTTAGGATTGATTTGATATTATGATTTTCTATTGTTATTGATTTTATTATAACTATACAATAAAAAGGAATGCGATATGTATTATATTAAACTTTTTATTATATATCAACTGCCCGGAACGCATTATCTATTTGCTACCTAATTCTCAAAGGCCACAATGCAACTGGATTTGGCCTCATTTCGATTTTATAAATATTAACTAGGTATGTATACACCTAGGTAGGTGTGTAGGTATAGGTATATGTATTTCTATTTATCGTCCCTTATTATCAATTTCTGCTGTTTATTTTTAAGGGAGAGGTACAGAACCCTTAAAAGGAAATTCTCTATAAAAGAATTTCTTATAACAATTAAAATTGACGTAACTTTTGGACAACTAGATCGTTGGGCAATGTTTAGTCGTGCATATAGTGCCATACTTATCCAACGTACCATTTTGCTATCTGTTCAAATGACGAAATTTTTAACATTGTAATTTTTTTCATCAATGTAGTTAAATCCTATAATTAATTACAAAGCTTAACATTATTTTCAATGAAATGCGTATGTATTTTCTTTTAGACTTTACTAACTTAGCCGTAGGTTAATTTTTATTCAAGTTATTAATGAAGAATCAATAACTCTATTCTAAGAAAAAAATCATCCGCCCTGAGCGGCGCATGTTTGTAATAACTAGATCCTTTTAATGTATCATCATAAATAAAGTAATATTAAAATAATTCTAATTCTAATTAACAGAAACAAGCAACACGCATTCTTTTTCTGTCAGTGTTATTATTAAATTGAATCAATGAATTAAATAAAAGAAACCCTCTTTTGTAGGTCGGATAAAAACAATACTTAAACGGCTACATTGCGAATCAAATCGAATAATGACAATCGATTCAGTGTTTATTGCAAGCGATTTATTCGATTCCTCATTCGAAAGCGGGATTGCGAGGCGAGACGTGGGTGTCAGACTTGTATTGCGGCACCTCAGGTTCTAGTCCCGGGGCGAGAGTGGAAATAAATTGAGGCAAATGGAAAGATAATTTTCAATGTCGCTATTTATATTTTAGGTTTTCATAATCTTTTCTGGACGTTTGGGTTTGACAACTTGTAATATCATAGCAATAGGTACTTAAGTACATTAAATTAAATGATACAAGAAACTCTGTCAAACTGATCTTACATATTAATTTTTATCCTATACGTACTTAATGGCTAAAAAGTTCAACTTTCAGTAGGTCCCTCCCAACTTTCAATCTTATCCCATAATTTTCTGATATATATGGTAATCTCGAATTTAACACAATACAGATAGTAAATATTTATTCTACAATGTCCTACAATTTTTTGTTAAACAGTCACGTCAGACTTGAATATGTAATTGTCTGCATAGAATTAATGAATTAACATGATTACAAATATATTTTTAAACTATAAATATATTAGCAACTATACTATATCTACTAAAAAAATCCTTCGATTTCTTTTATTGTATCAAGAGCTGGGTCGAAAAATAACACATATCAATTTATGTATTTATGTAAGAATTATCCTGTCTGCTTAATGTAATTTGTTAAATTACATTTTCTAGGAAAACCCCCACTGATAAAAATAGGTAATCCAGTGAAAAGGAAAACAACAAGAATATCAAAAATTTATAAATACTGCAAAGGAAAAACAAGTGCAATAATGCACAAGCTGCGCTTTTAATATATATTAATAAAATCAGCTAAATATATTTTGATGACATCAGTCTTTATGGTGAAAGCACACCACTACTATTGCAAGTATTATTAAAACAGTACTAAAACTAGATTGAATAGCCTAGACTTTAGTTGCTGCCTACGCGCAGTAGGTCTATAATCTAACGTCTAGCTCTCACTAACATTAAATAATAAGTGAATTAAAAAAGGTTTAAAGATGCGAGTTCAAATAATGCATCCAAGTGCCCCAAACGCATAAGCACTTTGATGATTTTTTTTTTTGTTTTGAGCATCTCAGATGCAATTAGTACTAAAGAACTTTCATATAGAAATTAGATATGGTGATTCACTTTGATGAAATTTAAAGTAAATTCCCTTAAGGAGATCGAAAATAACATTACTTATTAAATAGCAAAAGTAATTTGGCTACTTAACTTTCCATAAACGTATTACCACGTTAATCTATGATTTTGCAGAAATGTTAAATAAACACCAAGATTAGCAGATGATTAACCAACTCGCGATGTTTTTGTTTCTATAAACCGACTTGTATGTTTATTTTTGAAGCGCGTACGCGTAAATACCATTGCCTTCTTGGCTTGTAAACAACCCTTGAAATTCAACCATAAATTTAATTCCTAATTATATTCAAGAACTTCCCGAAAAGCATTAACTGTATTACATCTACATTTAACATTGAAAATATTTATCCTCGTTTTCTTACTGTTCAAAAAAAGATTTCTGTTATACATACTGTATAGATGAATACTTGATACTTGAAAAATATATATGTATATATATATTATTGGATAAGAAGAAGAATTGTATGTTTTCTCTCGTTTACTCTAACAGATCACCAGACTGCGTGGAAACCCAATCATCCATCCCCTCTTGAATAAATATCCAATTTTCTTTATGGATGTGCATTAGACACTTCTGTCGCAATCCCTGCGACTACACCACCCTAGATTTATTGAATTTGATAACAGCACATTTCCCGTTGCTTTAATTATGTTTACAGTACACTTCCCTTTGTTATTGGTTAACTTCATTGGTAAACTTACAATGACGGACGAAACAACCCGCATTGTATTTTTACATTCGTAAAAGTATTATTGGTTGCAATTTGGATATGAATTGGCTATAAAGGGTTGATATTTTATTATTGTAATAGATTGTAATGCAACGCCTTTCGAGGGACATGTTTTAAATATATTAACCTCAATGAACAACATTTTATATAATCTTCTATGACAAGACATGTAATGGCTTATCTTCTTATCGAGTTATCGAGAAACCGAATAGTCCGTCCGTGACGTCCCAAAAGATTGCAGACAGCTATTTTACAGGCAAGAACATCAATCCCATCCATTGCAAATTCGTCACTATTGTCATCACGTAGAGGTCCATTCAGGATTACTTGACTCCTTTCATATTAATTTCCTTCTTATCTTTATTGTCTTACATGTTTGGCAACTGAGGCAACCCTAGAAGTACCGGATCCTACTCCGGTCCAATACCTTGTCCATATAGGGAGCAGCACGCCATAAGTAACCCGTGCCATTGCATGAATTCCGTACCACTATTTCTTTGCCAAACGCCATCATTTTTACCTAGTTCAATAAAAAACCGATTGGCATTGAAATTGAATTGGTCTTGTTTCTATTTCTTTGGCACACTCTATAACCAATAGCTTGACAGATTGTTTCTTGGATTCATCGGATCAGAAACCCTCTAATATATGGTGAATGCCATCATAGTATAGATCAAGCGAAACGATTCAACCCTTTGTTGCTTACAGTTCCATCCAATGCTCCTTTTTCTAAACTCCAACGGTCACCACCATAATGACTGGTTTGAATCTTGATCCGGAAGTCGACGCTCGATGCAGTCCACACCTTATAAGGCACGAGGAATATTCAAGAGTACGCGGTGAACGGGTCTCCAGGAAAATAGCCCTTATCAGGTGAAATTAGCTGCAAGCTATGCAACCTGTTCCTAATACTGTGATGCTGCGTTTTTTGTGTATGGAACGGTGAGTCGCCGTGAAATGTGTGGGTACAACGGCCGCTTAATGTCTTCTGTGAACGATTCAATTAGTAATTCATCAATTTTTAGCCATACTAAAAATGCGAAAGTATGTCTATCTGTCAGTCCTTTTCTGCAGAACCAAGTTTTGTGACAAACAACCGGAGAGACGAAGTCCCAAGCCCACTCAGTGTTTTAGAGATACAGGTTGTCGACTTGATATTGATAATACTAGGGTAATAGGTATATTTATGCACATTAAGATTAATTATAATTTATTGGAAGAAATAATTACAAAGTCTTTAACAATGATAGTAATTAAGATGTTTACTGCTCTAGCTATAGAAACTATTGAACCTGTAAAGACAAAACTGCACGAAACGATAATTTTGATGATGTCGTTAGAGCAGAGATTGAATTATTGTCGTAGAAAGCAGATTTTATGTTCCTACTTAAACCAGTTTCAGTTATGTTTCAGTCATAAATTTATAACTGGGGTTCAAGGAAAGTTCTGTTATGCATTTTATTACTTTTATAATTTGTTTTTTATTTTCTATATTCAACAAATGGCTGAAAGCCAAAAAAAATTACTTTGGGTTTTGACCGAGTGACGTCGAAACCAGCAAGATTTCAGACTTACGCGGAGTAAAAAAACATGCTAAAAAATTTAGGTAATTGTCAACTATCATCAGAAACAGTAATTTAAAATGTATTCGAAAGAAATGAAATTAATTGTTATTGAATTTTAGACTAAAGTTACAATACATAAATAATCATAATAAACTTAGCATCGATCGACCAATGCAACTATTTAGTCTAAGCGTGGGCGTTCCACTAGCTAATAGCCAAGTGCGTTCGACGACCCACCATCAAAGGCGCATTGTCGAGTCCTGAGAAAATTTACCCGAAGATAACACTCCAGATACGGGGTAATTAAAGCCGCACAGATTGTATGTAATACCAGTTATACTAAAGGAAGTCATTCAGTTATGAACAAAACATACAAAGGTCGTCGGGGTAATTGCGACCGACCTGCGAACGTCACTAATGTTTATTTTCTTAATAATGATCTGTCTGCTAGTTCTCACTAATTGATTATAGTCGCGTGTATGTAAATACATGTCATTTTAAAAACAGGTGAGTTTATAATATCTGGGGGTATAATCCGGATAGGTCCACGTGAAATAAATCAAGGAAAAATGAGCGTCGTCGTCTAAAATCAGTTAGCAATGGACTCTTTCCAATCTAAGATGGAAGAAACTGCATCGACAAGGCCTCACAGAATTTACTCTGAGGCCAAGCCCTGAAATAAGGGTTAAAGTAGTTAGCGCTACTGGCGAGTGTGGTCCTGTCAATGGTACAATACTGTCATTTGAATTTGACACATTGACATTGACAGTGTTGTACCGTCTGACAGATGTCTGTCCGTAGGTGCTGCCACCTAATGAAATATTTGAACGCGATATTTATGACGATAATGAAACAAATATAGAAATGGCATTTCTGCCGTAAATCCACGTAATTTTTTTAAAACTTTTTTTAATCCTATACGTATAACAAAAAATATAAATTTCAGCTTACTACGTAACAGTAGCAGTAACTACGTTCAAGTTCAAGGGTAATTTAAACAAAAGGTGGTAACGTAACATTCAAAATACGCATATATAAGAATAATGTAAGAAATGAGACGAAACGTATTATTTTTAACCGAAACATTTTATTGTGTTTTCGATTATTAAACAAGTTTTATGTATATGAAAAATATTAATATCTAAGTAGGTATTAGTAACATCATGAAACATTTAAAATCACAACTAAAGTCATTGGCATAAGAGAAATGTATATTTAGTGCATATTTACAAATAATTAATTTTGATGTAAAAAATACTGTGAAGGTCACTTTTCAATAAAGCATTTTTGAATAAAAAAAAAGTGATGTGAATTACTTTGAATTTACAGATGTTGTTAAGTTATATGTTGATACATACCACTTTTACCGAACACTAAAATAGTATTATTTATAATTAATTGAAGCGGTGGTGGCCGAGTGGTAGTGCATCCACAGGCGGGCGCCTGTGGATGCACTACCACTCGGCCCAAATCCCAGGTTCAAATCCAGCCCGGACTATATGAGTTTATATACTAAACTGACTCAAGTTAGTTTTCATCGACCACCACTTGCTTCCGGTGAAGGAAAACATCGTGAGGAAACCTGCTCTGGTTGATGATTATCAGCTAGTATGTGAAATGGAGAAGGCAATGGCAAACCACTCCATTAAAATTGCCAAGAGAGTCGTTGTGTGTGTTTCATTCCATATAATGACCACGACCCTCAGTCATGAGGAAATACGACTAAAGAGAGAAAATAGTATTCCTTGAGAAAGACAATCATAATTCAAAGAAAACTAATAACTCCAGCGAACGGATACTACTTAGTCGGAAGTTTATTTAAGTGGTTTGAAGATGAAACCTAACAATTAGCTACCCAATACTCGTTAAGTTAATTATTGTAAATGCTTTGCTGAGGATTTTACAGGGAGAAACGACCTACTAATATCATTGCTAGACTAGCAATGCTAGTTATTTCACAAAAGACTACACTACTTACTCAGTTTTATAACCTTTAAATTAGCAATTATGTACATTATAAAAATACAATTATTCTGGATAATAATATATTTTAGTGTGCCACAACCATGATTTTATATTTACCCATTAATTTATATTGTATATCTATCTGTTTTAATAATTCTTATACAAACGCATTAATATTAAAATCAAGTTTAACAAGAAATAGTTATTAACAAACAATAGAAGGCCCATTGTTATAAATCCCTTTAAGAGATGCGCTAACATTTATACCGTGGCCTATAAAATTAAGTCACTTTAATTTTCATTCGAACTGCTGTGGAAGTAACCCAACTTTTGTTGCAGCACCTAGTCAAGGTATTACAACAACAATAAATTGTCATTATAATATTAGCAACATAGGTATAAATCTAATCAAATTATCAACTGTTTAATCAAAGACTAATAAACTACATGGATTGATTGGTTGAATGTTGATTATGTTACTAAACTAAATTGTGTATCATTTACTTGAAAAGCGTTTTTATTATCATCATTTGTTAAACCTATGTTATAATTTTGTGTTTTTTTTCTGTCAACACTATTTGTCATATGTTTGAAATAATGGGACAGGTTATGAACAATTTGATGATGCGCCCGCGCATATTTCATTACGTTTCGTGCATGTTATGCATGCGACAATAGGCCACAATTACAATAGCTTCTGCGCCGCCCAATAAGTATAATGCCCTTTGACCTATTTGCTTACCCACACCTACATTATACTATGCTATTAATGAATAAGCAAAGTCAATCACGCGTTTCGTTTTGGTTCAGTGAGTAGACCACACAGAAACCAGGTCTAGCTAAGGTTCTGACACGAAGTATTTATTAACCAATTTCTAGACAAAACAAAAATTTACTTCGTCGGTGTTATTAAGATTAACTAAATTGACTCAGCCTGATACTGGTATGATAACACGTTTTATCTCTATTACCTATTTCTGAAAAATATTGAAGTTCAAGTATTCATCGCAAATGTATTAATCTAAAACTTTTTAGCAAATATTTTTATTGATTTATCTTAGACACAAAGATAAGTAAAATCGATAACAGAATAAATAAATAAGCCTAGTAATTAGTAACGAATGTATTTAAATATTACCGAAAAGAACCTAGTACCTATCTAAACCGAAGTAAGCTTGAATCGCTTTATGTATACCGAACATATATTCGTAATCTAAGTACCTACAAACGGTTTATTCATAAAAAAGTACTAATTAAAATTTCTGTCATCGAAGACGAAATAATCGGAACAATACTCTGACGACGCTAGCACTATTAAAACCACGCCACTATGAAATGTGTTACGAAATATAGCTGGATTAGGCATTTAATAAACTACAAGCTAGCCATATTATCACCTGATGCTATTCATCGGATGAAGACCTAATGACACCAATTTTTTGCACAGCGCATGCACAAGTGTTGATACAGATTTGCGGGCCAAATTATTTCGAGCTGGGGGTGAAAGTAGGTAGGTACTTTCACCAAGATGGATAAAATGGCGAATTTTATCAAAAGATTTGTTGTAAAGAAAAATATAAATCTATTTTGGAAGTCTATAATACCTCTATAATTCGAAACAATTTCATGTTAGATCTAGTCTCAACAAAAAACTTTATTGATGGTATCCGAAATTATTTTTTACAAGATAAAGAAGGAAATGAGTGTGTAAAATAAATAACAAACATTTTAAAAGTGATACAGATGAAAAAAGTTAACAAATAAAGCTGGATATCGCTTTAGTCACATCCTTCTTAATGTACACAATTCGTGACGGCGCGTCTCTTTTGAATAAACATCCTAATCGATCACGTTGGATTGTATTCAAATAAACGTCACCATATCTTAAAATTTTATCAAATTTGCAGTGGGTAAATAGTTTACATTCCCATCCTGTCACTAATTTGAATAGAAATTTATGTTGTCATAATTCTTATAAGTATTTCATAAAATATACTCAAAAATTAGTATTCTTATAAAAGTTTTATCCCAGGATGTCTTTAGGTGTCACTTAAAGTTATTTCTTTGTAATGGAAAGGTAAGAAAGATAAGTTCTTAAGTATTATGATAGTTGAATTACAAAACCTTTATGAAATCCTTAATGCAAAGTAATCTATTCGTCAAAAATTAACAGTTAAATATTTCCAGAATCTCGCGTTCTCCGAAAATTTAAGTCAGTTATCACATCAGTTAAGAAACCATTACCCTGATGCCGTCAAGTTAAACGCATTTCTGCAAAAGGAGACCGTACAGATGGTCGGATATGAGTTTTATTTCTTTTTGCTGCATGTAATTTACTGTACACGCAAATTACAGACATTATTTTGCAACTTGAGTGTTATGTTGTTCTTGTCAAGGTTACTAAATTAGAACATGGCAAAGAATAAATCTGTCACATAGGCAGCAGTTTTTTAGCATTATTTAAAAAAATCTCGGTGACTTCAGACAATTGCTGCGACTAGATTCAATATCACCTTGCCTTAGTTATTCTAAAGTGGTCCAACAAGGAAATAAACCAGTAGGGTAGCTCCTTGGTGGTCGGGGTTAATCGAGACCAGCGGATAATCACGAACCATTATTATAATAGAGCGCGCGCGCAGCCTCCTTGCCGTCTACGGCTCTATACATTATAACGTATAATCTGTCACGGTTTTTTAAAGTACGGGTAATGTAAAATACATGCAAAGATACACGAACGATAACATCAGAGATTTGTTTTTTCCGTTCCATTCAAAATAAAACAATGTCGTCGTTGCGACGAACACGTCTAACTTTGACTGCATTCGCGTAATTACAACTTTTTTTGCTCCAACAACAGTATCCATGTTTATAAAACAGAGAGATTTTATTTTATGTTTCAAGATCTGTCAGTTAATGCGAATTTGTTTCCATGAGTTTTACCTAACCTGATCAAAGATTCAGATTTCTTCATGATTCAGAGACCAGAGAAATCTGATATAATATGACTATTTATTAAGGTTTCTGAGCTACTACTCATGAATATGCACCATCATACCATATGCAATGGGATTTTTCTTACAAATCAATAAAATAGTGAAACCTGCGGTAAAGTCAAGGCTTGAGTTAAGAGAGTTTTATAGTCGTAATAATAATTGATATATTCAGATATGATAGCAATATAATAATATTGCCACTAAATTATTTATGTATTACCGCTTTAGCATAATTGGAAGTAACATTGACTACTTCTTGATATAGATTGAATATACTTTTTATAGGTAGATGGTGGATAGTTGTGGTAGGTAGATAGATGGTAAATTTTATCTATTCCCGGATAAATCTTTTGATCACAGCGCTTGTAACATCAAATACCTCTAATTACCCTGATAGAACTCTTTGGTTCTGCCCCAGGTTATCTTGGTGATACCACGTCACTATGAAGTCATCGATGTCCCCCACGCTTTGTCCCATTCCCATAAGAAGGAGAAGAAGATTCTCATATATTCAGGAATGGAGGAAATATCTAAATAAGCGGATAGATAGGCTTTATATATTGACTTCTAAGCTTATTTTATACGTTAATCGAATCAAATTATAAGAAGAGTGTGGTGCTTCATGAGTTAAAATTGACAGATTTGAAGTCAAAATTATAGATAGCATGTACTGTAATACCGTCACCTCCATCCATAAGTATAGCTAGGTACTCTGATTTTGATATAAATTTTGTCATCCGAACGTAAAACTAAATACAGAATTGAATATTCATGTCATCACAATAACAGCTAGGCTTATCAATAAGTTATTTTTTTTATATTTCATCATAGTAATATACAAACTACAAGTCAAAAATAACTTATTAATTATTTACAAATGCAATGAAAGTAGCGACGATAATCTTAAATTTTGACCTTCAACATTAGTAAATTTATCAAGCGTTTTTAATTAGTCCAAGTCATGAATTCGTTTTCCCATTAGTTAATTATTTGATTTAAAAAAAGGTTATCACGAAGAATGCTTAATTATTGAACTGAGAATCACGTGAAGGCCTACGAAGAAATAAAGTTATTAATGATTATACCATCGATAAAATATTAGTACCTAATATTTTGTCGATGATTATACTATAGGTACTTACGTAGATGATTTACCGATAACTTATCTACTAGGTAAGTGTGTCAAGACGAGACTAGAAATTACGGCAGAAGATATATTATACGTAACTATTAATGAAACAAACAATTACCAACTATTTTAGATACGGTATAACGATGTTCTTGAGTTTATAGCTAGCGCAAAGTGCACATTTAGGTACTGAATTACCGTAACATAGAAAACCTTGAAAAACAGGTTTTTTCTTTATTATTGTCACCAGCCATTACACCATCAAAAAAAGTTGTAACCTTAAGTTAAGCGTTTTAAAATTGGTCGGTAGTTTTTAAATTGTTTAAGCTTAGAGTTTGAATAATTTGTTTTTTATATATACCTATATGGCATCAGTAATATTCATATTCTATTATATTTTGCATATAATTGACGAATAAATTTGTATAAAACAAGCAGAGTAGACACTGCAAAATGAAATAAACGTGTGTGTAGAACTTACCGGTAAACTCGTGCAAATTGTTAGAAATAAAATCGTTTCGCTTTTGGGTCGCTGTTCGAATAGTCCTTAAAATTCCTGTTCACTCACTCTCACTGTCACTTCTAGATATGCACAGATATCTTGTTGAAAAGTTCTCACGCCAGCGTACGTGGCGTGGTTGCGGAGCGATGGTTAGAGGCGGACTGGAGCAGGAGAAGACAGACAACCGGCGCGATGCACGGTCGGCGACGCTGTACCGGACTCCGATACGACTTCCACTAGACGAAACGGAACGGAATAGGGGCATTTACTGCACCGCTACGAACATTGCATGACACTGTGTCCTCCCAGAACTGAAGTCGTAATTCGTCAATCATCTAACCAGTTTTTGTCAAATAAATTAATCAAATTATGGAAATGTTAATCGCAAAACACTTTCCTGGTTAAAGTTTATTGGTTCTTGTTATGGAGAAAGTATATACGATTGCAACTTGCAAAAATTCGAGATGAAAGTATATACTTATAAATAGGGAGATCATGACATTGGCTGATACTATAGCGAATGTTATCTAACAACACATCTATTCATAAACTTATCGTATTACTTATGAATTTAAATTTAATACAAATGACAGGAATATTGTTGTAGAGGATAGACAAATCATTCATTGCAGAAAAGTTAGCGTTAGCAGTTAGCTGGATGGAATGGTTCGCGTTTCGTGACGTCACATCGTACGATCATCGAGCCACCGCCAAATCGCATATTTAACTTTTTTATTCTACAGTTAGCCGGCGAATGACGCTAGAGTATACGTAATTGAACGTTTCTATAGCAGTATCGAGATTATACAATAACTGTTTATCAGTGATTTTCATTGTTTTGTTTACTGGAATATGACTGGAATTCTTATTTTCAACTCGGTCTACTGACTAGGTGCGATTCAATTTACTTATCTACAATAAGTTATATAAGTACTTTATCAGCCAAAGTGTAATAAAATTTTAATTGATAAAACAACTGAGCAATTATTTTCAAATCTATAAATAATGTCAAAATTTTTCTCAAATTAGCACTACACAAACCTATACAACTGTTGTAAATTTAATATTGATCCTCAACATTCCTGTTTTTTGACATCAAGTCAAAGATATTCTCCACCTCTGATTCTTGGACTATGGTTTTTTGATAGATAAATATATCCAAACAGGTTTCCTTCCAGCCAGCAATTACATGGGGATCAGTATAGGCGAGCAAACATGATGTGACCACAATGAGACCTTCAACATTATGAAAAGGGCTCTGACTTCACATATACAATGAAAATGGCCATGCACAACACTTATATTCAACTGTAAGTAGTAATTTTCAAATTACATATGTCGGCATATCATCGAATTTTATTACAATCATTAGCAAATAATGCGTGTAGTTAGTTGCAACTTTGCTAATAATTACAAGTAACAAGAAGGCAATTAATACTTTATTAAAAAGACTATTAACAATTAGCTGCGCCCCGGATCTTCACTCCCGTGAGAATTTCAAGATGAAAAGTTCCCTATGTGCTATTCCCGGTATTTTTCTACCCGTATACCAAATTTCATCGAAATTGTCCAGAGATTTTGCGTGATTGAGTAACAAACATACAAAGTCACAAACTCACATCCAAACTTTCGCGTTTATAATATTAGTAGCTTGATTTTTATATTGTCCTGGGCAATCTAACAATATTTACCATTTTGTCCTGGCCGGGAATTGAACTCGGGGCCTTGTGATTCAGCGGCAAGGACATCTATTTCACCTTCGGATAACAAAAAGAAATGTGACAGACGGGCCGGTCTGGGAGAGGCCAGCTGTTCAATACAACCCCGGCATTCTTCGAGTCACGTGATCACTTCGGTCCTTTTGTGGACCCGCCATTATATTACGGCTTGGCTGGGAATCTTGAACAATATCTCCTTTTTTACCCAACCGACGGAAAAGGAGGGTAATGTGCTCGGTAGTACTTACGCATACCATCTTATTGCCGCCAAGATGGAGCATCCTATACAAAAACGCATCAAATTGCTGTGATAAAAGAGATCGATTTTAGCAGGATACCTGCAGTGGAATCGCGCTAATTTATAACACTACGGTTCGATTAAGGATCGGTTACGATTCAACGTTGGCCGTGGTAAAATTGCGATCCAATTCAGCAAATTTCGAAATCGCGCTAACTTCGTAACGACAATCGAACTTGAATCGCAATTGCAACATGATCACTCTTGAAACGTTAGAGTTGGACGCTAATATTTGTGAAGTATTTTTGTAAATACCTGTGATTTGAGTATAATCGACAATCGATTATGTTGAACCTTGTTGAACGCACTAGGTATTTTGACATTTTGTCTATCATTTGCTTGTTTTTAAGGTTATATTTACATAATTAATTACCTCAATATTTATTTACGTTACCTATCTTTAGAGGTAGATATCTCTTCATATTTCATCTGTTATCGCTTTTCTTGGAACAATCGTTGTTTATCAACATGAGCAGTTAAGCATGAGAGTTAAAGAGGAAACAAATGTGATTTGGGACTAATTTATGGACTCTTCTACGGATCACATTTCAAATGGACATAAAAAATAGTATTTGTTTGATGAAGATAGCCCAAGTGGGGAGGCTAGGACTTAGGGTTATGAAATTATTTGAGGAAGAGGCAGATTGTTTATATATAATATCCAACTGGTACGGTTGCTAAAAATGGAAAGTCGTCGGCAAGCCAGTGTCGAACGAACAATTGCAGCTCCCTGTGAACTATCTCGAGCAGTACCAAGACCTCGCTCATTGAAAAGAGTGAGGTCAAAGGAAGCACGTGTAACAGTGGCACGCTTATGGAGAAAATGCAGGGAAAGATTAAATGCTCACTAGAACAAGCAAAGAATGGGCTAAGGTATGTATCTATGCACTTACTACCTTTAATATTAGCTACTTTTGCCCGCGTCAATTATAAACTAAAACTTTCCTTATGACCCACCCCATTTTTTTGAGAAACAGACAGATGCGGTATGGGACTTTATTTTGTAATAAGTAAGGATAAATATGCTGTAATACTATGTATAAACTATTACCAATTTCTTTGTACTTTTCATGTACGGGATGATTTAAAGTGCCGGGTTTGGGCCTAATTGGTTGGCATAAATGCTAATCAACAAGCTAATAAAACAATTTATTTGTTTGTTTGTTACCTCTTCATGCTTTATCTACTGAACCAATCTTCCTGAAATTTCACATACACATAGAAGTCTCGGCCCTTATACTTAATGGTATTTATTGCATTGTTTCAGTTCAGTACTCTCGGTCTAGTCATAGTCACCAACAGGAACATCCAGGACCCACAGACATGCCAGAAAAGCCGGAGTATGGAAATAAATTAAGGGCTGAAAACAGTTCCCTAATTAATAGAGCTACCTATATGTAATTTTAAATTAAAAATAAATGGCTTTAAAATAAATGGTTGTCTTACTTTACATTATTTTCTGTAAATGGTGCAATAAAGTGTTGATCTATCTATCTATTTTCTATTCATATTATTTAAGATCAATTTCCACTTATCAATAATTTTCTTGCTCGCACAATGCAATATTTTCATAGAATGTGGAATACTCAGTTCTTTTTTTTTAAATTACATTAATCTATTACAATGCAATGATACCTACATATTTGTTTTATTCTTTTGTTTGTTCAAGTCAGAAAAAATTTGATAATGTTAAGCTCTTATTTGCTTAATTGTATTACCCTAGTAGTATTGGTAATGTTGGATTATGTTGAAGAATGTATAATAATGTATGTAATAGCATTGTTACTTACTATTTGGAAAAAATTTTTGCAAGTTTTCCACAATTAAAAAAATCTAATCTAAAACATAAATTTAAAAAAAATGTTATATTGTGGTAGTGAGTCACTTATTCACTAATGGATGCGGGCAGCGCAGGACCGGTCGTTGTGGAAATCCTTGGGGAGGCCTTTGTCCAGCAGTGGACGTCTTTCGGCTGAGAGAAGAGAAGAAGAAGTGAGTCACTTACAAAATAGCTATAAAAATGTTATACAAAAAACTTATCAATTGCATCAAAAGGGGATAAATAAAAGTACTTTTGCAAACAAAGCAGTCTATTTAGCACACACAAACACGCACAGATTTTCCTATTTTAATTACATAGAATTTAATTTTAAATAACATAGAAGAAGGCGAATAGATTCCCAAAAAAAGGACCCGCAGCTATTCATAGGGCCCGCTGCTCAGACTCGGGTTTTTCTATGGAATTGGCATGTGTCACCTTGGCATTGGCTAGGACCTTGTGATTGTCTGGTATCACAGGTTGGCTTGGCTTGGCTTGGCTGGGCACACAGTAACTGGCCGGCGTTACACAATTTTAATAAGTTAAAGCACACATAAGTAAACACATTGAAGGACTTAACTAGGTAGGTACTTGTATAGATTATTGTTGTAATTAAAAATTCACTATTAAATAGCTAAACTAATGTAAAAATGTCTTTAATTGTGCACCGCTCTTGCCCGTATTTGACCACAAACGATTTATGGGAGCATCTTCGTGCGCGTCCTAATTCCAGCTGAAGGACACCTCTGGCCGCCGGCATGCTGCATTGCTGCCACTGGCTCCTTTTGTCCGTTCTCACGAGCAGCTGCAGCTTGTGATGGTTCGAATGGCTTGTGTCTTTATACTATATGAAAGCATTTTGTCTAAATACGATCACTAATATTCTCACTGATTCTCATGTTTTCCTGTGGCCCGAGCTTTTGCCACATCAAATTCATTAGCTATTTCCATGAAAATAATATTGGAAGTGATAGATTTTCCACAAAACACCTCAACGTTTAAGCAACGATCGAAAAAAAGCAGCCTCTTTGGAACTTTTTATTTTGACAACGGTTCCAAAGAGTATATAATCACTACGTTTTAACGGTTCGGTTGATCTACGATCTTGCTTCGGTTCAAGCAGCTGTCAAAATATTACCGCGATACTGAAACATCCAAAAAATGGCGTAACGATCGCGGTTCAGTTGCGTTTCGTATGAATTTACTTATGGCGATTGCACTCCTGGACCTTAAGAGTTCCTCATGGAAAGGTTTTGTATATACGTATATAAAATTTACTTTTGATTTCATGTTTAACTAAGTAACTGCTGCATGTAGAACCACAAATAAGAATTGAAGAATGTGTTAGGATTAATTCTGTGGACAAAAAATTAAGGGTCTAATTTGTAGATACACATCAAACTAAATTATATTACCATAGTCTCGAGCCAAAATTATGTTACACAAGATTAGCCATCTAAGCACACACAATTTAAAATTTGAATTAACATAGATTAATGATAGCTATTACTCAAAAGAGCAACAGTCGATAAATTAAATCAATAAGAAATTATTCTATGCTTACATCGCTTAAACAAATTACGTGCGTAGCAAAACGCGGAATAGATTATTTATATTTCTTTAACCTTATTAATCTAAGTAATTTGATATCTGTTAACAATATTGTGGACAAGAATAATTCTAGAAAGATTTTTCATTCCTGTTTTGTTAGTCTTGTTAGGTACTAAGCTGCTTTAGGTTATTTTATTCGTTTGATGTTATTATGGAGATAATATTAGCTTATGCTCGCGACTTAGTCCGCGCATATCTCATTTTATAAGCGGTATATCAAGATGAAACTTACGCTAGATTTTAAGTTAGACCTTCTTAAATACAACAATAAATACAAAATAAATACAAAATTTGGTCCAGTAGTTTTTGCGTGATGCGCACTTCGAGCAACAAGGACTTCCGCGCGCTAAGGAGTCCGTGTTGCTCTATGGATGCGCATGATGTTACAAACATACAGACAGACAGACAAAAATTCTACAAAAAATAGTTTTGGCTTTTATTGGCCCTATGAAGACCCCTCATAGTTTTTTTCTTTAAAATCTTCTATATACAGACACAGACCGATTACAGTTTTATTATATGTATTGATAAATAAAGAGATAAACAAAAATTTTGACAGACGGACTGACGGAATGGTGGGCTTTGTACAGAAAAATATTAACAATTCTCACACGAGTTCACTGTCCGATCTAGCTGTAGCGTACGAGCATATCCTCAAAACTTTCGCAAATTTAACACTCTATTTGTATAATAATTTATCTCTGTCGTTTATTCGCGAATATATAGCCATCACGTTCTCGCGGGTCATTGTTTGAGAGAAAGAAAGTGATTGAAGGCATGTATGTTTTTTTACATGATGTCTCAGAACGAAATACAGCAGTAGTAAGTTATAAAAACTTTATATTCAGGTAGTATTATTTTTACATATTGTTATAACATCCTACTCAAAAAAAAATCTGTAATAAATTGTATGGTCTACATTTCTATTAACATCACAAACTATTAAGCCATCAAAGTGTATGTTACTTTCACACGCATTAGAAGGATAAATCTTTATGAGTCTCGATAACGATAACGTGCTTTTAGGACAACCATAACGGTAACGATAGGAGCCTTGTAAAACATTCTACCATTTCTAACAAGTCTGACAAACTCATTAGCTTTATGTTATCTCGTAAAGTAATTATTCATGTAGGTACACACTAACCTATATTTTCTGGCGTAAAAATTTAAACCTGCTTTCGGCTAGACCGCATTCTTGGCTAGAACCAAGAAAAATTATAAATGCGAAAGTGAGTTTATCTAATTATTTTTTTTTTTACGTAAAGTTGGTTTAGTTGGTTGGTTAGTTGATTCAACCAATACGAAAATGTGTACAAATAAGAAGAAATACAATGAAATAGAAGGCAAGAGACGAGCGCTGGAAGACGCAAAAAATCATGGCTGAGAAACACGCAAGTGGACAGGAGTCACCAGGGTTGAGGAGCTGTTTCGCATAGCGGCGACCAGAGAAGAGTTTGCGAAACTGATGGCCAACCTCCAGTAATGGAGAGGCACTGTAAGAAGAAGAAGAATAAATAGAACTCTTCCCGTAAGACTATATTGTCTGAACTTATAAAACGTGACTTCTAAAATTCGCTTTTCTTTCGCGGGGCATACAGACCGCTATAATGGCAGAGCTTTATGTCCACCAGCACCACATATAGCTTTAGTTTACCACTTACGGACGTCACTAGCATTTTTTGGATACCAAATCAGGAATCCCGTGATTCACTTTAAAACCCCAGATAGAATGATGTATCGTTAACCCATAGTTTACTGTTTAGATAACGCCAACACGTTGCAAGATAACATTTTTTTTATTTATACTCAATACACAAATGCAAATAAGCTTGAGTCAAATTCCGGCAGTTAACAAAAACGTTGACTCATTTAGTGATTTTAAACTTTTCGAAGAATGTGTTTGGTATGTAATTTTCCTGTTAGACCTACGGTGAGAATTTACCAAATACATTTAAATATAAATCTCTTGTTAATTTTTATTATTTCATACACTTTAAATAATAAAAATAAATATTTTCCTGTTAGGCACCTATTGCCTACATGGTGTGAATAAACAAATTAATCGTGAATATAAATTATTCCAAACAGTTTACGTGTCAGCGTCTGATAACGGTCAAAATCAAAATCAAAAATTATTTACTGGAACTTGGCCTTTTTCACGTCAAAAACTAATAATATATTAATAGCATATTATATCCCAAAGCTACAAACTACTAGCATTTCGGAACGACCACTGCTGAGAAGAAATGCCGAAAGAAACTCATTAAAGAGTCTTGGAATAAACAAATTAATAGTGAATATACATTATTCCAAACAGTTTACATGTCAGCGTCTGATAACGGTCGTCACAAAGCGACCGTCACATTTGCAAGATAATGCAAGTGTACACACCGACAGTAGTAGAACGCTAAATGACCGTCCTCGTTTCCTAATGAGAATACGTCCGCTGTATTTGTTACACCTTTTTATTCTCTTGTGAACTCAATCATATTATACATTACCTTAAATGCTATATCATGTACAGCGGAGAAACTTATGACCTTACTTTGATTGATTTTGCTGGTCGGGGGTTGCTAGTGATATGCCGTTCTCGAAATTTTCAAGAAAAAACGGAAACTTTCTTGAAAATTCATCGGAAATATTCTCAAGAACCGAAAATTTTCCAAAAAAACCGAAAAATTCCTTAGAATTTTGATAAATTTTCAAGAGAAGAAATTTTCGAAAACAGGGAATTTTTCGGCAGCTTATTATTGAGGGTCGACAACTATACTATTAAAGCTGAAAAGTTTGTTTTTATCAACTTTATTTATCTATTCAACTACTACACAAGTACACACCGGTTTGATTTGAAAAATTCTTACTGTGTGCCACATTCATGAGAAATAGCCAATAGAATCTCCAAATTACCACAAAAGCGAAGTGGCGAGGCACAGTTAAAAAAGTTAAGCACTGTCTCCGAGGTAACCCTGTATAGAGTAAGTGAGATTTTGTAAATTTTACCCCTAACGTTGTAATGGGTGAAAAACGAAATTCACGTAAGAACCGAAAACGGAATTAATTTTCAAAAGAACGCAAGAAAGATATTATTTCCGTTTAACCTTCAAAAAAGAAGATTCTCCCAGAAGATCATGTAACGTGTGCAGGTGATGTCATCGCGTCATCGCGTGTAGTGTCACAGAGCAGGATATTAGATGAACCAGCTCCGGACCCCGCGACACTGATGAGATTGAGGGTCACCAGCTTCAAGATAATGTGTACTTAACCTCGGTATCTTCATAATTCATTCGTTATTCAGTTTACCTAGTTAACCCATGAATCATGTAGAGCGCATACTGCAAGAGAGATTCGACTTGTGCACACTAGAAATAAATAAATAAATATATACGAACAATTCACACAGATTGAACGAGGATAGTAACTCAACATGTGGCCTGTGGTGTGGCCCTAGAATAGCACCAACCCATCTCTTCCCGTGGGTGTCGTAAGAGGCGACTAAGGGATCTAAAACACCGGAGGATGGGCAGCAGCATCTTTCCGCGTACTATGACATCACACTGCGATCGCCAACCCGCCTGCCAAGCGTGGCGATTACGGCAAAACCCCCCTATGGTTGTTACACCCATAACACGGCCCCTAGTCCCCGGCGGCCCCGCTATCCCGGACTCTGGTAGCGGTCACGGTAACGGCGGGGCAGGGGGTGCTAAGAATCCCCGGCAGATGCCAGGCTACCAACCCCGACGACCTTTGGCCCTGGCAACTTATAACACGTGCACACTGCGGACCGACGAGAAGCTCGCTGAACTGGAGGAAGAATTGAGCAGGTTACGATGGGATATTGTAGGATTATGTGAAGTCCGGAGAGAGGGGGAGGACACCATGATCCTCAAGTCCGGAAACCTGCTCTATTTCCGGGAGGGCGACCAACTGTCCCAGGGCGGTGTCGGGTTTATCGTCCACAGGTCCCTCGTCAACAACGTGGTCCAGGTCGAGAGTGTTTCGGCGAGGGTAGCGTACCTTGTACTCAGAATTACCAAACGGTATTCGTTGAAGGTAATACAAGTATACGCACCGCCCTCATATCGCTCCGACGACGAGGTAGAGACTATGTATGAGGATATTTCTAGAGCCATACATAGCTCCCAGGCCCACTATACCGTTGTGATGGGGGACTTTAACGCGAAACTGGGCAAACGAAGCGATGATGAGCTGAGGGTGGGGAATTTTGGATATGGAAGGAGGAATGCACGTGGTCATCTGCTGGCCGGCTTTATGGAGAAGGAGGGCCTCTTTATGATGAACTCCTTCTTCAGAAAGCCAAAACAGCGAAAGTGGACATGGTTGCATCCTAATGGCGTTACAAAAAATGAGATTGACTTCATCTTGTCGACGAAGAGGCACATATTCAATGATGTCTCTGTGATCAATGCCGTAAAAACAGGAAGCGATCACCGATTGGTAAGAGAGCACATTGAATCTTAGAATAAAACTCGAAAGGTGTCGACTGATGAAGTCTACGCTCCGACCAGCGCCTATCCAGCTCCAAAACCCCGAGAGCTTTCAGCTCGAATTGCAGAATCGCTTCGAATGCCTGGGAGACTGCGAAAATCTGGACGATTATAATGACAGGTTTGTGCAAATTGTCCAAACAGCTGGGTCTAAGGCTTTCAAAACCCGCTGTTCAAAAGGAGCCAAAAAGATCTCGGACCTCACCAACAAACTCATGGAAGAAAGACGAAACTTGGTTCTGCAGTCCTCTGACGATGCTGCTCAGTATCGGCGTCTAAACAGACAGATCTCCAAGTCCTTAACTCGTGATTTACGCCAATTCAATACTGACCGTATTGAAGAGGCGATCAAGCGAAATAAGGGCTCAAAAGTGTTTGCAAGGGATCTGTCTGTTGGTCAAAGCCAACTGACCAAGCTGAAGACTGAGGATGGCAGAATCATTTCGTCGAAGCCAGAGCTGTTGGAAGAGGTTGAGAAGTTCTACGGACAATTATACACCAGCGTACGCACACCTGTCAGTAATCTGGCCAAAGATCCAAGAGCCAGATTGACCCGACACTACACCGAAGATATCCCGGACGTCAGCCTATACGAGATTAGAATGGCTCTCAAACAGTTAAAAAACAATAAGGCACCGGGTGACGATGGAATCACGGCTGAGCTTCTGAAAGCAGGTGGAACGCCGGTATTAAGAGCTCTTCAGAAGCTATTTGATTCCGTCATACTCGAGGGACAAACGCCTACGGCATGGCACAGAAGTGTGGTGGTACTTTTCTTCAAAAAAGGTGACAAAACCCTATTGAAGAATTATAGGCCTATCTCACTTCTGAGCCATGTCTACAAACTGTTTTCGAGAGTCATTACGAATCGTCTCGCTCGCAGGTTTGACGACTTCCAGCCTCCCGAACAAGCCGGTTTCCGAAAAGGCTTTAGTACCGTAGACCACATACATACGCTGCGGCAGATTATACAGAAGACTGAGGAGTATAATCAGCCATTATGCTTGGCGTTTGTGGACTACGAGAAAGCCTTCGATTCGATCGAGACCTGGGCTGTGCTACAGTCTCTCCAACGGTGCCAAATTGACTATCGATATATCGAAGCGCTGAAGTGTTTGTACGAAAACGCCACCATGTCGGTCCGTCTCCAGGATCAAGGCTCCAAACCTATCCAGTTGCAGCGAGGGTGAGACAGGGAGACGTGATATCTCCGAAACTGTTCACCGCCGCCCTGGAAGATGTTTTCAAGCTTCTGGACTGGAGCGGACTCGGCATCAATATCAACGGCGAGTACCTCACTCACCTTCGATTCGCTGACGATATCGTAGTCATGGCTGAGACCTTGGAAGACCTAGGCACAATGCTCGATGGCCTCTGTAGAGCCTCTCAACAAGTGGGTCTAAAAATGAACATGGACAAGACGAAAATTATGTTTAATATCCGTGTCGCACCCACTCCTCTGAAGGTTGGAGACTCTACACTCGAAGTTGTTGACAATTATCTATACTTGGGACAAACAGTTCAGTTAGGTAAGTCCAACTTCGAGAAAGAGGTCAACCGTCGAATCCAACTCGGCTGGGCAGCGTTCGGGAAGCTTCACGATATCTTCTCGTCCAAAATACCGCAGTGTCTCAAGACTAAGGTCTTTGACCAGTGTGTGTTGCCAGTAATGACATACGGAACAGAGACGTGGTCGCTTACTATGGGCCTCATAAGAAGGCTCAAGGTCACCCAAAGGGCGATGGAGCGCGCTATGCTCGGAGTTTCTCTGCGTGATCGAATCAGAAATGAGGAGATCCGTAGGAGAACTAAAGTAACCGACATAGCCCGCAGAATCGCGAAACTTAAGTGGCAGTGGGCGGGGCACATAGCTCGTAGAACAGATAGCCGTTGGGGCAGAAAAGTTCTCGAGTGGCGACCACGAACCGGAAAACGTAGTGTTGGCAGGCCTCCCACTCGGTGGACCGACGACCTGGTGAAGGTCTCGGGATGCGCATGGATGCGGGCAGCGCAGGACCGGTCGTTATGGAAATCCTTGGGGGAGGCCTTTGTCCAGCAGTGGACGTCTTTCGGCTGAGAGAGAGTAACTCAACATACTGTATTTATTATAGAAAGAAAGTAAAGACCAATCATAATTGGTCTTTATAACATAAAGATACTGGTGATATCATCGCCTATTGTGTCACAGAGCAGGATATTAGATGTTCCAGCTCCTTATCTCAGGTACTGATGCCTAGGTAGGATTACCAGCTTCTCATTGTATTCTTCCTAATGTCATTTCTACTCGGTTGTTTCTTTTTCTTCGTGCTTCTGGTTTCTGTGGGACCAGTATGCCTTTTTCTGAACAACCGAGCAGAGCTATCCAAGGTACCATAAATAATGTGTCAGTGCAAAATAAATGTACTTACATTAGCGGCGCGGCGAGTAGTAAGCGTTTTTTAAAAGTTAATGCGCGCAGCGAAGAAATAGAACTCCCTGCCTGAGTCTGTGTTCCCGAGCACATACAACCTGACTCTCTTCAAAACGAGATTGAATAGGTAAGTGCTTTTGAGTAAGCTCGCTACACCGTAGACCTTATCTCTGCCCTCGGGCAAGATTGTAGTGAAGAGCAAACCCATCTTAGATAAAAAAAAGTATAATCTACGAAATATTAACTGGACAAATTTTTAGGAGCACTTAGGAAACACTAGAATCTGTCTAGAGCATTGAAAGATTCTTCATCTGTTGCTCTAGACTAAACTTGTGTTTAGCCTCGATGTGCAGAAACACAGTTATAATCAAAATTTTTGGAATAAAAAAAATATATTTGAACGACGACCTCCGTGGCCTAACGGTTATCACGCCAGACTGCCACAACGGAGGTCCCGGGTTCGATCCCCGGTCAGGTCAAGATGGAAAATGATCTTTTTCAGATTGGCCTGGGCCTTGGATGTTTATCTATATATGTATTTGTCATAAAATATAGTATCGTTGAGTTAGTATCCCATAACACAAGTCCCGAACTTTCTTTGGGGCTAACTCAATCTGTGTGATTTGTCCGTATATATTTATTTATTTAAGTATTTTTAACCTGAATCACCCTAAATAGTCACACCTATTTTAGTGGACACACAGTCAGGTCCGACCAATTTCCAACCATCTGAAGGCTACGCCTACGCCGACGACTCCCTCATTTGTCCTCATTCCCACTATACATATCGCGTTCACTGCACTTTCATTATTTTACAATTTAGTTGTGTCTGCATCCTGTGTACGCCAAAACATTATCGCTAATGGCACTCACTTGTAAGAATGTTATACATTTTTTATCAGTGTAATGATTAATATGGATATTACTGTTTTTTTTTTCAATTTCTTCTAAAGGTAAGAGTATGATGGAGAAAAACGAAATATTTATTTGACCATAATTTAGTCAAGGAAAGGAAGAGTTATATTTTTTTTGAACGTCCACCTTATAAGCAATGAAACAATAAAATACAATATTTAGTGATCGATTCGTTTTATCTATTTACATTTTATGTTCCTTTTCTATTAGAAACTGCCCCCTAAGTACCCTGGCCCCAACTCCACATAATTAAAACGAATTTCCCCAATTGACCAAATAAAAAGTAAATTCTACCCCACCCATAGTTATCAAATTAGTGAAATGTTACTGACACTATAAATCTTGTCCCCCAAAAAACAGTCAAGCGTGAAATGTTAATGAATAGACCATTTAGTAATCGATAGCAGATGTTTGTCTAACCCTTCTTGTGGTATTAATGGTTAAGTAATTAAAATTAAATAGTGTTTACTAGTAAATAATGTTTTTGGCTTCCGACTAAAAGTAACCAGTTGTCATCCATACTAATATTATAAATGCGAAAGTTTGGATGTGAGTTTGTGAGTTTGTGAGTTTGTGAGTTTGTGAATTTGTGAGTTTGTGAGTTTGTGAGGATGTTTGTTACTCAATCACGCAAAATCTACTGGACGGATTTCGATGAAATTTGGTACAGAGGTAGATAATGACCTGGAATAGCACATAGGCTACTTTTTATCCCGGGAAAAAGCACTGTTCCCGTGGGAAATTCACGCGGGCGAAGCCGCGGGCAAAAGCTAGTTATCTATAAAAAATAATCATCATTTTTGTATTTGGTAAGAAAAAAAATGCTTTCGGTGCATTATGATCGTACAAAAAGAAACTTTATAAAATTAAATTAAATATTCAATGAGAGATGATTCTTTAGAAAGTACACAAAGTTGCACGAAAGTCATCATTAAAGACCTTGAAAATCATCAACTCCAACAACTTTTACTCAAAACTAGAATTCATTATGATAAGCTAATTAGAAAATCCTTTCACAGTATCATACCGCCTTTGGTTATTGTCAATTAAGTGGCTTCCCATTATTACTTTCTAAGAGAGTAAGGACTGAGAAATAGCCTGCCAGTTGCCACAATCTTATTACTAGGCTAAACATAATAAATAGGGAAGAAAAGAGCATATTGGACATACGAGTAGGTAGTACATACGTAGCGTAGCTGATAGCTACGCTATGTACTCACAGTTAAAATAATTTCAAACAATAATATTATATGTATGTGGTACACACATATGTCATATGATCTATTTTTTGAGTAAATAATTCAGGGAGGGAGGGAGGGAGGAATGGGAACAGAAATTGATACAAACAACGTTATAATCGCTTGTGCTAATTTGGTTTTACGTTTTTTTAGGGAACACATTCGAAATTGCGTTTGAATTATTCTATTTTTTCTTATTTGCCTAACAAGATAAATGATTACGTATGGCATTTCATTTGATAAAGCTTCTCGTGCACTGCAGTAGACAGGCGCCCTAATGGCCTCCAGCTTAGAATGTGAAAACGAACGATTAGATAACTAAAATCACTTACAAAGAAACGGCTAAGTTATGTTATGACACTCAATTATGGTCATAAAATGAAACTGCTATCTCTCTAGGTAATAAAATGAAGCTAGATTGGATTGATAAAGAAAATGTTGGGCATTATTTTTTATTTACACTTACGCCTATTTAATGTATTCTGAAAATGTTATATAAAACGTTGAAGATGGCTTTCTCTTTATTGTGTTGTTAATCAGTTCAACAGCCTGCAAAAATGAAGCGAAATTGATTAACTATTATCGAAGATACTAATCAATAAGATGAAATGAGAAAGATGGCGTACAAGAACACCTATTTTAAGCAGTTGGTAGAAAAGTACTGAGATGAAAATGTAAGAAAGATAATAAATAAATATATACGGATAAATAACACATATTGTGCTATAAATTCGAGACTTGTGTTATGGGATACTAACTCCAAGATACTATATTTTATAACTTCATAGGTACATATATTTATAGATAAACATCCAAGACCCAGGTCAATCTGAAAAAGATCATTTTCCATCCTGACCCGACCGGGGATCGAACCTGGGACCTTTGATGTGGCAGTCGTGATGACCGTGATGACGGCGAGCGTGATGACCGTTGGGCCACGGAGGTCGTCGCAGATGGACTTTTTAACTCAATAAAAAGAAACTACTCTATATTACAAAAAAAAAAATGCATTTATTTAAGGCAACCAAGACCCACCAATATTAGTAAAAACTTAAAACTGTACTTTATAGCTAGTTTGGACTTATGACATACGAGTAACGTAGTATGTTTGTGTTACCCCTGATCCAGTCAATCCTACGATTAAATATTCCCTGTTGCGCCTTAACGGGAAATGGTATAGGATTGTGCCAGCCAGTAAATCAGCGGATGTCGGCGACAACAAATGCAGTGCGGGTCGTAACTCGTAAACGTGGCACCGTGGGCGAGAGCCAGTACACTCACCTGGACTGACTTTAGATCGACGTTCACAATCTTCGAGCAACAAGGACTTCCGTTAGGAGGTCGTGTTGCTCTATGTTCACAATCAAAATCCACATTTTATTAAAATTTAAATGTTTTTTTTTTTCAGAATTTAAACCTTCACATCTATGATTTCAATTTACAATTAAATTTACAGACTATAGCTAGACAGCAATGTAAACTACATATAAGAGTTGTAGAACGACGACTGCTGAGAATAAACCGAAAGAAACTCAGTAGCATCAATTTTATCTTCATTCTATTATAAACTCCATTTTTTCTCAATAGTCCTATTATGTAAACAATCTTCACAGTACTGTTTATTGAATTTTGTTGAAAATAAATCAAATATTAGTTCAAATCTAAACATTCTAAAGTAAAACAATAATTAACCACGAAAAAAAAATCCTTAAAAGTCTATTTTAATTTATATTGTCGTAAAATCATAAAAAGACATGGTAAGATTGTTTACATAATAGGACAATTATGAATAAATGGACTTTACGTATTATTTATCAACTGTATTTTTCAAACTTCCGCCCACATTAAGAATTTTCTCAAACTTCCGGCCAATTTTCGGGAATTTTGGGAAATGTTTGCTTAGTGCTCTGGTGAGGTTGATTAACGAAAATTTCTTCTGTATCCTTCCCATATCACGTTTCCTTAAAATTTTCTTTAATGAAATTTTATGGAAATTTCTTGACTTCGGAGTATACTTACAGGACTGTACCCAAACGAGTATCGAATAAGTTGGTTTCTAGCAGATAAATTGCAATAGCAACGATGCAGTGGGCGAGACACAGACCTTTGCGTCCGACCCAGTCAGTCAGGCCCACACTTCAAGGCTAACCTCAAATATTCACTTCATTCAGCAATTCCAAACAATACGAGATTTAATCCCAGTGTGGTTAGGCCCTTCTTCAAGGCTGACCTCAAATATTCAGTCAGGAATTCTAAACGGTACCGTTCAGTCGGTATGTCCCGTTTAAATATGAGAAAGATTGGTAGACACCAGTTGCAAATAACTAAGTTACTTTTAATAATTATGCTAATTATTGAAAGTAAAATAAGAGTTAAATCTAGAGTTCTAGGTGGGGAGCATTTTAATGTGAAACCGTATTAAATTTTGTTACATGGTTTTGGCGTGAAGTGCGTACAAATTTTTGATATGTAATAGATAGTTGTATGATAAGATAATGTACAATTTCTGTTATACTAGCATAATAGTGGAAATTAGGTGAATAAGAGACTGTTTTTTGCCGACAAACTGTCAAGTAGTTTGGCAAAGTGATAACTATGTAAAATAATTTTGGTGTTGGGAAATAAAGAATAAATAAAAATAAATAAAATAGTATAATGCTTAAAAGCATGCGATTTTCCAATCCATTGCAAATTCGATCAAACTATGAGGTCATACAGGTCAACGACCCACCTACATATCCATATCCATGCCAGTTTACACGACCAATTATAAAATTGCAATATCGTCATAATACACCAGAATCATACGATCTACGTCAACCAATACATGTCATTTTTTTAATATATATCTACCTGAATAGATTTTCAAAGCCATCTATATCAGCATCTTCGGAATACGTAAGTTATAAATCCTCTTTAGTCGTATTTCCTCATGACTGAGGGTCGTGGTCATTATGTGGAATTAAATACACACAACGACTCTCTTTTAATGGAGTGGTTTGCCATTTCCTTCTCCATTTCACACACTAGCTGATAATCATCAACCAAGTGCAGGTTTCCTCACGATGGTTACCTTCACCGGAAGCAAATGGTGGACGATGAAATCTAACATGAGTCAGATTGGTATACAAACTCATGTAGCCCGGGCAGGATTCGAATCTAGGATTTTGTATCCACAGGCGGGCGCCCTACCACTCGGCCACCACCGCTTCAAAAGTTATAAATATTATTATGTTGTATATTATGTTAAAATAACAAGTGAGAGTCTTTTTTGTAAATTTATTTTTACAACTAATTAAATCTATTCTCTTTATTTTATTTATCAGTTTGTCATTTATCATCATCAGCAATATACATCTTCGATACATATATAAAATTCTTCCGTTGGTGACTGACAGACAACGCACAGCCAAAACTACTAAACGTAAGAACCTGAAATTGTGCATATAGGTTTCTTATGGAGTTCTCCCCGCACTAATAGAGGATTTCCTCAAATTCCCACGGAAACAAAGTTGCGGGCCCGTACTAGTCTATACTAATATATTGAAGCTACTACTTTTCTTCAGCTTTTAACTCTTCAGTTTAGTTGTTTTCGGCTAATCTCAGGTCCAATTTGAAAATTTTTTTCAGTGACTTCCTTTCTGTATGATCATCACGGGAGCAAAGCAGCTTATCCTAACTATTAAGCCTCTTTTTACACGACTGACCAAAAAAGTAGTGTTATGTTTTCAGGGTTCATGTATGTATGTATGTATGTAAGTTTCTTTATTCCACCATAAGTCCTAAACGGCTTAACCGATTTTGATGTGAGAGGTATTTTTAGATTCCTTGCATTCCTTCGAGTGACATAGGCTATATGACATCATCATAAAAACAAAATGGCGGATATGCGATAAATAGTAGACCAAAAAAATAAAATTTGATCAATCTTATCGAATAGGGTATCAAATATTTTCTTTCGCGGGTCTATTGGAAGAAATTTCTATAGAAATAAGTAGTACCTACCTCTGTACTTAGTTTTACTATGTTTTATGTTTCCTATCTATGTATTTGTTGTGTACATAAATAAATAAATAAATATTGTAAATGCGAAAGTGAGTTTGTTTATTTGTTTGTTACCTCTTCACGCATTACCTACTGAACTAATCTTCCTGAAATTTCGCATACACATAGTTAGAAGTACTGAGAAGGACATAAGGTACATCATCCAGGAAACAGCACTGTTCCCTACGAAAATTCACGCAGGCGAAGCCGCGGGCAAAAGCTAGTTCTTTATACATATGTACTTATTTTAATATAAATGCAATTGACACGTCACGACTCGGAAAGTGGTCACATTACAGAAAGTACTAAAACATCGCCGGTGCCACACTGCTGTTAATTGGCATCGCTTTCTCTGGACTTCTACGGTAATAATTATTTTCAATTTAAAATGGTATATGCATATGCAAGTGTCGGATTGCTGGTATTTTATTACGCTGATGTGGTAGAAAAGGATATGAATTAAATATCAATAATAATAAAGAACATAAATAAAATTATATGAATACTTAAATAATCATACTTTAACTTTTGCTAGATTACAAGTTTAATGCTATTTACTTTACCTCTTTTTCTGGTAGGTAACTAAGTAAATATACATCAAATTTGCATTCAATAAGTACATTCCATGCCTAACTTCGGTAGCTGTTACCTAAAATTGTCATTGCCTCATCTTCTAAAAATTGTTCATCAAAAAAAATGTATGTCGTACGTGATATAGGCACATTTAGGCTGTTGATTGTTTTTGTTGTTTCGATTGTCTAAAAGAACACAATAATTTCATTTGTTTTTACAATTTAATTCTAAATTTTTGCACCTGCAATGCGTTATGTTTTTGCTATCTAAAAATATTGTCATCCTGAACCCTAAAGTCAAATAAAATTTCAATTCGGCAAGAGGAAGTGGATCTATTTTTACCATTTCAGCTTGCTAAATTTGACCTCAGCAAGGTCAAGTTAAAATGACCTTTTGCTTTGCTATTCTATTCTTAGTTTTTGTGGCATGTAGTACCCAGGAACCTAAAGCACATACGCTTTAGGTTCCTCGTCTTTGCCTCCTTTCCGGAGGAAACGTCCTCAGGAATGAAGGTGGAATAAGGACGTCCTGACCTGACTGCTTGCAGTGCATCGGTACGACTTGTTTGTAAAAAATGAACACAGGGTGGCCTATCAATCTTCATACTCATACCGAAATAAACGGACCTCGCCAGATGTACCGACAGCAAATAAAGTATTAACATTTCATATACTATCAGACACGCATTTTTCTTCTCATGAGTAAGTAATAAAACATAAAATACTTTCAATTACATATAGAATTAGATGTTTTTTTGTTGTTGTTTGTTGTTTTTTTGTTGTATGTGATACTGACGTTGTATAGATAAATAAAAATCTATATTTTTTTTCAACAGAAAAACCGTTGGACTTTAACGTTACAGTCGCTGCCACAACAATCTTCTCCTTGATATAGTTACTGGTAAGAACATGACTTAAATACTCAATTAGAAGCGGTCACCCATTTATAATATACTTGCGTTTCCTGCGGCTTCGCCCTTGTATATTATACACCAAGACCTTCCTTATGACCAGCAACTCGTTTGTCGTTTAGGTAGTACTTTTTGAGTTTATCACAAACAGATAGACAGACGCGGCGGGGTCTTTATTTTTTTTATATACGAGTATAAGGATAGTAATCAATAATAATAGAAAAAATGTCTTCTTTTGCTGACGGTATAGGCGCTTCCACGACAATCTTCGCATTGATACAGTTAGCGACGACCTTGTACCAGAACTCCAGGATTCAATTAGAAGTCTTCCGCCACCGGCGGCGCAGGAACACGTGCGCAATGACATGACATTATCATATCCTCACTGTATCTACGCATCTGCACCATTATTGTTCGTATTACTTCCCATTTTTTTTTACCATGGGGTCTTTAATCTCTCTTTCTTTGTGCTTAAAACCTTTGACTGACTTATTACGTTACTTGCGCTTCGAAGATTGCGCGAATTTATATTGCTTCTATATAAGCTTTCTACTTTTATATGATAGAAATTGCAATCTGATCGGTAACTACTTATTATATGAATGTACCTAAGTATCTTTAATTTTTGTTATCATTTGACCTTAGGCGACCACTTAACGTTATTGCCATAATAAACTTAACAAAGGTATGGCTCTCTTATTTTGCACAATTTTATTAGATTTTTATTTACATCAATCAAATAAATGTTATTAACTTCACGCCAATAAATTGCCCGCTTTAAAATGGTCTACTGCACAAATATTTGAATGTCTTCAATCATTTTATAAAGGTTAATCAATGTGAAAGTCGAACCACTTAAGATTAAGGGTACCCGATAACGCACTCAACGATTTTGATAAACATTTACAAATTTCACATAACACAAGCCAACCAAACCTGTTGGTTCGTTGATTAAACAAAAGAATTTAAAATATATATATAGTGACAAAGTTGAACCTGGAAAGAAATCGAAGCCCTTGTATGGGGTAATTAATTTAGCTACTTATATCAAACTAGCTTTTGCCCGCGGCTTCGCCCGCGTGAATTTCCACGGGAACAGTGCTTTTAGCCTATGTGCTATTCCAGGTCATTATCTACCTCTGTACCAAATTTCATCGAAATCCGTCCAGTAGATTTTGCGTGATTGAGTAACAAACATCCTCACAAACTCACAAATTCACAAACTCACAAACTCACATCCAAACTTTCGCATTTATAATATTAGTATGGATTAACCGAACTTTTCACCCCAATCACAAAAAGAAGGGTGTCATAAAAAGAGGGGTGTGTTTATGTATTTTTAGTTCTTTTGAAAAGTGAGTGTCCATAAATAATGATGACAAGAAAAGTTCAGTCGTTCGAAAAAACTACATAATATTAGTAATTTAATTAATACTATCTAATAATCTAGACCAACAAGCTAATTATTTAAAAATAAAAAATACGACTGACAACTTACATAGCCTATGTCACTCGGAGGAATGCAAGGAATCTAACAATACCTCTCACATCAAAATCTGTTAAGCCGTTCAGGACTTATGGTGGAATAAAGAAACTTACATACATACATGAACCCTGAAAATATAACACTCCTTTTTTGGTCAGTCGTGTACTCGATTGACCAATTGTCTGGGAGTCATACATTTCAAAAAAAAATCTTTTGCTCTTTTGATGTTGGTACTTATCAGCTAGTAGCCTGCATTACAGTACAAAGTATAGTTTGCGTCTAGGATAAGATTTACCTGGCTCACAGGACAAGTTTCTATACCGGTTATAAGTTTATAAACATAAGTCCCTGTAAATCACAAGGTTTAATAGAAACGCAAATACGCGCGTTTTGCTGAGATGTAAACGTCTTGTAATAGGAAATTGCATCGTAAATATCATTAAAGCAAATTGACTCACGTTGGTTTGCGAATCCTGCCACATAACCGGGTAATTTGAGAAGTTGGGAAAAATTGGCTTGGTCTGATTAGCGGTCTAGACTTATGCAGTGTGCACAATTTGTTAATCATTGAGGTTTAGAAATCTTAACGTTCTTTCTTACTTTGACACTTATTTGGATACCTGCGCTTCGGGTCTCTATTCCTGTAGGTAATCTGGATTAAAATGTATCCTTAGTGCTATCTCAGATTTTGCCATACTCTTACTAAATTTTATCGAAATCAGTCTAAAAAATTTGCTTGCACCCTTCAATCACTGCATTTTACAACAATAATTAATGCACGTTTAATAAACGCAGTAGGTACCTCATACGGTCTTATCGTCCTTCAAGCATCTTCACAAACTTTGTTATTGGTAAGTATGTATATTCAGTAGATTATGATTTATAAAAATGTGACATTATTTATTTGCAAACAGAAGGAAAACGTTTGGTAAACAAATCAATTATATACTTATTTTTGTCGTATCAGCGTTTGAAAACATCGAATCAATAGGTATGA
The DNA here is from genome assembly GCA_018467065.1 of Ephestia elutella. Classification (NCBI taxonomy): domain Eukaryota; kingdom Metazoa; phylum Arthropoda; class Insecta; order Lepidoptera; family Pyralidae; genus Ephestia; species Ephestia elutella. The sequence goes on along the minus strand of CM031568.1, from coordinate 15,648,995 downwards.
AATTTATTTGATGTCTCGCCAGAGCCAGAATTAATGAATTTGTTTTCTTCGCTGTGCAGAACAACTACGGTCTGCTACCAGAAAATGTGGCAGAGAGAATCCGGACAAACGAAGCGGCGGGAAGAATTCTGTACCGGAACTTCACCGGGAAAAAACCACCGGTAAAAATAAGTACCGGGAAAAAATCTCCACGCGGCACCACGTTTGCCCGACTAAAACCTAACTAACTTAACGCAGTCTGCTACCACCGTAGCTTATGAAGGGAGCTACAGGGCCTATATAATAACCTAACCTATAAATTAATTACAATGGAAAACCACTTACCAAGCTAAATCTTCTTTCTCTTCGGATCCAAACTTGAGTGTCTTCGGGAAGGGGGAATTCCTAATCACCCTACCTAACCCATGAGATCTCAATTCCCCAGAACACATAAATAGATTTCTTCCCGAAATCGGCTCGGCAACAGATAGATGTGAGCGGTCAGCCACGCGTCACATCCCACAGGAGAAAGTCACAATGACGGGCACACAAACACAAAGTTCAATAGTTATTTAACAAACAGGAAATTCACCAATACAACTCAAGATAATTAGCAATCAAAGAACGCGGGACCTCTCGCGTATTAAAAATCAAACCGATATCGCATGGGACAATGGCGACCGTCCGCGCGCCATCTTGCCAGCAATGTGAGAACCCCAAAACGCCTGGCGGCGATAACAGGAAACGCCTGCGTTTAGTTTTACCCAATATATTACAAACATCCCCCCGTCCCGGTCTGAGAAGCAGACCGCTAGCTTACTCTACGGGAAGGCGGGCGAGAGAGGTCACACCTCTCCTTAAAATCGAACCGTCGACCAACACCTCAGCCACACGCGGAGTGCCATCTCCGCCAAGAATCAAACGTAATATGCGAGCTCGTCGCCAAAGCAATGAGGGCAAATTTGCCTCTTTTAACAATACTAAATCACCCTCCCTGGGAGGCTCAGTCCTGTCTGTCCACTTCACTCTTTGCTGCAGCAAATGCAAATATTCAAGCGACCAGCGACGCCAAAAGTCCTGGCTCATTTGCTGCAACATTTGAAAACGCGACAACCGATATACGCGTTCATCCTTCCACGGGTATTCGGGCAGGGCATTCAACGGCCCTCCCACCAAAAAATGACCAGGGGTGAGAGCTTCCAAGTCATTTGGATCTGGAGATAGCGGACAGAGAGGACGAGAGTTGAGGACCGCCTCAACTTTACAAAACACTGTGGCCAGCTCTTCAAAAGTTAGAGCCGTTTCTCCGATAATGCGGCGGAGGTGGGTCTTTGCGGATTTCACAGCCGCTTCAAAAATCCCTCCCCAATGGGGGCAACTTGGGGGACTAAACTTCCAGGTTATTCCCCTTTGGGCAGCAATTTGACTTAAACTAGTACAATTTTTATCAATAAACACAGAAACATCCTTAAGATAATTTACAGTTCCCTTATAGTTTGTGCCATTATCAGACCTAATAAGGGAAGGTAGACCTCGACGCGAAACAAAGCGATCCAACGCGGCGACGAAGGCCTCCGTAGTCAGAGCCGATACCACCTCCAAATGGACAGCCTTGGTGGCCAAACAAACAAATACACACAAATAGCCCTTCACAATACGGGCATTACGAAAGGGAGAAGCCTTGATCGAAAAGGGGCCGGCAAAATCGGTTCCAACGCCGTCAAACGGCCTCGAAGGTCGGATTCGATCAGCGGGCAAATCACCCATCTGTGGCTGCATCGTGGATGCCTTCAACCTATAACATGCAATGCATCGAAACAGGACACTACGGATTGCTCTTCGGGCAGACAAAATCCAAAATTCGCGTTGCAAAATAGCCAACAAAGCATTGCACCCAGCATGGGCGTTACGAATGTGTCGATCAGACACCAAAAGCTGCACCAAGGGTCCGCCCTTGGGCAACAACAGAGGATGGCGAGTCTCATATGGAAGATCCGCCTTCCGGAGCCTGCCTCCAACCCGAAGAAGCCCATCCGAGTCGATGTACGGGTTCAAACGAGCGACCGCGCCCTTCAACTTAGCGCGTCCGTCGCGCAAAATACGAAGCTCTGACTCAAACCGTCCGGTCTGCACGACACGGACCCAATGCAACAATGCGCTCCGGCGCTCTTCTGCACCTGCAATCGGCTCCAACCGCTTTGCCTGTGGGTTTCTACAATTATGTATGAAACGCTTAATCCAACTGGTGACACCCAGAAGCTTATCCAAGCTGCTATACCGAGCAAGTAGCCAATCCGGCTCCGACGTCGTCTCAGCGACTACAGCATGTACACGGAGCCCAGTCAAACTCAAAGAAGTAACATCTGTCTGACAGACAGGCCAAGAAGTTTCTGATCCCATCAGCCACTCTGGACCCCACCAGAGCGGGTGTGACACCAATTCTGGTGCCGTACAACCTCGGGAGGCACAGTCCGCTGGGTTAAGCTCTCCCGGCACATGTCTCCATGTTATATCAATTCCAATATTTTGAATTTGGGAAACCCTGTTTCCAACAAAAACCTCCAAGGTATGTGGGGCCGCGCGCAACCATGCAAGCGCGACCTGGCTATCCGACCAGGCGAAGATGTCTCGTATCTCGACCGTGGCCGCCAGTTCACTGGCAACGTGATGCAACAATTTAGAGAGAAGGTGAGCTCCACTCAACTCAAGCTTGGGAATAGTCAGCCTAGTCCTGATGGGGGCGACCTTGCTCTTCCCTAACAAAAGCGAGACATTGACCCGGCCATCGGCGTCAACTGTCCGCATATAGACTGACGCGGCGTAGCCTCGCTCCGACGCGTCACAAAAGCCATGCAGGCTGGCTCGATATTTCCCGGGGGCAATATTCGACGAGGCAAGGCAATCCGATTGACTTCCTTAATCGATGAAAACAACTCGAGCCAATCATCCAATGGAGAGCCAAACAGCGGCTCGTCCCACGAGACGCCCAAAGTCCAAAGTCTCTGAAGAAGACACTTCGCAGAGAATATCACTGGACTGATCCAACCGCTTGGATCAAACATACGAGCTATTACGGACAACACCGTTCTCTTAGTCCAGACTTTTGGTACTTCCAAGTCCACTTGGAATGTGAAAATATCGGTTAGCGGCTGGTACTGCATGCCCAGCACCGCTATCCTGTTGGGATCATCCACATCCTCAAACAGGTGAGGGTTCTGTTGGTGATCCTCCGGGATCCCTTCTAGAACTCTAGGCTCATTGGACAACCACTTACGTAGCTCGTAGCCACCTGTCTTCAATATTTCGATCAATTCATCCCGCAGTAGGAGGGCCTCCTCAATACTTTGGGCTCCGGTGCACACGTCATCAACATACAAGTCACGTGACAGCACGGAAGCCCCACGGGGAAAGCGGATCCGTTCCCGCTCTGCCAATTCAAGCAATGATCTGATGGCGATATAGGGACTAGATTTCAAACCATACGTGTTTGTGTTGAGTTCATACACCGTCACAGGATCCTCAGGGCGCTCACGCCAGAGTATCAACTGGAATCGCCTGTCCTCAGGATGTATGACTGTCTGGCGGAACATCATCCGGATGTCCGCACCAAAAACCACTTGATGTCTTCTAAAGTTCAAGATGATGTCAATTATGTCCCTATGCAATTTGGGACCCGAATGCAAACACAGATTCAACGAAACCCCGTTCGAAGTGGGTGCGGACCCATCGAAGACGGTCCTCAATTTGCCTGTTGAGGCCTTCACCACCGCGTGGTGGGGCAAAAAATAATGCTCAGTTGAGCTCCAATCAACTCGAGCCGGAGACATGTGACCCAAATCCTCGTACTCGCGCATAAATTCAATATATTTATCGCGAAGTACGTGGTCACGCTGCATACGTCGCTCCATGGACAGCAGTCGTTTCTCCGCAAGCGCCCTACTTTGCCCTAGGCTAGGACGAGAGGCAACAAAGGGTAACCTAGTTACAAACCGACCGGAGGGCAACCTCTCCGTGGTCGATCGAAAAAGGGCTTCGCACTCAGCGTGTTCCGGATCCATCCTGGAACTCATAGGTGGCTCCTCCACCTCCCAAAACCTTTGCATGGTCTTGGCCAAGGACGCAGATGCGACAACCGGTGGCTCCTCCGCGGTGCCATTATCAAACACAGGGCCCATCAGGGCAAAACCAAAAATCGTAGACACTGCCATCAGTGAAGACGAACCCAGAGCCTTCTGTGTACCCAACAAAATCCAACCCAATACGTCCGAGCCCAGGAGCAAGTCCACTGGGCCGGGATGAAAGACAAAGGGGTCGGCCAAATCCAGACCCGAAACCAAAGACAACACACCCGGCGGTATGTCTGTCGAGGGGTGCCAACCCGCAATGGTATCCATTACCATAGCCGAAGTCGTGATCCTCATTGTGGAGGACTTCAGCGAAGAAAAGGTGACAAGTGTCTGGCCCGTCAGACACTTCACTTGTATGCCACCAACTCCAAGAAGTGGCACAGGCGAGTCTTCCACGACTAGACCTAACTGGTGTGCCACTCGAGTGGTAACCAAACTGCTTTGAGCCCCTGAGTCCAACAGAGCTCTCAAATTAATGGCTTCTCCCCCACGACCCCATACGCGGACCACCGCGGTAGGGAGCAGAACCGTCCGCGGCTCTGTCCCAGCAAGGGAGCAAGCTAGTTACGGGCTCCCCACTCTCTCCACACCAGGGGGGCGCCACTGACCCGGATAATATGTCGGGCGAGTGCACATCCCCATCTGAGGGGGGGCATAACCCGCGGCCCGGCCATACCTATGGTACGGCGGGTGGTACTCCAGCCGTGGGTACTCGTGCAGCGGTGGAGAAAACCGCTGCGGCTGCATGTGTTGGGCATTGGTAACCCGCGTGGAGGGGGGTGTCCCCACTCTCACGTCCGATCTAGGGCCCCCGCCCATGGGGGCCCTATCCGGGGCCTGGCCAGCTATATACTGGCCATGACCTTGGGGCGCGTGGTCCCGGTCCGCCAAGACCCGCGCAGGTACGCGACCCCCCTCCCGAGGGGGGGTGCGACGAGCGAAGCCGCGTCCTCCGTCCGATGGTGGAGGGCTTCGCGCAGGAGCGCCCCCGCCCATAGGGGACCCCTGCCTCAACAACCGGGGGCCATCCCCGTTCCGGTTCATGCAGAGCATCACGTGGTGCAGCCCACGGCATGCTGCATGGTATGGCTCTGGGACAGTCACGTGCATAGTGACCGCCCAAACAATAAAAGCAAAGTTCATGCCGCTTTGCCATGCGGCGCCTATCTTGTACTGGCAGTCTCTGCCAGTCCCTGCATTGCAGCAGGCTGTGGCCCATCCGGCCACATTGCAGGCAGTCCGCGTCCCTCGCGACTGCTGCCGTGTGTGCAACCCGCACACCAGCTCCACGCGGTGGCGGTTGCCGTCCCTGTTGGGGCTTCCCTCGCCATGAGGGTTCCAAGGGCCTACGTTCAGGCGCTCTGGATGGCGCTGAGTCCGTCATGGTATTCTCAGCAGCCCGTGCCTCAAACTCCAAAAACTTCACCAAGTCAGTGAATGTTGGTAGGGTGGTGCTATCCCGTTCCGCATTCTCGCGCTCAAATCGCGAGCGGATGTCATTGGGTAATTTGCCCAATACAATGTGCACCACCCTACCAACATTCACTGACTTGGTGAAGTTTTGGAGTTCTAACTACGCTCTGCTACCAGAAAATGTGCAGAGCAAGGTCGCCCCCATCAGGACTAGGCTGACTATTCCCAAGCTTGAGTTGAGTGGAGCTCACCTTCTCTCTAAATTGTTGCATCACGTTGCCAGTGAACTGGCGGCCACGGTCGAGATACGAGACATCTTCGCCTGGTCGGATAGCCAGGTCGCGCTTGCATGGTTGCGCGCGGCCCCACATACCTTGGAGGTTTTTGTTGGAAACAGGGTTTCCCAAATTCAAAATATTGGAATTGATATAACATGGAGACATGTGCCGGGAGAGCTTAACCCAGCGGACTGTGCCTCCCGAGGTTGTACGGCACCAGAATTGGTGTCACACCCGCTCTGGTGGGGTCCAGAGTGGCTGATGGGATCAGAAACTTCTTGGCCTGTCTGTCAGACAGATGTTACTTCTTTGAGTTTGACTGGGCTCCGTGTACATGCTGTAGTCGCTGAGACGACGTCGGAGCCGGATTGGCTACTTGCTCGGTATAGCAGCTTGGATAAGCTTCTGGGTGTCACCAGTTGGATTAAGCGTTTCATACATAATTGTAGAAACCCACAGGCAAAGCGGTTGGAGCCGATTGCAGGTGCAGAAGAGCGCCGAAGCGCATTGTTGCATTGGGTCCGTGTCGTGCAGACCGGACGGTTTGAGTCAGAGCTTCGTATTTTGCGCGACGGACGCGCTAAGTTGAAGGGCGCGGTCGCTCGTTTGAACCCGTACATCGACTCGGATGGGCTTCTTCGGGTTGGAGGCAGGCTCCGGAAGGCGGATCTTCCATATGAGACTCGCCATCCTCTGTTGTTGCCCAAGGGCGGACCCTTGGTGCAGCTTTTGGTGTCTGATCGACACATTCGTAACGCCCATGCTGGGTGCAATGCTTTGTTGGCTATTTTGCAACGCGAATTTTGGATTTTGTCTGCCCGAAGAGCAATCCGTAGTGTCCTGTTTCGATGCATTGCATGTTATAGGTTGAAGGCATCCACGATGCAGCCACAGATGGGTGATTTGCCCGCTGATCGAATCCGACCTTCGAGGCCGTTTGACGGCGTTGGAACCGATTTTGCCGGCCCCTTTTCGATCAAGGCTTCTCCCTTTCGTAATGCCCGTATTGTGAAGGGCTATTTGTGTGTATTTGTTTGTTTGGCCACCAAGGCTGTCCATTTGGAGGTGGTATCGGCTCTGACTACGGAGGCCTTCGTCGCCGCGTTGGATCGCTTTGTTTCGCGTCGAGGTCTACCTTCCCTTATTTTCGCCATATTTGTACGAAATAGAAATTACACCTACAATATCTATCTATCATTTATACTCATCATCATCAAGAACGCTGACATTATAGATACGAATAATTGACACCATTTCAGTTGGCCTCAAAATGTACCTATAGTAACTTATGCACCAAAATAAATTGACTGTAACTTTTATTAAATATTTATAAGCTTACAGGCCAAGACGAATTGGTCAAGGTGACAGATTGGATTTGACGTCTGTGTCCAATCTGTGCTGTGACCAATGGCGGTCCTGTAATGAGTCATGAAGTAATTAATTACTCAAGAGTTGCTTAACTAACTGGTTGATCGGATATTATTACTGAACGCACAGCTAAGTTCAATATGATTACAAAATTTAATGCCACTGATGAGATATGTATTGCTTTAACTACTTCTAACTGCCACTGTAATATTTTATAACTTAATAAAATAATTTTATCTAAAAAGTATAAATTTTAATGGGTAAGTTACACAAAAATACACAGAAAAACTATCGGAACCCCCGACCACACATCGACAAAATTAGAGCACGATTTTAGAATATAATTAACCTACAGCAGAAATAATGACAGTGTCTATTCCATAACAATAGCTAAGGCGGTTATAGAACAAACGAAAAAAACCTCAGTGTGATTGACTGAGAAAGTGGGCTTGAGACGCCGACTAGACCGCCGCCAGACAAACTTTTTACATCATACATTTCATCTATATCATACAAATCTAATGCTTTACTATCCATTTCACCTTTACCATTGAAATCTACAACAGTTACTGCCATCCCAGCAGCATTGGATATTGTACAACACGAACGAATTGACTAGCAGAAAATTATGCAACCTCATGATAGACGTGGTACACTTTTGTGGTAACAAAAAGCAAATGGTATGTTACGAGTTACAAGGCATGAAGCGTAACTATTAATTACTATAATTATTTCGATTGAAGTTGTAAAACAATAATTTGAAAATTGTTTGCAGATACTAAATTATATTATAATTGAGTTTGCGAAGTATAAATTACTTCAATTCCGCACGCAGTATCACTAAGTTCAGTAGATATTGGAAAATAACTATGAAAAATGGTAGGTATAACTTTAGAGTACGTAGCTATCTAAATCTAACTTAAGAAGAGCTTAGGTCAATCCCTGAGGATTGATCAGCAATATAAATATAGAAACTATGGACAAGAACAGACAAGGTAATTTTCATTTTTTTTAAAACATTATCTAGATTTTCAATTTTCTTATTTCTTATTTAAATTTCAATAAATTGTAGCGTCGAAGAAAACTATTTCGATCTTCTGATCTTATTTCTTTTCCACTTTTGGCAGACAGTATGCCAGTTGGCTTTAAAAATACGAGTATGTTTTCGATTCAATCACTACAATGTATTTTTACTGGAAGCATAACATAATTAGGACGCGTAAAATCTTGATGTTTCTAGTTACTTAATATTATTGCTCGTAATTTATTTACTGAAATAAAACTACTTCAACGTAGTTAATCTACGATCTCTGAAAATAAAAACACAATGTGCTACTGATAATGCAACGAAATAAACAGTAAAATAATAGAACATATAGTATTCCCCTTAATCTAAGGTCAAGCAACAGAGTCTAAAAAGATACCTTACCAGTTGTTACAAAAAATGAGTAAACTGCAAATTGCGGTTACGAATGCCACTGAGACTGGACCACTGAACAAATCGATTAACCGTGAAAGTCATGTCATAATCGATTATAACATACTTATAAAATAGTTTCAGACTAGAACACTAAGTAGATTATTCACACTTACCTTTATATACCTATCCTTCAGGAACTCTTTTCTGGATAAAAGGTATCTTATACAAAGCTGAGCAAGCTGGTTGAGCGCTTGACGATTTAGTTGAAATGGATTCACCTGATGGCGGTCATCGATGAGGCTGTAAAATTAAAACAATAGATCGTTGGAATGGCATCGACAGGCCAAGAAGAAGAAGTTGAAAGGGAATCATTTTTTTTATTATAATTCTAAAATTTGATCCTAGTAAAAGCTCTAGTAAAAATATACTAGCACTAGAAGGTCGTGATTTATTACAAGAACGATAGTTTTTTTGTAATAGATAAATGTTCCGTTATTTTTTGTCTTATCGCACGCAAAAGATACCAAAATCGTCAGAGTTATCTCAGAAACGAATTTCCAATAATCATTAATATCTATATCTATCTATATGATATCCGAGAACTATCATTGTAGTGATGTAACCGGTAATACTAGGAACAGTAATGACGCACTTGACAATGTTTCGTTTAAGTAAACTCAGATTTCTAGCGTCCGACTCTCGATTTCCAATTGTATGTTCCTTATAAATACAATGTTGTAGATTGTCATTTGTTTGCAGCAGTGGTCTTAAAATCGTTGATATAAGGTTATGAATCGATTTATCGAACAGCAAATCGTAAAATTATACGACAAGTGACAAATGGACTCTGGTAATAAGAGCGTGGGTGGTCTCTTAGATGTTATTCATCAAAGTTTCACTCTATCCCGATAGAAACTTTTGTAATGGTTCCACTCCAACCATAGTGAAATGAATTTCTCCAAGAGTCGTTTAAAACTATGATATGACAAATTATTACAATATAATATTTGAAAGCATAGCATCATATAATACTAGTAAGTAGGTAAACTTCAAAATAATGTTACATCAATAATATTCTAAAAACACTGCACCAATAATTGTCCCAGTATACATAAATTGCAAATCCAAAAATGCATGTAATTGTTGCAAATGCGTATGTCGTATACCATTCATGCTCTATTTCCTTAAAATTGTAAAATAAATTTTCGTCTGTTCAATTTTTATAATTTTTAATGTATTCTAAATTTTATCTACCTCATGACTTATAAATACCACGGAGAACTATTCTCCAGGCTCTACTCTACGGAGAACTATTCTTCATTATTATCATTAACAAACCGGCTACTACTACAAGAAGCCCTTTTTAATAATGCCATAACAATTTTAAGCATGTTTTCCAATTCGTGACTGTAAATATGTAAAGTGTGTACCTATTGTTACAGAGGTCTCAGTACATTAACCTTTTCTAAGAATTTTCACGAGGTATTCCAAATGTCGAGCTGGTATGAACATTGAGTTTGCTTTCACTCACGAAAATACATATAATGTTACAGAGTTACATCCGATCGTTCACGTATCTTTTCTAACTATACCAAACTATTTTTCAACCACAGTTAAGTCATCATTATCATATTCAGTCATTACAAGACCAATGTTGGACAAAGGTGCTCCGTTTTCAAATGTCTTTGGCACCACTTCTTCATAACTTACCATATATTTCGATAATATCGTCCTCCCGGCTTCATTATGTGTGGGTGGTTATTGTAAAACTAAAAATTTTGGTACCAAAAATTTCAGTGGGTATAATTTCTGAAATCAGCCTCCATACAAACAAGCAAATATACCTACGAGGGACTACTGAACGTAGTTTTTTGTTGTTTTATAAAAACTTCTAGTAGAAACTAGTCTCGTCTTTGCGTTGATATCTCAATCAGTCAGTCAGCATCCAATTTTAAATATAAATATCTCTCTCTTTTAGTCGTATTTCCTCATGACTGAGGGTCGTGGTCATTATATGGAATGAAACACACACAACGACCCGCTTGGCAATTTTAATGGAGTGGTTTGCCATTGCCTTCTCCATTTCACACACTAGCTGATAATCATCAACCAGAGTGCAGGTTTCCTCACGATGTTTTCCTTCACCGGAAGCAAGTGGTGGTCGATAAAAACTAACATGAGTTAGTTTTCATCGACCACCACTTGCTTCCGGTGAATAAAAATATATATTAAGCTAAATTCTTTTCTTCTTATTATTACAGAACATAAATACAAGTCTTTAAAAAAATATACCTATAGATACTTCCTACTATTAATTATAGGCAATTTCTATTAATTCTACTCTCAATTTCTCAGACGTTAATTATAATAAATCATGATTGTTTTAAATCAACAACAAGAAATCAATCTTCGTCAACGCTGTAAAGAAACCTACACACTTTCATATCTTGTGTTAGTTGTACCTAGTACCTACTTACATCATTTTCATAAAAATGAATTTCCTACCTACTTTTACTTCCATTCAACAAAACCCTCCTGAAATAATTAAAGGTTTTTATTGAGTTTAAAAAAAAAACATTTGTCTTTTGATATTGACTTTCATCTACCAAACTTTAACATTCATTTCTCTCTTTTTTTTAAATATTTGAGGCCTGTTTATTTGTCTCTTGGGTCCTATAAAGAGAACCTTAAAAATTATTGTTTCGCCGATAAAGTCGCAAACAAGAAAACATCAAAGGTTTTGACTAAAAGATCTGATACGATTTTATTGTCAGCTATCGCCTATTCGGTCAGATAATCTAGGCAAAATAGTTCTGGCGAGACGCCAGACGTGATCTTACAACTCTGCCGCGATAACTTTGCCTCTGCCTCTGTCTCATCAACTCTTAATTCAAAGAGATAAGATTTAAATTTGTTTGTGTAATTGTTTAAGAGGTGTAATAAGATGTTTGTTTGTAACCTGATGATGGCGCGATCGACACCGTATCGAGTGTCGTTCCGCTTCAACGACCCACTGCGCGACCTGGCTGCGCCTCTGGTGTGAATGGAACGAAGTCCTGGTTACTACCTCATTTCCCAAATACACTTGATTCATTATTTCATTATTAATACAGGGTTTTAAATGAAAATAGGTGAGGGAGAACGATTGGCCACTTGATACGACACGATGACCTATTTAAAAAAATAATTAAAGGAAAGGTAAAGGGAAGAAGAGGTCCAGAGAGACCGAGAAAGTGTCATGTAAGCCAACTTAAAGAGACGGCAGGCGTCGTGTCGTATCAAGACCTTAAACGTAAAACCGAGAACAGAGAAGTGTGGCGTATACTCCACTGACAAGAGCGCGGCTCTAAAATAAGAAGAAGAAGAATAATATGTTCTGGTGATTCAAAATAAGAATTCATATCTGCAAGTTATTGAAAGATCAAAAATTCATAAAGTTACAGCGCATTATTACAATATATTCATATATTCATGTATACCACTGTTTCCTATGGATTTTACGAAGCTTTCTTTGTGACTTCATTTCAAGGATCGCATCACGCAATGCAAAATCTACAAAGACAACATCATAATTCAAATTAATATATATATTATAATATCGTTCGGACCTTCATCCTTTGTCTTCTCCATCACAAAAATTAAGGCAACAGAAGTATGTTATAGGAGAGATGTATAAAATAATCTTAATTTTTTTCCCATTAAGTCATTAACACTGGTTATAGGAGAGATGTATAAAATAATCTTAATTTTTTTCCCATTAAGTCATTATCTATAAACCCTGGTGTCAGAATCTCGCTACTCGCTATGATGCTGTTCTTGAAACGCATGATTCCAAAACCAGCGAAAGATGTTTCTATACTCGGTGTTTTTGCACTTTTCTTCTGTCTTTACCATAGAGCTAGCAAAAAATTTTTTTAATTTTTTTCTATGTCTATGATCTTTACATGTCAATATTCGGTGCTTTATCAATGACCAGATGATTCACCTGGTTGACTATTCATACTTGCCTTATATGTAGTGACATGACGTCGAAAACGAGCTACGTCTGAGACAACCACAAGGTTATGACCTTTCCGTTCTTACAGATTTCTTCCGCTGCATCTCTTCATGGTCGTTGACTATTGAAAAGACCAAGATTCTGTAGTATTATTTCGTAAATTGGCTTAATAGCTGTTTATTCTTTGCAACGAAATGATAAACAAGTTAATTATTAAACAAGCTAATTATTTAAAAATAAAAAACACGACTGACATCTTACATAGCCTATGTCATTCGGGCTAATGCAAGGAATCTAACAATACCTCTCACATCAAAATCTGTTAAGCCGTTCAGGACTTATGGTGGAATAAAGAAATTACATACATACATACATACATACATGAACCCTGAAAACATAACACTCCTTTTTTGGTCAGTCGTGTAAAAATAAAAAACACGACTGACAACTCACATAGCCTATGTCACGCGGAGGAATGCAAGGAATCTAAAAATATCTCTCACATCAAAATCTGTGTTAAGCCGTTCAGGACTTATGGAATAAAGAAACTTACATACATACATACATACATGAACCCTGAAAACATAACACTCCTTTTTTGGTCAGTCGTGTAAAAAATAGGGATTAGACAACTGTATGTAAGGTCATTAGTCATGATATGACCCTACTACAAATCACTATTACATTTCCTTAATAAATAAAGCACTGATTTACATTATAGAAAACGATCTCAGTGTTTTTACTTTAATGTCCTCCGTGATTTGACCAAATTCTTGAGACCTATGATCATCCTTCCTTCTATCACTTCCCTGCGATATATTCCTAAAAAAATTTTTTTTTATTTCTGCACAGCCGAATGTAATAATAATGATAACTTGGTAACATAGCATTTAAAATTTTGCTTGATTAAAAATAACCCGAAAGTGTTCAGATAACGAAATATTTTATGACTTAGGTCAAAAGGTGACTTGATACTTAATCAAAGCATTAATAAATATAACACTTAAGTACTTGTTGATAAGTGAACATTTAAAATAATTTATGAGGGAAAATAATTGAGCTTTCATTTTTTATACATATTTCTATAACCAAGGCTGAGGATTTATAGAACAAGTGGAGTTGCATCTTTAGACGAAGATCTAAATAGCTTACCAAGTACATTGGAGAGAATTCCACCAAAGCGACAACTTTTCTATTTGAAAGCCAAATCATTATAATATATACGTATATGGCTATGGCAACTGCGAGTACATTTGCTTTATTAAGATAGTAATGATGTTGTACTATTTTATGCTTATAGCCTTGTAAGAACGCCCTAAACAGGTTCACATCATTTCTACAAAAATACTATTCTAATATGAGTGTCATGACAATGGGATGAGTGTGGAATGGAGGAAGCGAGAGAACATGGAAATAGAAAGAACCAATGATATATTATAATAATATAATATATCATTGGAAAGAACCTTATACTAGCTAAACCGGCGTGATAGTAATAATGTATAAGAAAGTCCTCAGAGATGAAAATAATATATTAACGATCTTATAAACGTATGTAGTTCACGGGAACTCTCGACAGACTGCCAAACCAAAGATAAATAAGAATTAGAGTAGGGACTCGTGTGTCGATTCTCGCCGAGTAGTATTGGACCTTTCACGAACATATTTTCGGCTATATGACCCGTCCTTGTTGATAGTATTCTGATATTTGCAATATATAACGTATAAAACATTTATTTATATTTTATTCTCTAAAATATTTGTATTTGTAATACTTATTTTGAAGACCTTAGCAAACTTGTAAAGTGCATGTTAGTAATACAAATCAGTACAGTATTAGTATTAGTATGATTAGTTAGTTTTCGTTATCTCCACTGACGTTGGTTTAAAAAAATACGCATAAGCAATCGTGAATAATTAAGTGATAATTTTTTATGAGTTTTTAAATACAGTTATTATATAATATAATGATCTTATAATATAATAATAAAATGCGTTGATTATCAAAAAATATGCTACAATATGAATTAAACGTTGGTTCCCAAACTAGGAAGACCCTGTATCTTGGGAACCTGGAGCACCGTTAATCTATACAATTTTTGCACATATCACATAAAATATAAATATGTATTTAACATCCTTATTACATTAGCAATGATGGCTGTAGCCTAGTTTTTTAGCACACGCAACACAAAATCGTAATTTTACTGCCAAAATCAACCTTAAAACGATACAAAACAGTTGCAGTTGTCATTTCTCGCATCCTACTGATCGAAATGGGAACAAAAGAGACGTCATACCACATGTGCAAATGCAGCCAGTTTGCGACATGTGCGTCCAACATGCGACAAACAAAAGACAAGCAATTCACAATACAATAGTTTGTTTTTTAAGGAAACTAAACAATTGTAATGTCTGTCCAAAATTTTGTAGACCGGACGTAATTAGCTCCCATGTGAATTTTGGATAAAAAGTACCCTATAACCTTCTCCTATGTGTATGCGAAATTTCAGGAAGATTGGTTTAGTAGATAAAACGTTAAGAGGTCAGAAACAAATAAACAAACTCACTTTGTTGTACACTATTGGATTTGTTGTACAATATCAGTAAACAACTTTACATCTTGACAGATTAATTTTCATTAAAAATATAATCAAACTAAAATATTCAAAGATATATGTATTTGACAAAGTACTACAATGTATCCCTTTGATTGTTATGATTCTATATAATATCCAAAATGCCAAATGAATTAAGCTGGGGGTAAAGTCCATTTTGACAATTCAGAATATGATCCATATCCCATTTTCTAAACATTTGAAAATGCTCCTTATACTTATACTCATAAGATTCATTTTCAAATATTTAGGAAATGAGAAATGAATCATATTCTGATTCGTCAGAGTGGCCTTTTTAGATCCCCTGATCAGTGGTCCTCAACCTTTCTATTTTCTTAATCACTTTCCTTGCCTTTCGCCGACAGCAGCGGCTGGTCTAGCGAAGGCCATCAATCATGCTTTATTTATGAAAAAGCAGTCAGCTTGTTAAATGGACGACTTTCGCGGTCAATCGCATTGGCTAATAAAGGCTCTAGGGTAATAAAGGCTGCCTAAGGCTCAGCCGTTGTACTCCTCTTACCTCCAGTGGTAAGTTTTTTACATTGAGCGAGAGCGAAATGTCTTCGTTTGACTAAGATTTTAAAACCTGGAATAAAAAGATATCTTGAGTTAAAAGTATACTTGTTTAATAAATATGATAATTAAATAATTTTAGCTTTGATTTATAAAGAGAAAAAATAAATATGTAAATGACAAAAACTAAAAAACAAGAATATGACGATTTAAAAGTGCTATTTTTAAGCCTATTTACATAAAAACAATTAATTTTGATTTTGAATTTTTCTACCTACCTGTATATAAAATATAGATCACTCAAATTTAGAAAATTGAGATAAAGTCTACAAACTTGATAAAGCTCTATAGTCAAAATATAGGTAGAATTCTGTGGGTGACAATGGTAATATACCCACAGACGGCCTCTGTATCAGACAGTTTTATGACCACCAAATATAGTTAACTTTAATCCTTACGGCGATCGCAAGATAACTAACAATTTTCTAACGAATAAATATATGTACTACCTGGCTATGTGATATGAGTTGGTGTATGTTTAAGTACCTGTTGCTTAGTGCTTAAAATAGACTATAGCCAACTTATATTAATTCTGTGCTATAGCTTAAGTTAGACTAAAAATAATTTTAATAAAATATGTAAAACTAGCTTTCGCCCGCGGCTTCGCTCGCGTGAATTTCCCACGGGAACAGTGCTTTTTCCCGGGATGAAAAGTACCCTATGTGCTATTCCAGGTCATTATCTACCTCTGTACCAAATTTCATCGAAATCCGTCCAGTAGATTTTGCGTGATTGAGTAACAAACATCCTCACAAACTCACAGACTCACAAACTCACAAACTCACATCCAAACTTTCGCATTTGTAATATTAGTATGGATAGTAATTTACCCGTAACAATATATTTAATACTTATGTCCAATAAAAAAGTAAGACCCACAATTTCAAAGTAAAATAAATCAGGTACATATAAGAGATTTACGCCGGGAAGAAACGGTTTCCGCCCGTGTATATTCCCGGGCGTAATAATAATCTTTAGAAGGGTTTACGTCGGGCAAAAACTTTTTCTTCCCGTTTTTTCCCGGGCTTAAACCCATCTCTGGGTATAACATATTGGGACAATGTTGATATATTTGATATATTGATATCATTAAAAAGACAATGTTTATGACCAATACTACTAAATTTGAAGTTATATATCCAGTCATTACATTTACGACCCTGTTCCGAGGGCAGTTAAGTTTAAAATGCCTTTCTAATCGTAAAAACTAATATTTATCCGGTGGTAAAGGGGTTCCACAGCAAGTGACGGTGAAATCAATCTAAACAGAAAAATTTGATTTTTTTCCCAAATAATGCGGAAGTGAGTTTGTTTGTTACCTCTTTACGCTTTATCTACTAAACCGATCTTGTTGAAAATGTAAATTTAATTTATTAAACTTACTCTGGATAATGTGATCTTTTCCTACCAATATTAATGTACAAAAAATTGGATGGATGGGTGAATCATTGTTTTCAATCATACTACAACCTCTGGACTATGTTTTTTTTAACTTTTTTAACTTAAAACTAAATTTAAACTAAATAGGTATTATAAGTATTAATGTAGTTATATTTATAAGTAAGAACTTACTGTATAAATTAGTTCTGGAGATGGGCGTAAACAACTATAACACAGTTTGAAACTATAGCAGTTGTTTACGATCCAAAACTGTTATAAGCTAAATTTGTTAATTTTGATCAAATAAATCTTTAAATGGAATTTGATAAATGGCTAGAGTAAAACTAACAATAGTACTTGTAATTTCGGAAATCCCACGGGAATGAAGTCCCAGCTAGTCCAAATTATTACCGTTTTTGAATTTTTGTAGTACACTCAACTGCAAAGAAACATAACCCCTTTTCTCACCGCATCTTATCTTAGGAGGGCGTCGGGTATCTCTGCAGGTGACTGTACATACATACCCTCATCCATAAAATAAAAAGTTTATTGAAATCCTCTTACAACAAATTTAGGGACTCTAATCCCAATAAAGAAGACAGATAGCCGTCGTCCACTAAACTACTAACATATGGAATGTTAATGGTACGTCTACAAATAAAATCATTTAAGCATTTTTCAACTCCATGATCTGTAAGTTGTTACAAATAAGGTTTAATCTAAACGAACAAAATTTTTAGATGAGCATCTATCAAATACTAATCGAATTTTTTTGAGCATCATACAACTTTTTAATACTGAAATTAATTTTAATTTATCGTTTTATTCGGAGTTTTACTACAAAGAACCTACTTTTATATGCATATCCTTGAGATATTAAAGAACGGGTGATCAATATATAGGAGGCAGCCATTTTTTTCTCTCTAAAATAGTATTGGTGAGTACAAAAAATGTTTCCCATCGGATCTGGAGCAATATTAAACATATTGAATTTGTAAATATATGTATAGATAGGTAAATTAAATGCGTAGGTACATATATTTTGTGGTTATGATGATCTGGCCACAAATTTATTCAGAATAATGACGAATCTAGATTTAGGCAATTGGCAAGAGTAATTTCCAATTGCGACATTCGTAATTTGTTATTTCCCAAGTATTTAGAACTTCAATATTCTTTGGAAAGGAACCTTCGAAAAAATGAGTTCTAGTGTCAGGGTTTACCAAGGGTTTACCCTATAACTAACGTGATACATCCCGTTCTTAGCGAGACTGTCCTGCGTTTAGGCTTGTCCCGCTGTCCCTAGGATAAGCAAAAAGTCCCGCTTTTATAAGGTATATACTAACCTGTGCCCGCGACTTCGTCCGCGCGTAATTACAACAACTATTAGGTATTTATTTTTCAGGTTCTAAGCGGCGTATCAAGATGAAACCTACGCCATATTTTAAGTCAGACCTTCAACAATACAACAGTAAAAACCGCATCAAATTCCGTCCGGTAGTTTATTTGTGATGTGCGTACAAACATACAGACAGGCAGAAAGACAGACAGACAAAAAATCTGCAATAAATGGTTTCGGCTTCTATTGGCCCTATGAAGACTCCTCATAGTTTTGTTTTTCTTAATCATCTTCTATGTACAGATACAGACCAGTTACAGTTTTATTATATGTATTGATTGATATTAATGATATTTTTGGTTTATAGCGACATGGCCGTCAAGGCTAATGTAACGATAAGGTAGTAGGTAAAGAACATTACATACATTACATTCCCTTTCCTTGCGATCGGGTAAAAAGAGACAATACATCATGAATGTTCTCACAAAACAAATCAGTAAGTTGATATGTTCCAGTAGAATGTCATTGGTTCCAGTGTTTAGTCTTTGTTGGAATAAGTAGCCATTAAAAGGTAGCTATCGCAAAACTAATGTCTTATTGAAAAGTAGACACTATAAAACATGGTACAAGCCATAGACGGCTTCTAATAACACACTGTATACTTTTGTTTTTTTTTTCCTATGTCTATGCTTTAGAACTAATGTACATCGTACTCGCATACTTCGACATTAGATACCTTGGATAAACCATCGGCATATCATACTTCGACATTCAGTAGCGGAGTCCTATTTACTCTCTAGGTAGGGGTTGGGTGTACGGTATGGTAAACGTTAACACATGATTCGATAAACGTTAGTTTATATTACAAACTAACAACAACAACATAAAATTACAACACAACTAATAACATTTTCCTTCTGACAAATTTGTCAGCAGTCAATAATTAAATGATAAATCCTAACTAATAATATAAATGCGAAAGTGAATTTGTTTGTTTTTTGTTAGGTACCTCCTCACGCTTTATCTACTGAACCATTCTTCCTAAAATTTCGCATACACATGGTTAGAAGCACTGTGAGGCCACCTTTCATCCCGGGAAAAAGCACTATTCCCGTGGGAAATGCACCATAAAATCACCATTTTTAATTCACAAAACAACTTTTTATCGCATCTGTCCTAATAGTTAACTCATATTTCTCTCTTTCTCTCTCAGCCGAAAGACGTCCACTGCTGGACAAAGGATAACTCATATTTCAATAAAAATTGATTAAAATTAGTATTTTATGAATTGGACCAAATCTCATTCTTCGTGTGAGTTGCGGCCATTGCACTTGAACCGAAGCAATTAGTATCAGAAGCTATTAAATACATTGACCTCGATTCCTGCCCACATCATCCCAAGGTACTGTTTTCAATTTTTGTTGCCTACATGACAAAAAAGACAATTTCAGATTGAACTTTGAAATTGTGTGAACGCTTACTAAACAGATTTATAAATTTAATAAATACGCACTTATGCTATCGTAAGTCGCGGTCCTGGGGGTCGTCCACCATTGGGTTTTGACAGTTCAGGCACGTACTTCGTTTCACAGATGGATGGATACACACCATGTACACATACAATGATTAGATGTGTGTGTATCCGTCCACACACACTATTATAAAAAAACATTTGGAATGTATAGACAATACAAAAAAAAATATATTGGCAAACTGTGTAGGGATTGCATGAGTAATTAACCGGCATTTGCCGATAAGCTCAATTTTTAGAGAAATATGTTAAAATTTTAAGATAGGTACCTACATTATCATTTCCTGAAGTCCGGGGTAATCTGTGTATATGATTCAAGTAAAATTAAATTATAATTTTGCTTTATGAAATCTTTGCCGCAATATGGCTTTATGAGAATAGTTTTATATGCCGAGTGAAATATGAAATTGTATATTTAAGTGATTCCCTATTCAGATTTACCAGAAATTGAGGGAGTTAATTTGAGAATGTTCGATTCGGGTTATCGTGAGGTATCTTTCGTTTAAACTCACATCGTTTTTTCAGATAAGATAAAATATTGAATATGTGCTTTTTTTTCAAAAACAAGTACAATTTTATTACCAAAAAAAAGTTTGTAAAAATAATTACATTTTTTTATTTTTTTATTTATTGCGACTAGAAAGTCGCGGTTTGCCGTGTTGACCGCTATACCACAACAATTTGTATAAAATGTTCTGTGTTACCTATTTATGAATTGTACTTACTCATTATTATTCAATACTAGCTAAGCGCCAAGCGCAAAATACGCCCTCAACCGCTATTTGCAACAAATATTTGCCATACTAATTCGGGCCGGCGTTCTTCAATGCGTCGTATGGTTGAGACTCAAAACAAAATGTTTGAAAGTATTGATATATTTGCCTGTTCAGTTTATAAGTATAAGAGACTTCTTCGTCAGTTATTGTCTGATCATAATGACTCGCACTCCTTTTCATAACTTATATATACATATATATATTTTTTTTCTTTTCTCTTCTTCCTGTGATTTGTTTGTATAACTTCTTCTACTTATATTAGTTTACCATCCTATTTTGTATAATTTATAACACATGTATAACATTATTCTCTTATTTGTTCTAAGCAAAATAAACTTCTTTATTTTTTATTTAACTTTCCACCCACTAGCAGCAACTTGTTATCACTATGTATTTAAACAAGCTGTGAATAGCGTGGTTGGTTACAAAATTACTATTACTTTAGATTTAAGGCCTTTTTTTTTCAAACTTTTTATTTTGTAACTGTTTGTTGTTCCTTAATAAATAAATAAAATAAATAAAATAAATAAAATAAAAAAAATACTAAGGGGTAAATATTAACAGCTGGCAACAGTGAAGGTGTCAAGGTCAAGAGTCAATCCATCAAAAATATGTCAAGAAAACTAAAATAAAATGTTAAAGTAGGTTCCTACCAAAGAAGTTTTATACATTTTATAGGTATCTATCATAGAGCAACACAGACTAAACGCGAAAGTCCTTGTATAGTATCAACCATGGAACGAATAAGAATGTTCTCATTTTTCTCTCAGCCGAAAGACGTCCACTGCTGGACAAAGGCCTCCCCCAAGGATTTCCACAACGACCAGTCCTGCGCTGCCCGCATCCATGCGCAACCCGCGACCTTCACCAGGTCGTCGGTCCACCGAGTGGGAGGCCTGCCAACACTACGTTTTCCGGTTCGTGGTCGCCACTCGAGAACTTTTCTGCCCCAACGGCTATCTGTTCTGCGAGCTATGTGCCCCGCCCACTGCCACTTAAGTTTGGCGATTCTGCGGGCTATATCGGTTACTTTAGTTCTCCTACGGATCTCCTCATTTCTGATTCGATCACGCAGGGAAACTCCGAGCATAGCGCGCTCCATCGCCCTTTGGGTGACCTTGAGCCTTCTTATGAGGCCCATAGTAAGCGACCACGTCTCTGTTCCGTATGTCATCACTGGCAACACACACTGGTCAAAGACCTTAGTCTTGAGACACTGCGGAATTTTGGACGAGAAGATATCGCGAAGCTTCCCGAACGCTGCCCAGCCGAGTTGGATTCGACGGTTGACCTCTTTCTCGAAGTTGGACTTACCTAACTGAACTGTTTGTCCCAGGTATACGTAATTGTCAACAACTTCGAGTGTAGAGTCTCCAACCTTTAGAGGAGTGGGTGCGACACGGATATTAGACATGATTTTCGTCTTATCCATGTTCATTTTTAGACCCACTTGTTGAGAGGCTCTACAGAGGCCATCGAGCATTGTGCCTAGGTCTTCCAAGGTCTCAGCCATGACTACGATATCGTCAGCGAATCGAAGGTGAGTGAGGTACTCGCCGTTGATATTGATACCGAGTCCGCTCCAGTCCAGAAGCTTGAAGACATCTTCCAGGGCGGCGGTGAACAGTTTCGGAGATATAACGTCTCCCTGTCTCACCCCTCGCTTCAACTGGATAGGTTTCGAGCCTTGATCCTGGAGACGGACCGACATGGTGGCGTTTTCGTACAAACACTTCAGCGCTTCGATATATCGATAGTCAATTTGGCACCGTTGGAGAGACTGTAGCACAGCCCAGGTCTCGATCGAATCGAAGGCTTTCTCGTAGTCCACAAACGCCAAGCATAAGGGCTGATTATACTCCTCAGTCTTCTGTATAATCTGCCGCAGCGTATGTAAGTGGTCTACGGTACTAAAGCCTTTTCGGAAACCGGCTTGTTCGGGAGGCTGGAAGTCGTCGAACCTGCGAGCGAGACGATTCGTAATGACTCTCGAAAACAGTTTGTAGACATGGCTCAGAAGTGAGATAGGCCTATAATTCTTCAATAAGGTTTTGTCGCCTTTTTTGAAGAAAAGTACCACCACACTTCTGTGCCATGCCGTAGGCGTTTGTCCCTCGAGTATGACGGAATCGAATAACTTCTGAAGAGCTTTTAATACCGGTGTTCCACCTGCTTTCAGAAGCTCAGCCGTGATTCCATCATCACCCGGTGCCTTATTGTTTTTTAACTGTTTGAGAGCCATTCTAATCTCGTATAGGCTGACGTCCGGGATATCTTCGGTGTAGTGTCGGGTCAATCTGGCTCTTGGATCTCTGGCCAGATTACTGACAGGTGCGCGTACGCTGGTGTATAATTGTCCGTAGAACTTCTCAACCTCTTCCAACAGCTCTGGTTTCGACGAAATGATTCTGCCATCCTCAGTCTTCAGCTTGGTCAGTTGGCTTTGACCAACAGACAGATCCCTTGCAAACACTTTTGAGCCCTTATTTCGCTTAATCGCCTCTTCAATACGGTCAGTATTGAATTGGCGTAAATCGCGCGTTAGGGACTTGGAGATCTGTCTGTTTAGACGTCGATACTGAGCAGCATCGTCAGAGGACTGCAGAACCAAGTTTCGTCTTTCTTCCATGAGTTTGTTGGTGAGGTCCGAGATCTTTTTGGTTCCTTTTGAACAGCGGGTTTTGAAGGCCTTAGACCCAGCTGTTTGGACAATTTGCACAAACCTGTCATTATAATCGTCCAGATTTTCGCAGTCTCCCAGGCATTCGAAGCGATTCTGCAACTCGAGCTGAAAGCTCTCGGGGTTTTGGAGCTGGATAGGCGCTGGTCGGAGCGTAGACTTCATCAGTCGACACCTTTCGAGTTTTATTCTAAGATTCAATATGCCTCTTACCAATCGGTGATCGCTTCCTGTTTTTACGGCATTGATCACAGAGACATCATTGAATATGTGCCTCTTCGTCGACAAGATGAAGTCAATCTCATTTTTTGTAACGCCATTAGGATGCAACCATGTCCACTTTCGCTGTTTTGGCTTTTTGAAGAAGGAGTTCATCATAAAGAGGCCCTCCTTCTCCATAAAGCCGGCCAGCAGATGACCACGTGCATTCCTCGTAAGAATAAGAATGTATCTAACTCTAACTCCACAGAAATAAAAATATCTACAACAATTTTTAAGCTTTTCACAAACAATTATAAATATAACAATCAATATAATCAATGTAGGTACATAAAGATCAAAAGAAGAGTTACAAAATGACTATGCGCGTTTTCTACCACAGATTTTTTTTTCTACATAATATCATAGATAATGTGCGATACTATACTTCGAGCAACAAGGACTTCCGCAGGCGGGAATCCGGGTATCCATAAAGTTATTATATTGTACCCCCATGGGTAACATAATTAGTTATACAATACCAGTAATATTCATATATTAGTTATAAAATACCTAGATAAAGTACTCTTTATTTAATAATTTAAGTCTGTGCTACCCACAGAAATATATATAAAAAAAAATTGTTTCTGTGGTGCTACCGGTATAATAAGTTTATTATGGTTGTCTGCTTTTTGTAAAAAGAAAATACTCTATTGAAAATTCTAGTTTGGAGAGATTGCAACCGGTATTTATCGTTAAAGACATTGATTCGTGAAATATTCATGGCTGGAAATAAAATATCATCTACAAAAAAATACATTAAATTTTCAAGGAAGACACAATGATGTTTACCCTAAATTTCAGGAAAAGCGCAAAATTATTGTATAAATGTCCCCAAGTCCGAAAAATATAAATCCAATTTTTTATAAACATTTTTCGCTGCTGCCCGGTAACACTTTTATTGAATTTTGCATTGTATGTACTCTAACAGTTTTTTTTTCTTCTACTTAGCTTATCTAACTTTTAACTAATATTATAAATGCGAAAGTTAATTTGTTTATTTGTTTGTTACCTCTTTACGCTTTATTTACCTGACCAATTTTCCTGAAACTTCGCATACATATAGTTAGAAGACCGGTAGGACCAGAAAGACATGGTACCTTTCATCCTGGGAGCACTGTTCCCGTGGGAAATTCACGCAGGCGAAGCCGCGGGCAAAAGCTAGTAAATTATAAATGCCAAAAAAAGCAAGTAATATTTATTTGAATTATATTATATTCTAGCTTTTGTACGCCGCTTCGCCCGCGTGATTTCCCACGGGAACAGTGCTTTTTCCCGGAACGAAAGGTACCATATATCCTTCTTAGATTTTCGAACTATGTGTACCTATGCGATATTTCAGGAAGATTGGTTCAGTAGATAAAGCGTGACTCTTCACGTAACAAACAAACAAATAATTAACAAACAAACTCACTTTCGCATTTATAATATTAGTTAGGATAGGATTAGGATTAGTTAGGATTTAGGAAGGTACGTAGTATTGGATTAGTATATTCTCTGGACAAAATTGACAAACCTACAACTTATTTCATTTGTAATGCTTGGTAATTTTTTTAAAGAGGTTGCCACATTTGACTGACGTGATCACAGACATAAAATACTCTAAAATAAAATATATCCAAGCTTGATAATATGTCATAAAATACATTTAACCCAAAACATTTTCAAGTAGCAAAATATGTTAATGTAATTGGTTATTTACCTACATTTTACCTAGTACATTTATAAAAGATAAAAATAAACAAATATAGCTCTATTTCAAGGTGGAATGCACAGATGGAATCAAAAGCTCGATGTACGTAACATTAAACCATTGCTTGATTCATAAAATTACAAGATTCAAGAACTGATTTATCTCCTAATTATGGTCTAAAAAAAGAGAAGGAAAAGGCTTTGACTATTCTGCGTAACAAGAGATGTATACACTTATACCTATTTACTGTATATATACATCATGTTTTTAATAAATAAATATATGTAAAATATGACTTGTTATTTATTTAAGAAACCTACTATGTAACTATGATAAAAGTACAAAATATTGTGCATTGAAAGCAAATGCACGTAAGCCTTTCCTACGATAATATTTGATTTATTATATTCTTTCTGTGTAGTGATCAAGATTATGGATCAGCCACTTGTTAGGCACTATAAGCAATTTTATTTAAATTATGTTCTTTCTTCTCTAGATTGACAAAAGCTTGAGAACAATGCCTTTATTTATTGATATTCTATATAAAGTACTCTCATATAGAAATCAGATATATAGTACTAATTGCATGCATCTGAGATGCTCAAAAATCCAAAAATAGATATTCTATAACGTCTAATATCGTACCTAACTCAATGATATAAACATATTAGACGTGACGTATTAGTTGGCTGTTCTCGATTACATACAATATTTTTCAATTTAGTAATTGAAACAACCAATCATAGGCCAAGAATGAAGGTTCGTTTGCTGCACGTAGTTGCTCCGCGCTATCTTGAGCTGACGGAAAAAATATCATTGAAAGTGCTCGCTTTTCCGTATCTTTCGTTGTCAAAAGCAAATGACAAGCTGTCGAAAAATGCAGTTGTGTGTGTAAAATTTTCTGAGATTCCTGTGATTGGATGATCGACGATCGTTCGGAGTGGTGTGTAACTGTCTAATCGACCCGTGAGTTGAGGTTGGATGCGGTTTTGTGCTTGTGTGTATTCGGTAGGAATACACACAAGCACAAATCACGTGGTTTCACGTGTCACGTCCAGCACGTAAGGCACTTGGGAGACGACCTTCTGGTCGCGGGTTCAAGTCCTGGAATGGTTTTTTTTTTCACCACTAATTTCTCACTAATTTCTATGAAACTGGGGCGACCCTTGGTGTGGGACGCTACATGTGTCGACTCCTTGGCATCTTCCCACCTCCACGGCTTCAGTGTCAAGGCTGGGGCGGCTGCGGCTGCGGCCGAGTCGCTCAAACGGCACAAGTTTACAAGCATGCCTAGGTGAGGCATACATATTTGAGCCGTTTGGTGTGGAAACATTAGGCCCGTGGGGTCCCTCTGCTCATAAACTTTTTAGTTTTTTGAGCAAAAAGCTGGTCGAGGTGTCGCGTGACCAGAGGGCTGGTGAGTTCTTTTCTCAAAGATTAAGCATTGCCATCCAACGTGGCAATGCTGCCACGCGTGGGCACGCTTCCGCGGGGCAATGACTTGCGGGACATTTTTTACTTATTTATTAGTTATTTTTCTTTTTTAGTTAGTTTTAGATTTAAGTTTTCAAAACGTTACATGATTAAACTGAACTACTACGAGTATAGCAGTTACAATTATAACAATTAAACTTGAAAAAAAATCTATAATAAGAGTACTTTAGTACTTACTGTATCTTGAGTGCACAAAAATCCAAAAAAGTATGTAAGTACCTATTACTTACAAGATTAATTAAACACACTTAATTTCAATTTAACCCGATACAGCTACTTTCGCTACCATGAGAACGCTCTACTAACTTATCGATACACTTACATACAAATTATCTCATTTGCATATTCACGACGTTGTAACATCAAAACGGTCGTTAAATTGATAGTGTACAAATTAATTTTAATATTTATCACTTCATCGTCGCTTTGCAAAGAGAGTGCTCTTGAACACATTTGCAGAATTTTAAGCAATTCACTCAGCGGCATTAAAATATGAAGTGCCAATTACAAAAAATTCACACTATTTTATATTTTTACTATCTGTTTTTACAGGGTCTCTATTGTTTCCCCTAATTTTTTGTACTCCTAATGTAGTTTGGTGCACAAACTTTTAGTACAACATTGTTTCGTACATTATTATGAATTCTAATTTAGTTTAGCCTATTTTTGATTCGCCTAAGTTTTTATCGCCGTATATTTACTTTTCAAATAAGTCATTAGGCCTAATAATTGATTATTTCTAATATTCACAAATACTAATTAATATTTCGTACAAAGCAATTAAGCACAAAATTGTAACACCTAATTATTTCTGTTATAATAATTTCTGATAATTATTACAAAGTATTTAAATCTAATAGGGGGGGGGACTAAAATTAAACATTGATGGATTTGTGTTTGATAAATGTCGAGAAGTAAAAGAAAGTTACATTAGGCATGTGAACTAAAGCGTGCAGCATGCAAGCAAGCATACAGCATGCAAGAAAGCCTGCAGCATGCAAGCAAGCATGCCGCATGCAAGCATGCATGCAGCATGCAGCATGCAAGCAAGCATGCAGCATGCAGCATGCAAGCAAGCATGCAGCATGCAAGCAAGCATGCAGCATGCAAGCAGGCATGCAGCATGCAAGCAGGCATGCAGCATGCAAGCAGGCATGCAGCAAGCAAGCAGGCATGCAGCAAGCAAGCAAGCATGCAGCATGCAAGTATTTCTGGGTGGCTCCACCAGAAGACTCGCTCCGTCGGCCCTTCGATTCATTCGTGCACTCGACCTCGCTACGCTCGAGAGGTCGCCGGCTCGCTTTGCTCGCCACCTCCCCCCCTCGCTGCGGTTCGGCCTCGTGCCCTCATTTCTCTCAGGACCTCCTTCGCGAGCTTCTGGTTCCGCGCGAAGGAATAACACTCTAGTATAGGGCAAACTTGAGCCACGTGGAGTCGGGGTGCTCTAAGTCTGACTTATCAAGATTTTTAGGAATTATTATTAGTAGTGCATTACTAACATCATTTTGAAAATGATTGACGACAGACTGGACTGTTCTTATCTCCGGCACTGTTGTGATAGACATGTCACAGTACCCATGCCGGTGAGAAATAGCTAATACTTAGTAATAATTAAATTTACTAATATTCAATTAGTTATAATTATAAGAAGTGATTATTACAGTAAGTAATAATTGTCTCAAACAAATTTATACGAGGATATCGTTACGTGTAAAAAATTAAAAGCCAAACTATTTTAGAACATCTAATAATAGAGACTCAAAAATTGCATCTAATAATTATTAGGCTAAATTATTATTGTGCAAAAACATCAATTAGGCGAGACAATAATTGTGCATAACATGTTTAGGCCAATAAGGTTCGGCGAAGTGAAATTAGAGACAAAAATTTTAAGCGAAACAAAGGGCACCCGTTTTTACACATAGAATGTGCCAGTTGCTTCTCTTCCCGCGCAGATTGTAAAAGTCAATCGAGAGAAAGGGCTTTAAACTGGGGATTCCTCCACTCATAGTCGATGGGCTAGCTCTCTGATGGAATGGAGATTCAGTTATAGTGACAGGTTGTCACTATAACTGAATCTCCATTCCATCAGAGAGCCCACTATTCAGCTAAACTTGGCCTTCGAGTCTAGCGACTCTTGGCTCTGTCTATCCCGTAAGGGATGGAGATGATGGTGATTCTATTCTTTCTTTTTTTGTAGCTATAACATGTCCCACTGCTGGGCAAAAGCCTCCCAATTCTCTTTCCATGTGTACCTATCTCTGGTCTTTTCTATCATTTTTAATGATAGAAAATTACTTTCTTTATTCCATCATAAATCTTGAAAGCCTGAACTAATTTAGATGTGTAAGATATTGTTCGAATAAATGTTAATATAGGTAGGTTAATTATCATAATGTCGCAGATGCAATATTACAATGTAGGATTATGCAGCTACTGGCTGGCACTTTACATCCAATTTTCTGAAGCTGAACTTACCTTCCTTCACCAGAAATTCTTCTCTCTGTGAGCAAAGAAGAGTAATTCAAAAGGTCTGTTTCTATGAAGATAAGAATAATAATTGCATGCAAAAGTGTTGCTTATTTTTATTTAATTTATTTAATAGCCGTCAATGTCCCAGCACTGGGCAAAGGCCTCTCTCTCCCTCCTCCAAGACTCCCGATCCAAGGCTACATCGCGCCACTCTTTACTAAATTTGTTCAGTTCGTCGCTCCAGCGCATCCGTGGTCGACCCGGCCGCCTCCTGCCATTAGGAGGGATCCAGTCCGTCACTCGTCGGGCCCATTGGTCTGGAGACATTCTTATGACGTGCCCCGCCCAGTCCCATTTTAACTTTGCTGCCTTTTCCGCTACATCCATAATTTTAGTCTGGGACCGCAGTATGGTGTTTCGTACACGATCTGATAATCTGATTCCAAGAATGCTGCGTTCCATATTTCTCTGGCAAACCTTCAGCTTGCGCTTTTGGATGTCAGTCAGAGCCCACGTTTGTGCTCCATAAGTGAGTATGGGGAGAATGCACATATCCAGGAGTTTACGTTTAAGGCGTAATGGTAGTTTGCCTTTCATAAGATCTTTCATAGACCAAAAGCTCTTCCAGGCATTTTTTATTCGTCTATTGACTTCATCATCTTGTCTGGACTGAAAAGAGACAATTTGACCTAAATAAATATACTCCTGGACATATTCAATCTCTTCCCCCTCAACTTTTACGAGATCTTCGGTATTGTTGGTCATAACTTTCGTCTTTGACATGTTCATCCGTAGCCCAAACCGAAGGCTCGCCAAAGTAAGGTCTTTAAGCATGGACTGCAGCTGTTCTGCTGATGTCGCGATCAGAACAATGTCATCAGCAAAACGCAAATTTGTTAACTGGGCAGAGTTGATAGTGATACCCATACCTTTCCACAACGGTTCTATTTCTTTGAAAATTTCTTGTAAGGTGCTATTAAATAATTTAGGGGACAAAGGATCGCCCTGTTTCACTCCTCTGTTAGTAGGAAATGAAGGGCCGGATGATTGGAGCTTTATGGAGGCTGTACTAGTACTATAAACATTGCGAATGAGATTTATGTAAGTGGTGTCTATTTCTTGATTTAGTAGTGCATCAAAAATGGTATGATGATGGACGCTGTCAAAAGCTTTGGCGTAATCTACAAAACCAAGATACAGAGGTACATGGTATTCTTGATGTTTTTCAATCAGTTGGTTTAAGGTGTGTAGATGGTCCGTAGTGGAAAGGCCTGGACGGAAGCCAGCTTGTTCAGTTGGTTGCGCTTTGTCAAGTTTTTCTGCTATTCTAAATTCGATGATTTTAATAAAGCATTTGTAAAGATGGGATACCAAACTAATCGGTCTATAGTTACTTATTTCTGATTTTTCTCCTTTCTTGTGTAGTAGTATAATATGTGAATGACAAAAGTTTTCTGGGATTTTTCCAGTACTCAAAATGGTGTTAAATAAGGTAGTGATGTGTGGCAATAGTGAGGGTTCTCCGAGTTTTAAAATCTCTGTTGATATGCCATCGGGACCTGCGCTTCTATTGTATTTTAATTTGTTGATCACAAACCGAACTTCATCTTCTGTAATTGGTGGTATTTCATTTTCGTAAGTATATTCTCGAGCAGGTTCAGGAGTATGACTGGAATATAAGTTTTTGTAAAATTCGGTGCATAGTTCTATAATCTTATCTAGATTTTGATGTTTCTCACCATGTTCATCTTTTATACACGAAATCCATGGTTTTCCTCTACTTACGCCTTCTTTTGCTATTTTTAGTGATGTGTTTTGATCTAGAGCGTTTTCTATCAATTTATTGTTATAATTTCTGGTATCCTTTCTAATGCTTCTTTTAACTTTTCTATCCAATAATCTATACTCTGAGCTTCTTATATTCTGTTTATGTTTCTGTCTTTCTTCTATTAGTGTTGTTGTTACAGTTGAGAGTTTATTAATTTTATTTCTACTAGTTTTGATTTTATTAGTTGCAGTTTGTATACATTGTTTTATATTATCATATTGTATGTTAATATCTAAATTTTCAGAATTATCCAATATATTGAAATTATTTCGGAGTTCTGTATTGAATTGTTCATAGTTATTAATGAGAGTAACCCTGTCTAACTTTTTGATATTATTTTTAAAAAGGCGCTTTCGTTCAATTTTCTTCTTAAAGGCGAGCCGGGCACGAAGGGGTCTATGGTCTGAACTAAATTTGATATTGTTTATGGTTTCAACGTTTTGAATTAAAGTTTTATTTGAAGTCAGAACGTAATCTATTTCATTTTTGGTTACTTTGTCAGGCGAGAACCATGTCCACCTTCTTTGTGGTTTTTTGTAGTAGTAAGTATTAGATATTGCCAAATTTTGCACATGTGCAAACTGAATTAAGCGTTTACCTCTTTTATTACGCTCTCCTATTCCATGTGGTCCGATAATATTGCAGTCGTCCATGTTTAACCTGGTACCCATTTTCGCATTAAAATCGCCGAGTACTACCATCCACGTTCTTTTATTGCGATTCTCATTGCAGGCAGTGTTAAGGTCACTATAGAATTCTTCGACTAGTGCATCTGGACGTTTGGAATGTGGAGCGTAAACTTGGATGACTGTTAGAATTTTACCAGAAGCTATTTTAAATCTAAGTGCGGCAACTCGATCGGAGTATGAGATAAACTGTAATATATTGTGTTTCCACTTTTTTGATACTAAGAAACCCACGCCAGACTGTCCTCCTGGAACACCTGAATAGTAGAAAATATTTGTTTCTCTCTCTAATGTATATTCTCCTTCTCTTCTCACTTCAGCCAAGCCGACAATGTCCCAGTTTATAGTTTCTAGAGCTTTTTCTAATTCTAATAATCTTTCTTCTGATAACAGTGAGTTAGTATTGTAAGTAAGTAAATTAAGTGTTTTATCGGTATCCATATTGCTAGCCGAGGTTGTTTGACGGAAAGGGGATCCCGCCCGGAGATTCTTCGCACCCCTGGTTCCAGGGCTTGCCGGTGTACCGTCGTGACCAGTGCCTCTGGAGCCGCCGGGCACTTGGGGCCTATGATTATTGTCTTGGTTCATGAGAGAGGGTTAGACGTTAACCTGCCGCGCTTGTCTAATGCGGGTTGGCAGGTGAGGTGAGGATGGGGAGATGTGATAGGATATATAAGGATGGGATTTGGATAGGGAAAGGTTAGGAACAGGATAGAGTTGGGATTGGATTAAAGGTTATAGTGATGTTACTGACTCGGAAGGTATAGGGCTGAGTCAGTGAACAGCTCGGGAAGCCGGGGACGCGTACCCGTGTGTCATGCCTAGAAACAACCGGACAAGTCGCTTAGGATGAACACCCCCTGGCTTGTTGCTTATTAGGAGCATTATTTTTATTTGCTACAGATAACCATTGACAATGACAGTGAGTCAGGACATAGGATATGGCGTCACAATCCCGTCTGATAGAGGGTCATTTGCCCTAGAGATACTCATTGATATGAGAGAGAGTGGCCAAAGAAAAGTAGGTAGTTCTGATTTTGCCAAAAGTATTATTGTTTTTTTTCCATAAGAGGAAATAACAAGAATGTCATAAGATACTAGGTTTGAATCATATAAGAATATAATTTGAGTAAGATTTGGCCTGAGTCATCTGATTGGCCGAAAGGAATATAAAATTCCCGTATTTCGAAAGAGAGAAAAAGTAATAACGTCAGAATATTCAAGGAAATTAAGAACGTTCTCCATTGTTTAAATTTAATTAATCATAGCAATTTTCAAGAAGTATACCATCTGGAAACTTTTGTGTGACATTTCGTTTGTGTGTCCATATTTTTTAGTATTAACTTTAGAAAATGTATCGTTTTCCTCATAATATGTGGTATTACTTATACAGAATTCACAGTAAACGGGATCAAGGTTAGTTCGATGCGATACGCTAAACTTATACGTTAGGTAAATGATGAATACACAACACATGTTATTCTTTGAGAAACAGCATAAAAATTTTACATACGATTTTCAAGACTTGCATAGGC
Source organism: Ephestia elutella (assembly GCA_018467065.1). Lineage (NCBI taxonomy): Eukaryota > Metazoa > Arthropoda > Insecta > Lepidoptera > Pyralidae > Ephestia > Ephestia elutella. The sequence continues at coordinate 15,615,550 of CM031568.1, read as the reverse complement.
TCTATGAATATACCCATATATTTAACAGAACAAGAAATCCATAGATAACAATATCGTTGGATATCAACAGCTATCTATGGATTCTATGTCCCATTTTGGACTCCTTTGAAATAGTTCATTATCAAAAATGAGTCAACGTTTGTGACAGATAGAGACGCTATCACAAGGGAACAATAACTTCTATACAACCGCAGGAAAGGATATTACTCACTGATACTGGAAGTGTTATCAACCTATAAGTTTTAGGGGCTCGTTTATTTGCGGAAGAGGAAATTTTGTAAGAAATTTGTTAGGAAATTGCTGATACCTAATTCGTTAGGAAACGCTGGAAATTGTTCATATGTTTTGTATTTCCATAATAATAATACAATTTCAGGAAATCCGTTCGTTTCTGAGTCTCTGGGAAATACGTTCTAGCGAATGGTATCGTAAGTCCTAAAAATAATAAACGCTAAAATATGTAAGAATGTTTGAAGGTTTCAAAATGAAATTGAGGTTTGGACTAGTTATCATACTTTACCATACAAAATCTACCTAACAAAAATTTGGTACGAGTACATATATCTCGATGGTAGGAGTAGATGATTCTGAATTTACCCCATAGGAGCCTTAGATATATCCAACCAGTTGGATATATCTAAGGCTCTTACACAAACATCCTGTATTGTGATGTTTGTGTTTTGCCACTAAAATAAGATCAAGATCAATTTCTTAGGACAAACGATTATGTAATAATTAGATTGGAATCCACACCATTATAAGCTAGCACGCGCAGCGACGTGTAACTCGAGCATCGCATTTCCAGCAAACGGGAATGGAGCCGATGCATTCCACCATTCTGTGTAGTCGGGCATTGTATAGCGCTCCTTTTACCTTCCTATTGACGCATCTGACTGACATGGCTGTAGTTAGGGGAATTTTAGGTTCAGATAGCACACTGTTTTGAAAATTTCCTTAATTTTATTTATGTTCCATATACCTACTCAGTTCAGCAGCACCATTGATGAACTTTCCTCAACGAAAATCAGAACGATTACTATTCTTTACTAAACCGACCAGCTCATAAGGGAAGGTTTTATTATACACTAGCTGTTAGCCCGCGGCTTCGCCCGCGTGACTTTGGCTTAGATAAAAAGTCTTTTTGTGTTCCAAACTGTTTCCTGTGTTCCAATCTTCGATTTTTATACGTCTACAGTAAATGCTCATCAGATTAACCAAGTTTTGCTAAGGCGCCATTTCCGTATATGTTATAGTGTAGCTGATCTCTTGAAGTTATTCATCAGATGTTCCAGATCTTCAATTTTAATACGTCTGCAGAAAATGCTCATCAGGTCGAACGGTTTTTGCTAAGGCGCCATTTCCATATATGTTATAGTGTAGCTGGTCTCTTGGAGCTTTTCATCAGATGTTCCAGATCTTCAATTTTTATACGTCAGCAGAAAATGCTCATCAGGTTGAACGACTTTTGTTAAGGCACCATTTCCATATTTCTTATAGTTTAGCTGTTCTGTTATGGTTCTTCATCAGGTGTTCCAGTTTTCAAAATGAATTATAGCCTTAATAGCTATACAACAAAAAAAGTTTCATTAAAATCTGTCCAGTAGTTTTTGCGTGAAACGCGTACATACATACAGACAGACAAGAAATTCCAAAAAAAATTTTTTGCTTTCTATTGTTCTTTTTAAGTGTCCCTCTATCCATTTTTGTCAAAAATACAAAATGTACAGACAAAATATTTTTACTGTTTTATTATATGTATAGATGTATAGATATTATGTTCATTATTTTGAATAAAATATGTCACTATTTTATTTCTAGTGGTAGGTACTTCTAGTATTACTATAGGATGTTTGCTCTCCTAAATGTGCATACCTCTCTCTGACAAAACATGTAGGATTATTTTTAACTAGATACTTGTAATTCATGTCAGCAATGTTAGTATGAATTTTTTTTTTTGAAGAAATTTGTACAGAATTTGGCTTGCTGACAACTTGGACTTATTTACAAGTGACCATTTTTTTAAAATCCAAATAATGAACAAAACTATATACAGGAGTATAGTTTTGTTCATTATTTGGATCAGGCAGATCCAAATAAATTCCTTTTTTATTTTATATTAAAAATGAAGAGGGACAATCGCGGGTGGTCGACCCATGTTACGTATGACAGGATTGACAAACAAACAGATAATCAGATTAACAATAAATATACAAAGGCGTTCCTAGTAATTATCATAAAAGCTTTTATGGTTCTCGTCGGCCATTGTTCTTTATTTATCCATTTTTCGATAGCCAAAGGGATTTTAATTATCCTTATTTGGATGGATGAGTGATTCGTCATGTTGGTCCTTCTGCACGTTTGTTTATCTGTTTATGCCAAACAAGTATAAGAAGTCAAACAAATAAACTGAATGATAGCGTCTTGACTCTAAAATATGTTCTTTTCTTCTGCTAAATCTATACATTGTTTATTTTACAATTATTGCGTCTAATCCCGTCACCATGGCGGCAGCAGTATTTACGCCAGGACGCAAATCTTAACTAATACATATTATAAATGCGAAAGTGAGTTTTTTTGTTACCTCTTCACTTCACGCTTTATCTACTGAACCAATCATGAAATTTTGCTTACATATATTTAGAAGTACAGAAAAGGACATAGGGTACCTTTCATCTCGGGAAAATGTACTGTTCCCGTGGGAAATTCACACGGGTGAAGCCGCGGGCAAAAGCTAGTATATTATAAGCAAAACCTGAAAACAGAAAGCATTACGCCTCTTGAAATATACGATTTACTAAAACTAGACTGTAACTAACTAGACAGATATAAGTATGTATATGATTCATTATAAATTGGTATAACTATGAGTAACGACCACGTGGTCTGAGGTCGTGGGGTTCAAGCGATATTTACCAAACAATCAATGGCAGGAAGCGCGTGCGTCTAGTATGGGTGTTTGTATGAGATGTAATGATCTAGCGGGAAATACAATTGTATTTTTAAATTAATCTAACGGACCAGAGTGAACTTAATAATTGTTTAAATGCGAAAACCTATGATCTTTATGTTTTAAAGGACTGCGTGACCCGATTTCTGTAATAGCGACCTAACTCAAAAACTAGTCGAAAGAAATTTCAGGAATCACGCAAAAACGGCTTTGATTGTTTACAAAAAGTGATCGACAAGCGAAACGTGCCCAAACCAAAGATAGTTCATGAAGTCAATGGGGAAATCTACTTACGTTTAGTAGCAATGTCCTTATGCTTGCGAGAACAAAATTAGAATAAAACATAAAACTACGTTTATGCCTTCCTCAATTTGTAATTATTTTAGTAAAAGACAAGCCAAGAGTATAATTGGCGCTCACTGAGGATTCCACATCTCCTTAGGTATTGTATCATTTTAGCATTACATTTTATTTACTGATTGATGAAACGGCTTATATATAATTATTTATGGTGTGTGAGATATAATTAGTAGTATAGGTATTTAATGAGCTAGATAGTATAGTATATTAAATGTAGGTAATAAAATAAAACGTCGTCCCTTTTAAATCAGTTTCAAAAGAAAAAAAAAAAACAATTTACCACCTAGGGAACTTAACTTAGCCTTTTGTAGGTATTTAACTCCCTGGCACCCTTATAATTAAATTTAAAACATTAAATACGTAAAATGAGGAACTGCTGGCCCTTTAATTATAGAGGTTGGCCAAATAAGGTTCCTTTAGGTTCATTATGGTACGAGACCCTAATAACGTACATAAAACAATAGGTCGTTACAACCGGTGATACAGGAACGGGAGGAATCGCTGCAGACAGTGACAAAGACCGTTTTTAGTGTCGTAATTGTATTCCATTATGCATCCAGTGATAGAACCATTTCCTGTCATTGCAGGACTTACATTGTTTACATGATCGGCCATAAAGACGAGAATTTTTCCTATGTCTACGGACACAGCAGCGTTATTTTTGACCGAAAATATTGTAGCATGTATGTTGATGTTACGTATCAAGTCCGTTGAAAGTCACAGAAACACTGGATCATCTTCTTCTCTGCAAATTTCTTTCGTGTAAGATTTTGTGAATTTGATTTTGTAACTTGTAGAGTGTAAATAAATGAATTTATTAGGAATTTTGTATTCTTTTTACTAATTATTTTAGCCCCCTAAAACAATATTATTATGTACACTTCGCCCATTCAATATTTACTTTCTTCTGCTACAGATCGTTTAGTCTAAAACTGAACGTCCCTTATATAATTGTTTCAAAGTATGGAGTTAACAATGGAGGGGTTTCTTTTAGATTAGACGATCTCTAGGGGAAGTGTGCTTAAGATGACATACTTTTTGTTTGAACACAAATATTCGAAATAAATAAAGTCGTAATGAGATCAGTATCTTCCTTTTATTGTTAATTGTTTCATAATCAACGAAATTATTATAGTTTCAGAACAATAAACTGAATATAAAATTAAAAAACAAGCATTAATTGCACTTAGGTCTGCGTGTGTAAGACGACATATCTATAGTTAAAGATGACATAGTATGTCATCTTAGACTTTAGTGGTATGTCGTCTTATACTTAACAATTTTATGAACATCTTCATGTCTTGCTGTGACCAACTCATCCGCGTCGATGTTCGTTTGTAATTTCCAGGCATTCTGTATAGGTAAAAAATAAAGAAAATGAGTACCACCACCCAAACATAAAAGCTCAACTTCATTATAAATGCACCTGCGAATATTATAAATACCACCACCTAATAATAAAAAGTATCATCAGTTTACAATTAATAGAAAGGGTAAGACGACATAGTATGTCATCTTACACCGACGTCTAGTATGTCATCTTACCAAATAGATGATAAAAGTTTCATTCAAAGATCATGACAAAATCTTTTAGGTTAGAATACCGTCGTATCAATATTTGTGTCATATAATAACCCCTGTTTACAATGAAAATTAGTTCAAACAAAAATATTCTTACCTTACGTGTATTTTTACCACCAAACAAAAGCATAGATATATTTTCTCTCACATAAAATCACAAAATCTATTACTACTTTGCAACGCGTTGTTACTGTCCGCCATACTAAATCTCCTTACTAGCGACACCTACAGGCAATCTCTAAAACGTCATGGGTTCACCTTTAGCGCGAATATTTACAAAAATCGGCAGGTGTGTCGTCTTATCTGACTATGTCATCTTAAGCACTCTTCCCCTACTTATTAATCGGTAAAGTTTTATAAAATTGCAATCTTATACAAGAACTCCAACGCGCATCAAAACTGCTTCAAACTATATTAAAATGACATGCAAATAAAATTGTTCTTCATATTGACTATAAAGCTGACAAAATATTGATTTCAAACTAGACCATTTATCAATAAAAATATTCTGGGTTTTTCTAAACCATTAGAATTCTTTAATTTCCCAAATAGATCCTGTCGCTATTTATCTTTCAAACGGATGTACTAAAATAACCTGATCAAATACCTAATGATCTACAATTTCACTTTCTATCTTCCAAATTCCATCTGGAGACATTTCAACAGATAATTTAGATTTAAAAGTGAAATGTAGAAACATTCAAAAACAAAATCTTACTTCAATTCCATAATCCTGCTAATGGCATATAGATTTATGCCATTAGTTTTACGACAAAGTGTGAAAGGTCGGCACTTAATTTTGTGCGAATTATATTCTAAAAGTGTAGGGAAATTTAATTCTAAATTGGTGCTAGTTTATTACGCCTAGTAGTAAGGAAGGGACTTATTCTAATACCAATATGAGCAGGTAAGCTAAAGAGCGTTTTTGTTTATTTGTGTTAATATTGTTTGTAACTGAAATATTTTTTTTATGATATATAGATAAAAAGATTGTATATATTGGTTTATATAATATATGTATTATATTTATCTTCTTATATTTTATGTGTAGTTTTTACCTGTTTCTTATCTGTATTTGCTATTTTTGTTTTTGTACACGCCAATGCCTCTATTTTTCGCATTTTTCTTTCGCGGGTCTATTGGAAGAAATTTCTATAGAAATAAGTAGTACCTTTGTACTTAGTTTCATTATATTTTATGTTTCCTCTGTATTTATTTGTTTCGTACAAAAATTTTAAACAAAAAAGATATTATTAGCTATACCAATAATCTTATAGTAGTTCTAGGATATGCCTATTAAAACATTATGAAAACCTTATACTGCAATCAAGTTTTTGCTTCAATCAACAGTAATTTGCAAACATTAAATCGTCCCACAAGCAAGTATATTTTGTTAGGTTACTCCTGCGCACCAACAATTTCACTATTACCTGCAAACAAGTCTTGAGAACATCTTATGTCCTATCGAAAAGCAATTTGACCACAGACTCAAATAGAAATGGATAGCAAAAGAGTCAATATAATATTACAAGGAAGTAATTTCATTCAGCCATTATAATTATTGTTGAAATAGCTAAATTAAGTTTTAAAGCAATTTTATGACTGGTAAGGGTACTTAAGAATTCATATATGTGCTTTCAGTTATTTAGATATAATATTAATGCAATAATTTTTATTTACATAAAGTAATTAACTTACAATTTAATATCATTTTCAAAGAAACTAAAGTATAAACTAAACTAACTAAAAAAATAACTCCTAATAGAATAAAACTTTGAGTAGAAAATGTCCCGCGGATACGTGCCCAGGAGGCTGGCAGCATTGCCACGTTGGATGGCAATGCTTATTCTTGAGAAAAGATTGTTGACATCATACATTGCAATTATTAAATAAATTTTACTTAATTCTTGTTCATCTGTAGGTTCAGACTATTAAGTCTGAACCTACATATGAACAAAATAATTATACAGAGTTTAACTATGTGTAACAACCACCTCTCTGTGCGTCGTCAATTTTTTTCAAGTCACCTAAATATACCTGAAACGACTATCGCCATCTAATATGAAATGAATTTCTAACATTTTTATCAAAAGGTCATTGCTGCAAGCAATAGCATATCATAATATATTTCCATTATTGACAAAACAAACAATTAAACAATTTGTGTATTGTTGACCTTTACTTTCATAAATTTTTCTTAGTTTAGTAGTAGTATTTACATTTATTGCTATAAAAATTATTGTCAAATTGTTTGCACAGCCTCTGCCCTTTGTATTATCATATATATTTTTTGTACCGGTTGACTGGAAGAGATCCCATTGTGAGATAAGTCCGCCGTTGCCATTTACTGGATTTATGTAATTTGTAATTTATTTATGTTATTTGTGCAATAAAGTTAAACAAACAAAACTTTTACATACTTTTTTTTAACCTTTACTTTGTTTTGAAAACAAAGTTACTGATGGGATGCGCAGTCTACTTAGCTAGTTGGTCTATGAATTTGGCAAAACTTTCGCGAGCATAGCGGTACATAATTAGACAGTCATGTAAATAAGTGAACGTGTAATAGTCATTTGGAAGATTAATATTCGGTACATCGAGGCTAATCGATGCTAACGGACCGACAACGATGGTAATAACAAAATACATGTCCAAATATTGTCAGCGTTCACCAATATTCGCATTATCCGGTACTGTTGGATTTCTCTTTTCTAATTTTATTATCTTGTCTACATTTTTAGACGGGCTTTTATGATTATTGATTCTTTTAATTACTTCCTATTTTTGTTTTAATTTGCTTGATATCTTCTTTTGACTTTAGATCTCATATAGAGCGAAGCTTCTAACATTACTTTTTATTTTTTTGTTTTAACCATTTCATTATTGTTACTCGATCACAGACATAACATGTTTTATTATGTCGAAGCGGTGGTGGCCGAGTGGTAGGGCGCCCGCCTGTGGATGCAAAATACCAGGTTTGAATCCTGCCCGGGCTACGTGAGTTTGTATACCAATCTGACTCATGTTAGTTTTCATCGACCACCACTTGCTTCCGGTGAAGGAAAACATCGCGAGGAAACCTGCACAATGGCTGATTATTATCAGCTAGTGTTTGAAATGGAGAACGCAATAGCAAACCACTGCATTAAAATTGCCAAGAGAGTCGTTGTGTGTGTTTCATTCCATATAATGACCACGACCCTCAGTCATGAGGAAATACGACTAAAGAGATTATGTCATATTTGTTTCTTATATTTTATTTTACTACTCTACTTACTGTACATAATCTAATGTATGTATAAGATGTATGTAAAAATTAATCTGGCGTATCAAGACTGTTTCATGAGTTTCTTTCGGCATTTCTTCTCAGCAGTGATCATTCCGAAATGCTAGTAGTTTGTAGCTCTGAGACATAATATCTCTCTCAGCCGAAAGACGTCCACTGCTGGACAAAGGCCTCCCCCAAGGATTTTATCCGTGGGGGGGGTTTTGCCATAATCGCCACGCTTGGCAGGCGGGTAGGCGATCGCAGTGTGATGGCATAGTACGCGGAAAGATGCTGCTGCCCATCCTCCGGTGTTTTAAATCCCTTAGTCGCCTCTTACGACACCCACGGAAAGAGATGGGTTGGTGCTATTCTAGGGCCACATCACAGGTCAGTCAAAAAATGTGGCTTCACATGGATCCTCCTTGCTTGAAATACAAGTTTCAGAACAAATAGCGAGCTATAAACAAAGCTGCGATAAACATCTTCCTTATACAAACCTCACGAAAACAGTGAATGTAATAATTAAAGAAATGATTTAATTCCTAACGTGACGTACGTGATGACAATCGGTAGACACGGTAAGCACTCGTGAAGGTGAAAGCTTCGGCGCGCTTTGAAGACGACACAGAGGTAAACGATTCAGAATCGGCTTAATATCATATTCATTATCTTTTTTTAGATTAATCCGTCGGGATTTTGAAACCTCAGCACATTTTTATAACCCCTATATTAAACCTTTTTTTAAATGAATGGTAAATATTGATAGCAAACCTTAAAACTGCCTCCGTTGGTCTATTAACCCCGAGTGCTTATCAAATACTACATGCATGTTAATAAACGGTATTTCTTGCTTCATATCTTTGAAGTTTTGTCTTCCTTTTCAAAGTCTTGACTGATTGTTATTTTTCCTTCGCTAGGAAAATAGTGACAAAATCTTCACACGTCATTTTAGTTTAGAAGAGTCTCTTGTAAGTATACTAAATTCCTTTTACAATAATAATATTGTTATCATTTACTGCATCAATGAATTGGATTTTATAGTCGCAGTCTCGAACTAACAATTTTACTTTAAGTACTATCCTGAATTGGCTAAAAAGCCGTAACGAATAGATTTTATGATATCTTTAATTATAGAGGTACTATCTGCCGCCTCTATCCAATTTATTGCAATTGTTTGCCGAGTAAGTTAATATTTCACAGCTGATTACAGTATGGCACCGTGGACTGCGTTGATGTATGGAATTGCCGGTTTCATACCAATTTATTGCCCCTTAAACTAATAATACAACTTCTGTACATTCGAAAGTAGCCGAGCTAAAGAGTTAATAAGCTAGAGCAGACAGGAGATGGATTACCTCGTAGTGACATTTCTAAACACTTCATATATACAGTGGTTGCCAGCTAAATAGGAACACCAGTCGATTTTCATACAAACGAGGTTACTTTAAAGCTTTGGTTCAACGCCAGGATTGATCTGAGCTGTGATTTTGTGATGGCCATCCAGGGTTAGAATGAAGGACATCCAGATCGCTATACACACCCAACTGATCAGATCAGCATTCTTAGAGCTACTCAGCTTAGCTTTCTGAGTTTCAGGATTTCCATACATTTTAATGCTATTTTCGCGGTTTTTTTAAACATATCCAAACAGCTCTTAGAATGCTGATCTGATCAGTTGGGCGTGTATAGCGATCTGGATGTCCTCCATTTTATCCCTGGATGGCCATCATCAGGTCACAACTCAGGTCAATCCTGGCGTTGAAACAAAGCTTTAAAGTAATCTCGTTTGTATGAAAATCGACTGGTGTCCCTATTTAGCTGGCCACCACTGTATCACTACATAGTATAAAACAAAGTCGCTTTCTCTGTCCCTATGTCCCTTTGTATGCTTAAATCTTTGAAACTACGCAACGGATTTTGATGCGGTTTTTTTTAATAGATAGAGTGATTCAAGAGGAAGGTTTATATCCCGTGCGAAGCCGGGGCGGGTCGCTAGTATAAAATAAAATAAAGTCAAAGACTAAAATAAAGAGATACTAAATTTTTTATGACGTGCTAGATGAGTTTGTATACCAATCTGACTCATGTACCTATGTTAGTTTTCATCGACAACCACTTGCTTCCGGTGAAGGAAAACATCGTGAGGAAACCTGCACTCTGGTTGATGATTATCAGCTAGTATGTGAAATGGAGAAGGCAATACCAAACCACTTCATTAAAATAGCCAAGAGAGTCGTTGTGTGGGTTTCATTCCATGTAATGACCACGACCCTCAGTCATGAGGATTACGACTAAAGAGGAGGAGGATGATGGAGGTGGAAATCTATGTACAATCGACTGTAGAGATAAATAAAATACTACCAGATTTTATATTACTACAGCGCCTCGGCGCAGGACTCCGCTTCCGTGGATACTTCCGAACTAATCTAATCAGTTAATCCAAATTTCTCCAAATCGGCATAGTTGGTGAGATATGCTAGCTATCAATAAGATAAAGCGGTAAAACCAACAAATATTATAAATGCCAAAGTGAGTTTGTTTTTGTTAGTTTATTTGTTTGTTACCTCTTCAGGCTTTATCTTCGGAACCAATCTTCCTGAAATTTCGCATATACATCTACTGAAAAGGACATTATGATACATCCTGAGAAAAGAGTCTGAACTGTCATGAGCATTGTCACAATGAAAGTCCTACAAAAATCTATCATATGTGGATGATCAACCAGGTATTTGCTAATGTTTAGTTTATCACCTCAATTTTCGTCCAGATTTGAATGGTTGGACGACCCTTAAAAAGTGAGGGCTTATTACATTAGAAATTTTAGGGCTCTTTTGAACTCTAGGGTAGGGGTAGGGTGGAGTAGGGTAGGGTCCATTAACATTAACATTGTTACAGGGGTACCATACCAGTTTTAAGTAGTGCCAACTTAAAACTGGTATGTCATACCAGTTTTAAGTTGGCACTGACCAACAGTGCCTGCGTATGCCCGCCCGCGCCATCTATCTGCAGCCAATGGAACCATTTTAAAACGTAGTACGATTGCTTTACAAAAGCAAATACGACTACTTTTGGAAGCAAGGCTAAATAACTAATTGCATTATATCAACACCACCAGATGCCTCCTGTGACATTTGTTTCCCAAACTTATTAATTTTTTTTCAAAAATTTTACTAATTCGTATTTTTTCTATTATATATAGGTGAGTCCAATTAAAATCCTTTTTCGGCTGAATACAGGTTTTGGCCTCCTAAAAATTGTTCATAATGTTTATTCATAGTATCAGAAAAAAATTCAGCTGGATTTATTCATAAATCAGTCATAAAATTGCAACATTTTGATTAATTTGTATTGCAAACATAAATACAGTAGTGTAGAAAGAAAGAGTCATATAAGTTTTGGGTAGAGTCGTGGCGTAGTAGAGCTATGGAATTAATTATACCTTTTACTTCCATGGGTAGAGCCATACCAACTGCAATCGTAAGTGTCATGCTATGCACAAATTGAAAGAATGATTTGCCAGGTGACATCATTGTTCGTATCGTAACTATTACGATGACTGACACCAACCTACTTATTTATTATCGATACACGGTCAAAAGGTATGCTCGCTGCTTTTTGTGAGATGAAAAACTGATATGGAAGACATGTGACTTGCTAGGTATTCAAATTAGCCTCATGCTTTTAACATACCTAGAAGTTTGCTTGTGACCTTATTATTTGCATAGTGAATTTATGAAAATTTATAGCTTACCTAAAAAATCGGGTAATATAAATATTTTGCATATTTTTCTGAAACGTACAGCAAGCAAAGAAGACGTGACATGACATTGTTCAACGCACCGGTGTGTAGATTGTAGGTTGCTGTTGCTGCACCACAGCACAGGTATAGCTATAGAGCTGTTGAAATATAGTTGTTTCTGTCTCGCTTATGAGCAATTGCGTAGAGCAGACGAAAACGAAAGAGTGGAGCCTCGCGTCACTGAGCAAACAAGCCTCGAGACAGGCAGAGAGCGACGAGTCGTACTGAACAAACCGGCGCGGGGCGCCATTACTCTCGAAGTATCTGTGAACGTGACTGTGTCTGCTATTCGCTCGTTTTTCTCTTCGTCGATCGTGTAAGGACGTCTGTACTGCGCAGTGTGAGGTAAGAAACTTACTTTTAAAGTTGTTTGGACGCAGTGAATTCTCGCGGAGTGAGTGTTAAAAACGAAGATTCGTGCGATAAAGCTTTCTCGTTTATTTATGCAAGGAATTTATCGAGGGCGATGTGACGGAGGCTCGCAGCGAGCGAGCGGCGCTGCCTTCTGCCGCCTGCGCACCCTCTACATCTATACAAACTAACATCTTATATCTAAAGTGTGATTTTTGGTAAAATCGTGTGGTGTGCTCTGTGAAACGTGATTGTGCTCTTTGTTAGTGAATTGTGTTGTTGTGACGACTACATTTCTCGAAAACGAAGTTTCCGTTTCTTTGTGTTCTGGATGCCTCTGTTTGTACTAGCGCACGATAAAACGACTTAGGTAATACCTTCGGAGGCTCAGTGCCTTATCTCTAGCGACTGTTCATATTTCATGACTATATGTGTTTTATCATATAGGTACCTACATACCTAGGTACCTACTTATATCTGCTCAGGTTTTTTTGTTTTACATTGTCAAACGAATCATCTCCTTGGTTGTTCCATGTATATTACACACCTAAATGGCACCTAAAGCATTTATAATGCCAAACCATTTTTGTATTATAATACAACCTTGAGACTTATTTAAGAATTCATCTACTGTTCAAAAAATCATATACCTATGTAATATTGTTATAGCAGACAGTATTGATAGATACTACGGTTAGGTATCTTTTAGTACAAAGTAACAAATTCATAAAAGAATTGACACCAATAAGTCAGTTGATGATTTAGCTAATAATTATGCAGTTGTGAACAACGATGTCATTAAAATATCTGGTCCCTCGGTTCTTACGTAAGTTGTAGAAATTACCCAAGCTTTCACAGCTGCCTGCATGTACAACAGGCCCTTTACTTCCAGTTTAGTTTAGTACAAACTTTGTCAATATAAAATTCTAATGATTTAGTTCTAATAGTATCTAGTTTTAATAAAAACGCATGCATTCGATCACATTTTCAAATTCTTGGTCTAATAATCATCATCAACTTTTTAAGATACGATCTTACGCTCTTGAAAACCAATACCATCAAAATCTGATGTAATTCTCGTCAGAAAATTCAGGCTTTTGTAACCTCTCAAACATAAATGCTGCAATTCTGCGGCTGCTAATGCATTCAAGAAGGTTGTTTGATCAAAAGGCATAAGCTTCAATTTACCAGTCACATTTCTGTTCCGTGTAAGCTGACCATGACATGACGACACATCATTATTACAATAGATGAAGTAAATTACACTTTCCAAGACGTCCTGACATCCTGTTAAATAATGCTTAATAAGATAAATAAATACATAAATTTCTTACAATAATCTAAAATTTAATGTAACTTCAACTACTGTAGATTAGGTTTCCATCAAATTTCATTAAATATTTATTTTTCATTTTCTTCTATATTTCTATGATTTGATGTTACATTTAATATCTAAACATTCAAAAGGATCTTTTGAGACTGCAATCGATTAACATTATATTATATTTTATTCAATAAATTACTTATACTGATCTTTATCTATAAACATTGATGATTGTATAACGCACACGTGTTCAGGACAGGAGTTGAAAATAAACACCAGTTATTACATGAAGAACAATAGCTACCATCAGACAGTTTTTAATTACGTAGGTACATTTATTTTTTAATGACGATGTTTACTATTGATTTAAATCAATCAAACACATTTTAAAAATTTCCTCATTATGTCAATGAGATACAAACACGAGTAGAGCGGAAACGTAATAAAGATTTTTGTGGTCCGATTAAGCATAAATTGGACAACTATTGTATTCCTTCCGGTAATACATCAATACTCCTGTCGGTCTGTTGGTTTGAATATCAATACAATGGCAAATGTACTTACCGACATACCTATATACATACGTAGGTTAGAAAAGTAAATACAATTTATCATATATAATGTGGATTCTATACAAGTAAAAAACTATAGAACTATAGATAGAGAGACTATAGATAGAAGTAGAACTATAGAACGCAACAAATCCTAAATAAACACTAACTATAAATATGATAAATAATCCTGAAGCTTGAAGGCTTGATAAGTTGATAATAAATCAATATTGGTCGGCTAGACATGCGTGACTACATACATATGCAGCTATAAAAGTACTGTTATGTTATGGCAATTTCTGTATTCAAAACCTAAGGAACGGAGAACATTGTCCATCACTACATTCTCTTTGCCAAAATCAAAATCAAAAATTCTTTATCGATATTTCTTGGCCTTGATTCTTTTTCACGTCAAAAACTAATTATTTAATCTTATATTATGTCTCAAAGCTACAAACTACTAGGATTTCGGAACGACCACTGCTGAGAGAAATGCTGAAAGAACCTCATGAAACAGCCTAACAGGCCAGAGGGCCTATTTTTTATCTTTATACATACCTACACTAGATTGTGTGCAGACAAAAATAAAATAAAATATAAGAAACAAATATAATATATAGCCATTTGTTGGATTTATTAAAATTATTTATACCTACTTATTAAAAACATTAATTATTTATGTTATATACATATATATATATTACTAATAAGACATCACACTTAATGATTTCTGCAAAATATACCCTTCTTCGGTCGGAGGCCAACCTCATCGTAATTAAATTTCCAAGAACACTTTTTGTGAGAAAGTTATTTATGATTCATCTATCTGTGGATCGTCTTGAACGGGAAAAGATCAGTTAATTAAAGTTATACTTGCTATATTAAGTTAAATGAAATTTAAGAAATAAAATTGGTTTAACTCTTCGAATAACTTCTTTTACTAATGAACCATGAACCTCTGTTAATTAGTTACAGTAACTTGTAACAAAAGTTTATGTACAAAAAATATATAAATTTGTAAAAATGATAAAATGATATTAAGCCACGAGGATACAAATAACAAAATCCATACTAATATTATAAATGCGAAAGTTTAGATGTGAGTTTGTGAGTTTGTGAATTTGTGAGTTTGTGAGGATGTTTGTTATTCAATCACGCAAAATCTACTGGACGGATTTCGATGAAATTTGGTACAGAGGTAGATAATGACCTGGAATAGCACATAGGCTACTTTTTATCCCGGGAAAAAGCACTGTTCCCGTGGGAAATTCACGCGGGCGAAGCCGCGGGCAAAAGCTAGTAGATGGTAATATTTAACCACATGACAGTTTCATAAATGCAAAGGTAACTATAGAAATGACGTAACACACCAAAAACATGTTTGTTATCACTAAGACACTAATTTCTCACTTCAAGTTAGGAAAAATATAAAATCCACTGAAAATTTAGAGATTTTTACAAAATTAGATTAGTACCCATTCCTTGCCTCAGGTCACCCCGCCTCTATCATAGCTTCATTAGGTTACCGATCATTATTATACACATTTATTATGTTCATTCCACACATTTTTTCTTGACAAGATTAGTAGCAAAGTTCTATTGCTATTGAACGAAATAATGAATTGCTGCAAATTTTTGAAAATGTCACCGTAATTGAAACAATGGACACTTACAATGGCAGAAAAAGGTAACAAAGAAGAATCGCTAACTAAAATTAAAGACGCAGGAATGGACGTCCATCCCTTCCGAGAAGCGCACAGTGCATTCCGAGGTAAAAGGAATGCGGCTTTGCAGATCTTTACTCCGCGCCGCTCCTTGCTAAGTCTCTCTTATAAGGAAGTTATTTGGAAAATTGTTGCCATGCGAAGCAAAAGGGGAAATTCTTTGACGTTTAATTAATTAAAAAGACATTAATACATTATGGAGTAAATTTTATGCTTAATGGCATTAGAAACCATGTTTCTTTTAAAAGTTAATTTCATGAAATTGATATTTTTGATATGTTTAGTTTTTACACTCTTGTTATTGTTAAGTTGGAGATATCAAGTTCTCTTAAAGTAGAAAGTAAGTTAATCACCGAAATACAACTAGTACATACTCTCTCGACGTTGTAGTTATAGATTTATTATATGAGCTGCTGATCATTTAATTTCTATCACAGCCTGACGAGGTCTTTTAATATGTATATTTATGTAACATATCATTATTATGGTCACACTCTAGATACTTATCCATGAGACAGTCTAGATAACTCATGTAAGATAAACAATTGGAGCCACCAGCTTGAAAAAGTAATGCTGTGTCATAGTGCCCTGGTTTCTTTCAAGCTTTCGCTGTATTTGTCCTTATGCTCCATATAATACTCGTAGGTACAGTCAATTGCAGAGAAACTTGACCCCGCTAAGATAGGATTCGGTGAGATAGTGGTCAGGTTTCATGCACATATATGTGCTGACTGTACATACATGTGCGTGCATGTCTTTTCCCTGCTGGACCTCTATGCCGACAGTTAGAGCAGCAAATTTGCAATGAATTTGCGTTGCTGCTGACTATACATATTACTCATTGGAACCGCTTGCATCTTGGGGCATCAATATCACTTTCGCATGTATAACCTTGGACTTTTACATCTGCCAGTGACGTCAATGTGATGAAAGAAGCAGTTCCGGCCGTATTACTCATGGTTCCGTTTCCGCTTGTCTTTTCAATGCTATTGATCGGTACAAAAGTTCTAGATGACAGACCTTCGCAGAATGGTTGAACTGAAATTGTTTTCTTTGTTTTTCCTCAAAACAAAATAACTCTTTATGGAAGTATTATTAATTCATAAAATTATATGACACGTTATTAAATATTCTTGGGTAAAGTACGGGTAATCTATTGCAAAGATACGTATGCTAATTATTACTAGTGACATCGATGTAGTGACATAATATAATCGTTGGAAAAACACTATATTTCTTTCGTTAATGACACATACTAACATTTTTTAAACAATATCTATTCATATGCGGGTTGGGCGTGCGTCTGGAAAGGAAATTGTGTTAGTTGAAATATTTTAAAGTATATTAGTTATATTAGTGAATTATTTCTACTAAGTAAATAAATAATAATAATCCTGCCAAAATACAATCAAAACTTTTATTAATTATTCAGGAAAATATAGACAAACATTATGCATTTTCATCACTGGATTATAAAAGAAAGCATCACCAGAAATACAGACAAGGAAGGCCAAGTAATTACAGATAATAATTAAATATTATAGTATATTGAATACTTATAGCTACCACAGATAAAAAACTTAAAATCAAAAAAAGAACATTATAATAAGTGAGACGCAGCACGTCTATCAATAAATTGAGTTCAGCCAAACAGGTTATTAGCTGTCTAATTATGACCGAACATTCAAGTTTTAAAGGTGTGACCGCGAAACCGATGACGATTACTAGAAAAGTAGACAACCAAACGTCACGTGCCTCGACATCTACATTAAAATAAGATACTTACTATAAAATAGATACTTTATTTCTCAAAAATTACAATTCTATAAATTATAAACACTAGTCATAAATGCCGCCCCGAATTGTACCAGTCTCAAAAGTGTCAATAATGCTAGCTGTATTGTTCCGAATCGCTATGGACATCCTTTAACCAGGGTCTGGGACCAGGTACCACCCGGAGAGTCATAACGTCGGTCCCTCAAGCGATGTCCTACCTCACTAAAAAAGTCTTCCGGACACCACGGTCCTGCCGTCTCGACCCAACCGGTACAAACGCAGACCACCTACCCCACGTGGGGTAGGTGGTCTGTGAGTACAAACAAATACACTCATTTGAAATATAGTTACAATGTATTAGTGCACCAAAAGAACAACAGTAAGTAGGTACGTATTATAATAACAGAAGTACGAGTTTTACGTGATGTCAAAAAACCTTATCTGTGGCCTACTTGTGCGGACCATGGCAGGTAACGAAACGACCAGGTGGAAATTTTCTCTTTCAAAGAAATCAATAACCTAATATATCCTGCTAACAAAAAAACTGAACTGTTTTTATATACTTTTTGTTTTTTACATAGAAGAAGTAATAATAATACCACGTCATGCAAATGTTGGTAGGATTTTCCAGTTTCACTAGTGATCTCACTCACTATCATGCATTTACCTAATAGCCTCAATTGCATTGTTGTCATGAGATGTATCATCATAGAACCACATACCTAATACCATAACACCATAATTTAATACCGTTCTCTTTGGCGAAAAATGTTAATAAACACATATTTAACTGTGTTTTATATAAATTTTATGGATAAACAAACACCATTTCACCAAATCATGACAAATTGTAGAAATTGTTATGTTAAAGATCCGTTTAGAAAATTATTCGTGAAGTGTGAAGGTGCGACAAGAGGCATCGTGGCTCCACATTGCTTATCTCGGAATGTTCAGTTCAAACATTGAAGCTATACAAACAACGTGTTTTGATCCTTAAATACCTACTCCACGATGATAAGGTGCAGACTAAAACAAACAAAAGGATTCAACAACCCCAAATTTCTTGGACGAAAAATAAGAATCATCCGAAATCCTCGTGATTTTTAAAATGATGTGATCAGATAGAATGAGATTACAGTATGCCTCATAAGTGGTTATAAATGTTACGACACTAACTAGAAATTGTCTTGACTTAGAAGACTTACTCGAAAGACATAGTTAATCTTCACCAACTCTCAAATGCTTCTTATTTTCAAACATTTACCTGCGTTGCTTGAGTTGCTTCACATTGAGCCTTGCCTCAAGTTT
Source organism: Ephestia elutella (assembly GCA_018467065.1). Taxonomy (NCBI): domain Eukaryota; kingdom Metazoa; phylum Arthropoda; class Insecta; order Lepidoptera; family Pyralidae; genus Ephestia; species Ephestia elutella. The sequence goes on along the minus strand of CM031568.1, from coordinate 15,596,561 downwards.
CCCAAGTCATTCGATCCAAAACAAAAACGTATTTAGACTACAATTTTCAAAGGAAGTGTGCTGTATTATTTTTTGTGGCAGGTAAAATACCGTGTCATACTTGGAACTTCACTGGCATCCCCTCGTCCCGGAAACCACAAAAAGCAGCCATCTTTTCATTGCGTTGATTGATCTTACGTAAGATGATACCGCATTGATTTGCGATGAGCCGTTTCAAAGAATCAGCGAGACAATGGCATGGTCATGCTTGATTTTCTTTAAAAAAACCTCATCGCAACAATCATTTGTCTTGCCGAGTTACTGATTGCATTGAAGAACACGTGACTTCTAAGGATATAGCTCAATTTAACAAAGGAAAATGGTTATTTTAGCAACTTCAGTTACTTATTTTATATAACTTAAAACAAATCTACTATGTCAACAAATTTTCTAAAGAGCACGATCTATATACAAATAGATAATAGATGCAGTTGTTGTGGCTCTTATGCAAATTGCAAGTATGGAAAAGCCTGCATTGCATATACATACCACACAATTATATAAAACGAAACCTCACATACCTGGAGCAGAGAGGAAGGGAGGAAACAAAAGAAAGTTTAAACACAGTACCGCTCTTTGTACAGCAATATTGCTCGCAGCCTCTTTGTGAAATGTTAACGTTGATACCGTCTCGCTCTAAAGCTAAGAGTATGAAGAAGACAGCGAAACCACCATTCATAGTAAGCACGGATTAACCACACCGCCTGCGGTCATAGCAGTTGCACTTAGTAACACGACCGAATCGAATAACCATTGAAAACTCGGTATCTAATTGGAAACTGAGTATTTCTAACACGGCTGTGTTATCGTGGGCGTATGTTTTTATTTCTGTACGCGTCGGCGGCAATAAGTAATAATGTAAACATTAAGCAAGTGATGGAGGCCACTCGACTCGTCTAAGCAAGATTCTTGAACTGCGGCAAATGAAATCTTCACTTCACTTCTAAACCATCCTATGACTCTGTTAATGATTTCATACATAGTTACAAAGTGTTTTTTTCCAAAAGGATTAACCGCAGTAGATATTCGGCGCACTGATTCTGAAAATGAAAACTGTTTTTATCTAACAGCTTTAGTTTTTGAGCTATGACATATGTGCACTTAAGTAGGAAAACTCGCACCACAAAAATAAATAAAACTTCCAAAATGAAATAAAAGTGATGTTTTTCATGTTTTTTTTTTTTTGATGTAAAATTAGTAATCTGCAATCATATACATACACGTCCCATCTACCCTTGTATCGTTCCTCCGGAGTACACATTTCTTGGTGGAATCTTTCTTCTTGTTCATCACTAAAGTGACCGAGATTTTTAGAAAAATGGTCCAGATGAGAGTGTAAATAAAGAAGGTTGACGCCACGGAAATATGTTGACGCTCTCGTTGCAACCAACATCCTTCAAACAAGATAGCATGTTGTGATGTTGAACTAAGTCTTGGTAATTTAGTATTACTAAGAAAAATTTTCTTATATTTTTCTTACTTTTATTACAGACATTAATGCTTTCCATTCTCCAAAGCATGGAAAGCATTTGCTTTAATAAAATTTTCATCCGAGCAGTCGTATTTGTACCATCAAATATTTCAGCTTTAAATTTCTCTGTACTCGCTGGCTAGGAAATTTTTAAGTAATATAGTCAAAATATTCACTGTTTGTACAAACCTCTGGGCTAGTTAATCAAAGTTGGTCCTTTAGCAAATGGTATATCAGGATTAATCCATTTATTGCGGTTATTTGAATTTATTTCGTTGATATCAACAAGGCGAAAATAACAATCATCATGGTGGTTTTTAGGTTCTCGTCAGATCATCGGGGTTATAAATTTTATAAAATTTATTTTCCCATTTAAGTATCCATTGTCGCAATAGCAAAATAATTTTGGCAAACAGTTTCAGCACCCACGACTTGTCCAAATTACAACTTCTACTATACAGTAATCAAAATAAGCAGTTTTCACGAAGTCAGTTATCTATTATACATATACAGATACATTTTCATTACAAATGAAGCATAAACACTGAGGACTATTCAATTTGTCTTTGATGTAGACATCGCGTTAATTTTAACTTAACTGATATCAATTCTATGCTAAACTCATAAAGGCCTTATACCTTCATATAAAATCAAAAAAATCCGTGTACCAAAAACTAAAGCTGATAGTTAAGAACTGCCAGTAGACTTTAAATTACTGTACCAATATCTACAGGAAAAGTAAAAAAAAACTTCGGAAAATTTTAAGAAGTAAAATTTTGTAACTATTTATCTATATTACAGGTTATCGCAGTCCTTCCTAATTCTTCCAGGTTCACATACCTAGTAAAATTGTCAGACAACTAAATCGTATCTCTCTCAGCCTAAAGACGTCCACTGCTGGACAAAGGCCCAAGGATTTTATCCGTGGGGGGTTTTGCCGTAATCGCCACGCTTGGCAGGCGGGTTGGCGATCGCAGTGTGATGGCATAGTACGCGGAAAGATGCTGCTGCCCATCCTCCGGGGTTTTAGATCCCTTAGTCGCCTCTTACGACACCCACGGGAAGAGATGGGTTGGTGCTATTCTAGGGCCACACCACAGGCCGTAAATCTACTAAATCGTATACATATATGATTTGTAAAAAAAGTTGGCCCTACGGGACACTTTATGTAAAACATCTGAGCATCGTGGCACAACAGCGTCATTTACTTCACGGCATTCGAAACCAAGTCAAGTCAACCAAGCTATTTGAAACCAAGTCGCATCAATAAATGTTTTACATCAAAATAAAAATATGTGGGTGGGAGATGATTGAGATACAATTAATGATATCTGGAATGTATCTATTTCAATTCAATGATGCCAATACAATGAATAAATAGCAATCACCGTATTGGTATGCACGCCTGCTTGAAGAGAAATCGATGTTGAAAATATTTTAGACGTCATTCAATGAAGCCAAGGAGTGTGTTAGCTTTCCGGCGTACAATATGTTTACCTATTTAGTTCTTATGAGTTATAAAGTTGTTAAAATTCGTAAACACTACGAGGAATAGCAAAAATTACTAAAACGATGTAACTGTTGTTTCTAAACACGTAACCACGTGACATCTTAATCATTTATAAGAATTTGGTTCTAATGGATAGAGTATTGTATTATCTCGTTACGGCTTCATAGTGATGATAAATATACCATATACAGAGCAAATTACAAGTCCCAATATAGAACACAAATGAACAGACGCAAATTCTAATCAGTCAAATCAATTAGAATACACAGCTGCAGAATTAATTGGTTTCATTTGATTAATGCCAGTTGGAGCATTTGAAACGTCCCCAATACTGTGCGCATACGCATGCGGTAAGATTTAATACTTAGTTCGTGACTTAAATGCTTTAGTACTTGGCCATAAATTTATTTTAATCGATGACGTTGATGCCGTTTCGACTATTTCAACTCTATCAACTTGGCTTGTCTATGACTCTTCTAATGAATACTTTGTACATAAGACTTCAGACATTGGTTCTGTTCTGTTATTTTATTGGCCAGTCAATAAAAGATACTTATATATTTGTTGTAGAAGTATGTATTACATATAGTCTTTCTTAAGGTAAATAAAAAAAGTTTTACAAATTGCCTTTAGGACAGCTTAAGTATATAGTATACCCTATAGCTTCGCTGTTGTTTCAGAATCGAGGATAAATGCATAGAGGTACAATATCAATATGTTTTTTCTGAACTCGTAAGAGTTCAGAAAAAACATTCATTTACGCTAAGTGAAGACCCTTCTAGCAAAATTTTAACTTTTGAGTTTCAGTTGTTCTGGCTCTACATCATAGAATTAGAAAATTAGATTATTGTCTATGCTGTATATTGATTTGTACGTCAGTCAATCAGCGTTCAACCATAAACTCGTAGATTTCTTAGGAATTTCAAACAGGAGAGTTCTTATTTCTTAAATGGGATACAACTATTAGCTTATCTAAACTAGGTAGCCTCGGAGAAATAGCAGAACGAGTTTGGTCACACCGAATAACAATAATAGAAGGTGTTCAGTTTCTGCGTCGCACACTCTTGCACACCATGACATTGAATAAGTAGCGTGAACCAGTATGCACGGTATGCATGAAATAAATTGAAAATTGAACATGAAAAATAATCTTTAAGCGCACACGTCAAAACTTTTGTAATCCGAATGAAATCAATCAAAATCTAACTCAAAGGTGACTTACTGACTGACATAGTGATCTATCAACGCACAGCCCAAACCACTACTGGACGAATCGGGCTGAAATTTGGCATGAAGGTAGATGTTATGACGTAGGCATCCGCTAAGAAAGGATTAACGCGAGCGAAGCAGCGGGCGAAAGCTAGTTTTATCATAAAGAAGCATTTCAAGCATAAAACTTCTATGATTCCAAGGTTTGTCGCTTCTCCATTCCAACAAAAACGTCTTTTGACTGGATACATTCTTATATTCTGCCGCTGCAGAGTGCTGGTAGGTATCTAGTATATTTTAAATCTGAATAGATACATATTTATGAATCATTCTCTTTGCAATATTCACTAATTCAATTCTAATCATGTTTGAAGATTTCAAACTCGTTTGCGGCGATGCAAATTAGTGGATATCATTTTGGCGCCTTCTGATTTACAGCCGTCTCGGTTGCTACTATATCCTGACTTCATGCCTAAAATGCTTAATCATTTCGACCTTGGAAGCTTTTAATTGGTTAGCTTCTTCAATTATTCGAAGCACTGAAACCTATATCTAATGTTCAATGACTACTACTCATTATCTTCTATACATACATCTCTTGTTGTTTTTTTTTTAATTTTTCTTTTTTCTTTAATTTAACCACTAATATCTGTAGTACTCATAAACCTGAAGTTATATATAAGTATATACCTTATATAAATTATATACTCAATCATTTTATACACGTCATTTATCTCTTTTTTTTAAACATTAGTGTCAATATATAAAAAATTCCGATTGCTTTGTTTGTAATTATTACACAAGTTTTAATTTTAAATAATATATCGTGCTGGTTAAATAGTTATATATTAACAACAACAAAAACGCCATAAATCAGTACAGTACAGGTACGAATTTAAAAATGGGTTCATTGAAGTGTATCCTTAGGAGATAAATTTACAAGTCTAAAGACAACAATAACGCCAATACAATATTTTTGGATAATTGCCAATTTAAGACGTCCATTTTCACAAACCGTAGGTATTTTTGAATTGTTTGAATTAGTTTCCAGATATATTGGAAAGTCAGCCAAGATTTTAGTAAAAGTCAATGACAATAAAACGCCCTTGAGAAGAGTATATTGTTGTCATGTGATATGTACGCATTTGTTTATATATTTATTTATCAATTACGACAAAACTGCTATCTTTTAGGTAGATAGAGATAGTGACAATGTACACACCTACACATTTCATGATAAACATTATTGGGTATGAGTACTTACTTACATAAGAAAGATGCTACGAATTTGTAAATACTTACAACTTACTTATTATTTCAGTGTTAAGCTATATTTTTTTTTAATTTTCATTCGTTATCTCCATAATCCATGCCTGTAAATCGAATTTATTCAAATTCAGCATTCATTTTACGTGTAGCGACTGCAAAACATTTTAGACCTCCCACCAAGCACCTCATACACTAATCATGGCCGTGTCATCTTACATCTAATCAATAGGCATCCTTCACACTTCGTCTGGCATCTCATAAACTGAACTCATATGTACAATTATAAGGATATTATATTAATTCTAGTACTGATTGACATCATACAGTTTGCGGTAAAAACATTCTATTGACCAAAACCAAATATTCGATCGGTTTTGCGAACCGCTGTGACGCATTAGTTGTATGATTTGACATACCTTAATTTTATTTTGGGCAAACATTTGCCTAGAACAAATATAAACTATTTATTATCGCAAACGCTCACAATAAATAAGGTAATATCATAGGGAATTTCTTTGTAGAGTTTGATAAGGTAGATCGGACAGTTATCCCAAAGTAAGTAGGTGCTGTTTTAACAGATTTGACTAAAGAATCGAATGGTCTGAATATATCGCCGGAAACTTCTGATCAAACGCAATGAAGTTTGGCAAACATGGTCGTTATTGCCGCAGTTAATCTACGAGACTCTGACACACTCTGACCCACATTCACGCATATAAAACACCAAAACTGTTTCTTTACACACCTATAACGTAATTTGTTTGATGTTCTCAACTTTTCATGAAAATAACGTTAAATTCAATTCACATAAAAGTTCCTTATTTTCATTATGAAATTGTACGTTTATTATTTTGTCCTTCCTCTCCCTTTCTAACGTCCTTACCGGTTCAACTATTTTCTTTTATACATATATCAATGCTGTTGGCGACAGGCCGCGCGCCGAAAAGTAAAATACCACGCGGTTATCAGACACCGCGCCGCAACCAACATTTTCGTAATTTTTGTAAAAGGACCGACCAATTACAACGCCTACATTATGGCCAATCAGCGGGCGAACCCCCGCCGGGCTCGCCCCCACGCAGGTAGACGCGGCCTGCCGGAGCGTTGTGATTGGTCGGGGCCTTCGCGCACCGGTGCGCTCGCTGCGCCCGGCTTTGTGTACATAAAACAATGGGTCGCTGCCGTATTGAGGCAGTGTGTAAGCAGCAGCGACCCAGTTCAAGCATAGTGAATAAAGTGAATAGTGATCCTCAAGAGTTTTCTTCAAGAGTCTTCAAGAAACATAACCAGCAAATATACAGTCCACTGGAAGAATTAAAAACCCCCGTTGGCCGAACGTCAACAGTTTGGTCCTTCGAGAGCCGGATATAAAGAAGAACCTCAAGACTCAAGACACCGAAGGAATCAAGATTTCAAGATGGTGTTCACTAGAAGCCAAGTCGGAGCGGATGAGGGTCGTCGTGTTTTTGACGAGCCACCTCAATCGCCGTCCGCATCGAGCGCTGCGCCTACCATTCCAACCGGGGACTCGGCCAGTGCCTCGCCGCCCGCGCCGCCTCCGCAGTGCAGCCGACCGTTCGCCCTGTGCAGTCCGACGCACCCCCACCACCGAGTCGACACAACATCAGTGCCGTACACAAGTGGGTGGGGTCGCTCGCCAGCCGTTAGCCGTAGGCTCTCGGTCTCGGACTGCACGCTCTACGAAGTCAACTGCGAGCGCCGCGGCACGTCTGCGATATGAAGCCGCAGAACGCCAAGCTGTAATCCGACGCAAGGAACTACAGCTCATAGAGGAGATACGCCGCAAGGAGCTACAGATCGAGGCGGACCTAGAAGAAAAGCGTCTAGCCGCCGACCTCCTTGCGCTAGAAGAAGACGACAGTGCCTCAGAAGACGGAGAACCAGTCGAGAACATTGAACGAGTTCACGCCTGGCTGGACACCGCTCCGGGCGTCGCCATCACTTCGAGCGCCGCCGTCGCTACACGGAGGGAGCCGAAAGTCAACCCCGTGCCTGTGCCGCGACCAGTCGACGCACCTCATCTGCATTCGAGCTCCGCAGCAGCCACCGCCGCCGCCGCTGCAACGCCCGCCGCCAGCAGAAGGATCGACTGGACACATCCGACAGAAACACGTCGGAAGTCGCCAGCGCCGCACGGCCGGAGGACGCCTCCGCGCCCCAGATCGCCGACGCCGAACGACCGAGCGAACAATCGACCGCCGACGCGCCAGAGCGCGGACCTGCCCATATTCTCCGGGGCACCGAGGGAGTGGATCCCATTCACCGCAGCGTTGCGCATGTCAACGCGCCTCTACAAGTTTACGCCGGAAGAAAACATCGCGAGACTCCGCAACTGCCTGCGGGGGAAGGCCTACGAATGTGTTAGATTATACTAATATTAGAGCCTAATATTGAGAAAATGTATTTAATAATGTATTCTAATCAGCAAGAAAAATAGAATATCTAGTATTGTGTAATGTGGGAATACTAAAGTCTATAAAACCAGGAAGATGTTTTTAAAATAAAACAAAAATCAAAGGGAAGCAGGTAGTAATATTCAAAATCCAACAACGGTTACAGAAAATGAACTGTGTTATTACAAAGAAAATACATACAGCACTTGTTACAACAATTTAGTTTTCTATACCACATATGAAATAACATGTTAAATTAAGTCTGACAAAATCAAGAAATACTCACAAGAATGAAATAATAAATTACATAGAAAAGATACTTAACTTTAAACACCAGGTAGCTCGTTACAGAATGACCGGAAAAATGCTCAGAATCTACCTTTTATGCTATTGGCCCCCTCCAAACTGGGCCAATCAAAGTACAGTAATATTTGTCATGTTAAAATTCAATTTTCAAACATACTTTTATTTCTAAAACTATTTATTGGATTTAAAATAACATTTGAGCATTATTCTAATATCTAACATTTAGTTTTCTTGATTTATATAATTTAATAGTACAAATTTGATATCAAAAGAGTTTACCGAGGTTGCCATTACATAAAAATCCAATGGTTTCTAAGGATTGCCACTATAAAATACAAGTTACACAGTATGATTAAAGAGAAATTAAGCTTTTAGCCTACGATTTATGTTTACTTGGAACAGATATAAATACCTATCAAATGCGTGTCAGCATTACTGGGCTCCGACACACACCCGGACGAAGTGATGGAGACCTTGGAGCATCGCTACGGGAGGCCTGAGATGTTGGCCGACATAGCTGAAGAAGACCTGCATCAACTGCCACGCATGGGAACAGGACCACTGGAGATAGCTGACTTCGCTATCAGGGTGAAGAACGCAGTACACGTCCTGCGCAACATCGACGTCAGCTACATCAACAACCAGGGCACTAGTACGAGAGGTGCTGGAGAAGCTCACTCCAGCCATGAGGTACGGGTGGTGCCAGTACGCCGAGACACAACCGAAAGGCGAGCCGGACATATTGAGGCTATCAAGATACCTCATGCAACAGTCCGACATTGAGCTGAAGCACGCGTACACCAACCGGCCGAAGCGAGAGCCGACTCGCGCCGCCGCAGCCGCCGCCGCTGCCCCCGCCGCTCCGCGACCGGAGCCGAAGAAGAAGCTGGTGTACGCGACAACCACGTCGACTGAGGACGCCGAGCGCTGCCCTGCGTGTGAAGAACAACACACGCTGCCCGACTGCCCAGCGTTCAAGAAAATGGAGTTTGACGGGCGCTGGGAAGTCATAAAGAAGAACGGGCTGTGCTTCAAGTGCATGGCCAGCCGACACCGCCGGTTCAACTGCAAGAGGAGGTCCTGCGGCATCAACGGGTGCAAACGACCGCACCATCGGCTGCTCCACGACGAGCCGAAAAGGGACGCCGCGACGGCCAACGACGCCGCCGCTGCTGCCGACCCGAGTCCGCCATCGTCACTGCTACAGCTACACGCAGTGACGCGTCAAGTTGAAGATCTGCCCGGTGACAATCTCCGGGAAGCGAGGGAGCCTGGAGAACCTTCGCGCTATTCGACGAGGGCTCCACTATCACGCTGGTGGACAGCGACTTGGCGCAACAGATCGGCGCCGACGGTCCATCGACGTGCCTGCAAGTGAAGAGCGTCGGCAACGAGCATCAGGAGGTGAAGAGCCGCCGCGTCGAAGCTCAACGTCAAGGGCACCGACGGGCAAGCGTTCGACATCGCCGCCAGGACAATGGTGGGCCTGGACCTTACGCCGCAGTCCATCCCAGCAGAAGTACTACAGCTGCGTCATCTCAGCGGCCTCAACGCGGATGACGTGGTCTACGACAACGCGAAGCCGAAGATACTGATCGGCACCGACAACTGGCAGCTCATAGTGACGAGAGAGCTGCGCTGTGGAGAAACGAGCGAGCCGGCCGCCTCGAGAACCGAACTCGGCTGGGTGCTTCACGGCGCGGCACCGAGCGCAACGCTGAGACGAACCGACAACGTCCTGCACATCGTCGACGAGTCTGCCAACACCGAGCCACTAGAGGAAATGGTGGCCCAACACTTCCAACTCGACGCCTTGGGAGTGTCACTGACTTCGCAACATGTGAAGAGCGAAGACCAACGAGCGATGAAGATCTTCGAGGACACCGTGCGCTACGCGGACGGACGCTACGAAGTGGGCCTGCCGTGGCGCAACGACGAAGTCCAACTGCCGCCGAGCTACAACGCCGCGCTGAAAAGGCTGAAAACACTCGAAGCCAAACTGGAGAAGAACCCGGCTGAGAAGAGGCAGTACCACGACAACATGAATAACCTCTTCAACAAGGGTTACGCCGAAGCCTGCGACGGAACTGAAGACGCCAGCCCGGTCGCGTGGTACCTACCTCACTTCGCGGTACGCAACGTGAACAAGCCGGGCAAGATTCGAGTGGTGTTGGACGCCGCGGCGAAGACCCACGGGACGTGCCTCAACGACCATCTGCTGCCGGGACCGGACATGCTGCGGTCGCTCAATTCGATCCTGTTCCGGTTCCGTGAGGGCGCCTACGCGATCACCGCGGACATAGAGGAAATGTTCCTGCGCGTGAAAATAAGGAAGGAGGACCAGCCGGCGCAGATGTTCATATGGCGCGAGCAACCGACGGACGCGCCGAGGAGGTATAAGATGACGTCGATGATCTTCGGGGCATCCAGTTCACCGTTCCTGGCCCACAGTGTGCGAAACAAGAACGCACACAGTCATCAGGACACGCACCCGGCCGCGCTACGGCCGATAACGGAGTCGCATTACATGGACGACTTCGTCGAGAGCTTCGATGACATCGCACACGCCAGAGAGGTCATTAGACAAGTGGACGAAGTGCATCGACGAGCGGACTTCCACCTGCGCGGCTGGAACAGCAACGACACCGAGCTACTCGCCGCGACTCCGAAAGACCGACGAGCCAAGGCCGCGACCGCGCAACTGGGCGGTACCGAGAAGATGCTGGGACTGCTGTGGGACTCAACGACCGACGGCCTGAGCTTCAACACCGCCTTGAACAGAGTGCCAGAGGCGGTCCGGACGCGCACGAGAGCTCCAACCAAGCGAGAAGCACTGTCCACGGTGATGAGTATCTACGACCCGCTGGGACTCCTGTGCTGCTACACTATCACCGCGAAAATAACGTTGCAGAAACTCTGGCGCTGCCGGACCGCCTGGGACGAGCCGGTCCCTGAAGACATCGCAGCGGACTTCGACGCCTGGCTAGCTGGACTGCAGGCCATCAGCTGCCTGCAAGTACCCCGGAGCTACCACGGAGGGAGCGAGATACGTCGTAGAGAACTCCATATCTTCTGCGACGCCAGCGAGGACGCCTTCGCGACGGTGGCCTATTGGAGGCTTCACCTGAGGACCGGCGAAGTCAAAACAGTGCTGGTGGCGGCGCGAGCAAAGGTGGCGCCACTGAAGCTACAAACGGTGCCGCGTCTAGAGCTGCAAGCGGCGCTAATCGGAGCGAGACTGGCCAAAACCATCAAAGAAGATCACAGAGTGCCAGTGGACGACACCTGCTACTGGAGCGACTCACAGACAGTGCTCCACTGGCTGGAGCCGTCGGTACACTCCATTCGTCGCGCACAGACTCGGAGAGATTACCGAGTCATCGCGAGCGTCGGACTGGCGATGGGTGCCGACCCATCTCAACGTCGCCGACATCGCTACCAGGGGCGGCTACGTGCCGCAAAAGGACGACGTGTGGTTCACCGGGCCTGAGTTCCTGCGGCGGCCGAAGTCTGAATGGCCGCAGTGGGACACCGGCCGCGAAGACATCGTAGAAGAAGAAGTACACGTCATCGTCGCAACGAGGGAAGACTCCGTGCTACCCGACATCGGGCGGTTCTCAAGCTACGACCGCCTGATCGGAGCCACCGCACAAGTCCTCCTGTTCCCGCAACGCTGCCGGGACCGGACCGCTACGTTGGGCCAGGAGCACATCAAGAAAGCAACCCAGCTCTGGCTACAACGCGCGCAAGAAGACTCGTTCCAACACGAGTTAGAAGAACTGGGAAAAGGACACCCCATGCCACGATCCAGCCCGCTCCGCCGTATCAACGTGATACTCGACGGCGGCCTGCTGAAAATCAACGGGCGCGCTAACAAGGCAGACATCCCCGACGAGGCCAAACATCCGGTCGTACTGAGTGGCCGCCACGACTTCACCAGGCTGCTCATCGCCCGGGCTCACAAGAGAGCCGGGCACGCCAATCCAGAGCGAGTGGTGAACGACCTACGCCAGCAGTATTACATCACGCGGCTACGACCCACGGTGAAAGCTGTGGCCGCGTCCTGCCAGATGTGTCGCCTGAGGAAAGCGCGCCCAACGTGCCCGCCGACGGGGGACCTGCCAGCCGAGCGCCTGCGCGCCTTTCAGCGGCCCTTCAGCTACTGCGGGGTCGACTACTTCGGCCCCATGACCGTCACGATCGGACGACGCCACGAGAAACGGTGGGGCGCACTGTTCACGTGCCTCACCACGAGAGCCGTGCACGTGGAACTGGTGGCATCGCTGACTACGGACTCAGCCATCATGGCGCTGAGACGAATGGCGGCACGAAGAGGATGGCCCGCCGTCATCTACAGCGACAACGGGACCAACTTCAGGGAGCGGACGTCCGAGCTACGGAAGGCCTATTACCACTGGCTCCCCGAACTCGCCAGGGCGGGCCTCACCTACGGGACAACATGGAAATTCATCACGCCGGGAGCGCCCAACCAAGGAGGCGCCTGGGAGAGGATGGTGCGGTCAATCAAAACCGCATTATCCACAACGCTGCACGAGAAGGCGCCGAAGGAGGAAACCCTGGCCACGCTGCTCGCCGAGGCCGAGCATGCGGGTCAACTCCCGCCCTCTGACGCATGTGCCCGTCGACCCTGATGACCCAGAAGCATTGACTCCCAATCACTTTCTGCTGGGGTCATCGACGGGCCTGCCCTTCACCGGGCCATGCGACACGGCCGACCGAAAGACCTGGAGTGGCTGCGCAGGGACTGGCCGACACCTTCTGGCGCCGCTGGCTCCACGAATACTTGCCGACCATCGTGCCACGCCTCGACCACAACGGGCGCCGGGGAGAGTACAAAGTCGGCGACATAGTGATCGTCGCCGACCCCACGTTACCTCGCAACACGTGGCCGCGAGGGATCATCGAGCGCACGTTCCCGGGACCGGACGGCGTGGTACGCAACGTGGAGGTCTCCACCAAAGGCGGGACCTTTCGTCGGCCAACGTCGAAGATCGTCGTGCTGCATTCTTCAACCGCACTCTCCCCGGACCAGAGGGAGAGGACGCGCTGCACGACGGGCACGCGGCTGTCTTACTGAGAGGGCTACGAGACTCCTTCGCCGGAGGGAGGATGTTGGCGACAGGCCGCGCGCCGAAATAAAATACCACGCGGTTATCAGACACCGCGCCGCAACCAACATTTTCGTAATTTTTTGTAAAAGGACCGACCAATTACAACGCCTACATTATGGCCAATCAGCGGGCGAACCCCGCCGGGCTCGCCCCCACGCAGGTAGACGCGGCCTGCCGGAGCGTTGTGATTGGTCGGGGCCTTCGCGCACCGGTGCGCTCGCTGCGCCCGGCTTTGTGTACATAAAACAATGGGTCGCTGCCGTATTGAGGCAGTGTGTAAGCAGCAGCGACCCAGTTCAAGCATAGTGAATAAAGTGAATAGTGATCCTCAAGAGTTTTCTTCAAGAGTCTTCAAGAAACATAACCAGCAAATATACAGTCCACTGGAAGAATTAAAAACCCCCGTTGGCCGAACGTCAACAAATGCCATTTAAATCTTATACGATTTTCCGTTTCGCTTCAAAACTTACCGATTGCGTAATATTTGTTATCAAATTCCAAGCAAAATCTGCATGGGTTTTTCATTTTATTACGCGTATTCGTGACTAATTCCTTATTGCAATTTTTATTATCATTTGTGAAAGTTGGTACCAATACCATAGGTTTATCAGAATTAGGTCATTACTCTGACGCCTTTACGGCTATAGATGCCTTAATAGCATCGGAACGTAACAATGTTGCTTCATGGGACACGATTTATGGTGTCATGGCATTTACAGGCATTAGACACAATGCCAGCGAGGCTCGCGCTAGAGAGTCCGTCGTAAAATTCCAATTTGTGGGAAAAGATAAAACTTGGATTTGATCGGTTCCATTTTAAGGTTCCGTGTAATGATACTTTTGACAAAGATGCTATTCCTGTGGCATCACCTAATGACGAAGCTTCTTCTCTCAGCCGAAAGACGTCCACTGTTGGACAAAGACCTCCCCAAGGATTTCATCCATGGAGGGTTTTGCCGTAATCGCCACGCTTGGCAGGCGGGTTGGCGATCGCAGTGTGATGGTATAGTACGCGGAAGGATGCTGCTGCCCATCCTCCGGTGTTTTAAATCCCTTAGTCGCCTCTTACGACACCCACGGGAAGAGATGAGTTGGTGCTATTCTAGGGCCACACCACAGGCCGTTTAAAAATTATATTATATAATTAATAAGAGAGCGTTTAAAATCTCATCGTTATTTTTAATATAATGAACTTACATTTTAGTGGTTTACTTTAGTAGTTAATGTAATAACACTCATTATCTCACTTCTTTTTTAGACAATTATTAGTAAAATCTTTAGTTGTCTTCTATAAGCATAGATTGAATCTGAATCATCAAAAAGCCTAATTAAAGTCACTGTAACCGTTACAGTTCGATTCGACTGCGCAGGAAATAATAAAAGGGATTGAATAACAGACGGCCTCAATCCGCAACCGCCACGTTTCACCACACAATGCCTGGAACAGCTTGAAATTAGCACAAACAACTGGATTTTGGAACACAAGTTGTAATGCGGAAACAGGCTCTTGTTTGACGCCAGTTAAAACAAACCAATATCCATAAACAGTTAAACGCTACGGCACAGACTGCGGCAAGCGCAGCGTGCGCTATGAGTCTTGTTGCCACAAATTAAATGAATGACTGTATAGAAGATTTGCTATGAAGATTTGTTACCACTGTCAATATATTGACAGTACAAAACACAAAATCATCAAATGAATGAAATAAAAACGTGCTACCAGATTCTGTACTTAAAAACTTAGACATTTGCCTCATGCAAAAATTGCAACTGGAAAAATTAATTTAGATCCTGATTGAGGTACTTACCTGTAACTATATTTGTTTTCCTGGTAAAATAAAACAAATATAACAGAAGCTTATTTGAAAATGACATGTACCTCTATTATTTTAGGCCCATGCCACAACATTTTCTTTAGCAAATAGAGGGCAGTCTAATACTAAACTTATGAAATGAAATGATACTTAGCCAGTCTGCGTTACTATTTGTGCAAATTACATGTGTACCTACATTTGAAATTTGAGGTCAGACTGCAAGGTAACATTTCAATTCAAATAATTGAACATGGTACCTAATAATACTAGATGTTATACACTAGATGTTTATAATGATACCTATATAACGTTACAATATTCGTTGAACTTGTAAGTAGATATGCTTCTGAACTGTAGTTTTTGATACCTTTCTTCCGGTTAATTTAAAATTGACTTTCTTCTATAAGACTTCGGGTACTAACGACGATGTTTCATATGTCCAGGCTCTGTATTATATATTATCATTATACACTTCCAAAGTCATACACTACATTTCTGTATTGCGATTTTGTTACGCACAGTATCCACAATTCCACATCACTTACAAAGATGTCATTTAACAATTAAAGGTAATATAAATTGCCATCAATTAGGACAATGACTGGAAGGATTTAATAATGTTTAACTATTTTAATGGTTTTCGTCATTAGTCCGCTATATTTAACTCCGAGTTTATCACATGCTTTGTAAACCGCACCTAATGTTGGATTGTTTACGAAAACCTTGAACCTCGAACACTAATCAATTCAACTCTTCGTCGTTACAATGACAGATTAATTCAAACCTTATTTTGTCTTCTATACAATCAACTTTTGTCTCAAACATTACCTTATAAATAAAGAATTTCTTATATATTATTATGGGAAATAATTCGATCGTGAGCACTGACCAGAAAAGAAAATAAATCAATTTGGTAGCTAGTAATGTAAAAATGGAGCAATATGCCTGTAATATCTGTCCTTACTCCTATGCATCATGATTATGATTCACAGGGTAAGGACCTTCTTTCCATATAATTTTTATCTTAGTAAACGTACATTTTCTTTGCGATCAAAAAGATTACAAAGAAAATATACGTGAATATTGTCACGTCTGTGATATATCTTCTTTTATCAGATATCTCGCATCTACTGCCTTATTTGAATAGCAATAGATTAAACTACTTCACTGTTAGAACAAATTGTCGCCTATATGATAGGTATGTACAACACCAAAATTTACTATTAAAAATAATATGAATCTAATGTCCTTTCAGCTCCACAAGTAGAAGAATATCCACTTAACGAGGAAAGAGCCAATGATTTTGATGATCTTCATACAGCTAAACAGGTTATTTGATAACTAACAAAACTAACTTTATAAAATTCCATGAATTCCATGAATTCGTTTATTCAGGGTCTAGATGCCAGAAGATGAAACAGACATACAGACACTCACTTTGAGCATAGACCATCCCTCATTTTTTCATCAGAGTTTAAACTATATCAACGTGACTCTATAACTGTTCCCATAAAACCAGATACGTAGTTCACAGCACAACTGTGTGGCTCCGCAAATGTTGTCAAAACTGGTTTCAGTACAGATGTTACCTTAGTCAACAATACCACCTGTCGCATTCGTTTTTATGCTAAACATCTTGCTATTCTCGAATTAAGCACAAGGACTACAATGTAGGTCATGCAGCAGCTAAACCGCTAAAGTAAACTACAGTATCATGTGTGTTTAAGATAATTTTCGGTAAAATTTATCACGCGTTTATCGCTACATGGTAGTTTAAAAGAAAAGCCATCGTATCAAAAATCAAGGATAAGTCCGTTTTGCAGTTTGTCAATTTCAAAATCCATTGCACATCCTAGTTTTTTTGGCAATAACAAATGACTTAGTATGGAAGATCTTGGAAAAAGCTTTTGGCAATCTTCCACCTATTTATACTCACCGACTGCTGTGGTTTTCCCAAGTTAACTGTGACAGTTAGGTACATGACGCGTTTAATCCAATCGACAAAAACCCAAGAGACGTATAAATCTGATAAAAAAATAATTGCTTTTCAAATGTTCACTGGTACATTTCAAAGCCCAGTAAAACTGCCTCCTACCCATACCTGTTACCCATACCCGTTAGACTGACCAGATCAAGTCTGCCATTGGAGGATCAGTTAACGACTGCAGCAAGATGACATCCAACAGACAACGGTGGCGGGGCGTCGTGAAGCGCATTACAACTGCCCTGCTCCATAACACTACATAACGATCACGACCGCTCTGTCAAGAGCGTACCGGATAGGAAGAACCCATACCTGAAAAAATTCAATACCTAGGGACCTTACAAAAGACCACAAATGCAAGCAAAGTCATGAAAACGAGGTCTGTATAATCAGAGACAATAAAAACCGACAACATTAGGATACATTTACATTTGGCCTGGCACTTGACGTTAGAAAATTAAATAAATTTTTTAATCATTTTAATGTTACATTCAATAAACAATTAAAATCATGATGTACCTTTTCCGTGTACTCCGTGATGCATGATCAAGTCAGACAATAGAACTGATGGACATATCTATGCTGCATATACGCAGTTACTAATACATTTAGAACAATTTAAAATGACGCGGTCATATGTTGTAAACATCATGTGACATCCATAATATTGACCCTGTGTAAAATACTGATTCCTGCAAGTCAAATCCTTCTACCATAGTAACATACTATACCATAGTAAGTAATCATCAAACTAATCCATTTATACATTTAATGAATGTTTAAGCACTTTAAGTAATGAAGAATATTTGACTGTTATTGCACTGCACACTTTTTTTTTTTCTAGCCTATTGAAGTGTCCCACTGCTGGGCAAAGGCCTCCCTTTCTCCTTCCACAATTCTCTGACCAGAGATACCCGTTTCCACTCCCACAGATAACATTCAATGTCATCTCGCCATCTTGTTCGCGGTCTACGTCCCTCCGGTACCCAGAGGGTACTTATTACATGTAAAAAAAAACATCACCTCATTTTTCGTCGGTTCAGACACACACGAGTTATCCTTCTGTGCTGTGTCTTTTATCCCCTGACCAGGTGGTCGCCAACGTAATTTGATATACTCGAAAAAGAACGCGACTGTTTTGAGCTGCGCAAAAAATATGGCCATAACCGAAGCACTGGTATAATTGGCGATATAATTAGAACTGATGCGATGAATAAAGTTGTCATCGGATATAGCAATCGTCCAAAGTCCATTATAATTGATGGATTCAGAGAAATTAATTACTTGCAATTATTAAACATGTTCCATAAATAGTGCCCACCTTGTGTAAGTCTACTTAAAACAGTCGACACTAAATAATGGTCAGCTTATTTTTTCCTCTCCGATTTATATAAGTAACTCTGAAGATCTGAAAATATTAAAAAATAGTTTAAAAATTGGATTGACCTAGGATTTTTTGAAATCATGTATTCTTTTATGATTTTTACGGATACTCACGTGCACTCGTGTTGTTACCGGGACCGCCACCGCAGACTAGTTTCGACTTCATAAAAATTGTTGGAATTATTTTTATGATAAAATTTTGTAAAACTTATTTGCGCATACTGCCAGTACTTCATAAATAATATCGAACAGTTATTTCATTGCTTTACTACTTAATTCGTTCCAGCCAGTTCCGTGTTTCGCAAAAAAATCCACCCTCATTGAGTTTTACAAAGTACTCGACAAAAACTAGACACAACAATACTTTCATTGTGAATGTTTAGAATTGGATACTATTTATTTTGGCCAGCATTTGTTGGAGCTCCGAATGCCCTTGATGATTTTCAATGTAAAGAAAACGTTTTTTTGGTTCTTGACAATTTGAGCCTACCACGACAAAAACCTTGCTTGCCTACCAATTTCACAGTCACAAAAAGTCTTCGACATAATCATAAGATGCCATTACTCGAGTCACATCATTTTTCAGTACTACAAATTAAAAAAAAACTGCACAAATTCAAAATCGCCTTAACCAATTGCATGAGATACAAAATCATTAGTAGATGATAAAGATTTATTCTTATCATTTTGCCAAATTGTTTCTTACCAATATTTCCTATAGGTAAATATTAATTAGGTACCTATTGGAAAAATTTGGTTCATTTCTCTCTCGTAAAGCAAAAATACAAATATCATTGCTCGATATAACGATATTTGTGTTCCAAGAATAATATAAGAGAAAATCGCCCTCAGGTCGGTATCTTATCTATATTGTTATCCTATTGTTTTCGAACTATCATCTCGATATCTCGTTTATCAGGAGACTGTTTGAATGTCATATGATTTATTGATATATTGCTATCTTCAGATTGTTTGTACGAAGTCTAGCCTTTGTTGGAAAGTGATATACAAAGTGCTAAAATCCGGTGAGAGTGTGAAATGAAATCTAAACACGTTATTTGATGTTAAATCTTCCAAGGTGCACGATGTACGATGCATTTTGACTGACCTCAATTCAGAAGTATAATCATTTTATTGTAATTATTAGTATTCAGACAAAGGCAATATATTTACGACTGTTTTATAAATTCAAGGCCTTCCTTAGACGGTGGCGATGGAACAAGTTTACTAATAGCCAATGACACCTGGTGGAATCAGTGCTAAACTTACGTCATTTTAGGATATTGAGGATTAATTCATTTAATTATCTAAAAATTATATGTCCGTACATCAATAATTTTGTAAAACTTGATGTTTTAAACATAATACGTAAGCAACAATTGGTTATGGTTACCTAATGATTTTAAAATGCAGTAGGTGTAAAATATAGCATCGTTTGTTTGATTTTGAATATTTCTGAAAGTTTGGCTTTCTGAAAGTCGATTCTAATCATAAAGTTAAATATTCTAACTTTATGAAATAATATGTTAGGCACAGTTTATCAGCTATAAAAGGTTTAAAATGTTTATTTACAAATTAAAAAAGAAAGCCATACATAAAACAAAAGTTTTAGCTCAAACATTTTATCCATCAAATATACTAAGTAGCACTTTGTCTAAGGCCATATTATAATGTGAACAAAGAAAACTAGAAATTATACCACGTCCTAGCCTAGGCTTGGATAGTAAAATGTCTGAGTCACGGCTTCCTGCTACTTTTGGGTTTCTGTGTCGTGACTTTATAGCACAATGTTTGTACGACTGTCTAGCTAGAACGCGGACTTTGTTTAGATTTGGGTAGAAAGCTATTACTAGCTTCATATCAATGGACAAACAAATAGCTAGCTGGGCGTACGTATGATGTGCCGATATATTTTTGTAACATTGAAACGCACTATGCATATATATTTTTTTTCTTACGTGAAAATTGACGTAAAGATCATATAAGAGCGTAAATACGCCGGTGGATTTTAAATAAATTTAGTAGATTAATAAAACAATATATAAAACAATAGAGTACTTACTTATTGTCCCAAAATTCCCAGGACAGCAGAGCTTTTATTTATTTATTTAACTTCTTTACAAAAAACATGTAAACGCTCTCTGATCAAAGCGTAGCTCTGGGATTATCTTAGGAAACAAACGAAAATCATATCACAACACAATCTTAGTCATAGTAACTAACAAATACGGGTCGAGAAACAAGTCCCCCTTGCACTCTCGACCTCTTATTGCAAAATCTTATTTCTCTTTTCTATCTTCTGTTACCAATACCTGTCTGTCCCTTTTGTTACAGTTATATTTATTGATGTATACTCGGATTACTCTCGAGGGTGAGGGAACTGTGTGTGTACCTACCAATAGATGTATAATTCGTCTATCATTGATTCTCACAGTATCACGTCTTTATCCCTTACGGGTTAGACAAAGCCTAAAGTCGGTTTTCTCTGTTTAAAAGTGCTATAATTCTATTATGTAAAATAGTTACAGATACAGTATCAAAAGTATGTATAAGAGAAAATGATCTCTAGGGATGTAATGTATGTATGTATATGTATCTAGAGGGAGAATTAAATTCTCTTTTAGAAAAAAAACATACTTTAAGTACAGATTGAAAAATATCCTATTTTAGAAAGCTAAATTATGTTTGCTTTTACAGGCTATAACCATTTTCTCTTTTTCTGTAAGTACGCATTAAAATTGAATACTTTATTGATATGAGTCTTAAAAGCTGCAGTCTTGTCGGTTGTATTTCTCACAGTAATAGTTAGAGTCTACTTTCTGTTATACCTGACTTTATGATCAATTTGTTTAATCCCTTTCGATCCCCAAGTTAAATTTTCGCAGCAGGTTTAAATGTTAAAATTTCAGCAGGTTTCCAAAGAGATAGCTGAAAGTTACAATTTTTTTCCCTAACAGTCTTCTTCAGTCAATCTTGTATTTCTATACAAAACTTCTCGGAAACCAATGAAAACGAAACGTCTATTGAAACACTTTATAAAGATGAACTACTAAAAGCTATAATTCTAGCACAATTAGAAATTAGCACGGCTATACAAAATAATTGACCTGTTTCTAGTTAGGAACTAGATCAAGAAATTTACATGATTTTACGGTGGCAGGTTCTTTTGTCTCACACTTCAATTTCCTCTTAATGCCAGAGAGTAGTATCTATCTTCCCCCAAAAACAAAACTATATCCTCACCCCGCTTGCTCCAAGTCGTTCAAACTACCACTGTAAAAAATGGAACTTATTAAAACTAATTGGTTTGTCCCAAAAGAGGAATTCGAATACGGTTTGCTGATTCGTCGATTGCTTGCAGCACAAGCGGGATCAATGTCATCTCATTGGTTGTTTCTTGAAAACGGATATACAGGCGTGTGAATGTGATTGGGAGGCTTAAGAAAAACAGTAATACCAATATTATCATAAAACGAGGCTTTTAGATTGCCATTATTTGCAATAATTTACACAATTACTACATAAATCTATTGGTGTTGTTTAAAGGATAATATATAAACAATAAAATGTTAATAAAATTGACAATATCGACACTCGGCCATCCTACAGAGTGCGACCTCCTGGTGCACTACCTCTTTCACTTATTTAAAATAGAAAATGTTTCCTGATAAATCACGACACGACACTCGTCGCGTACATTGGTTAACAATATCAAACATTGTTTATCATTCTATAAAGGGAATTTGCTTACTGGATTGACATATAATTTTAATTACTACATAAATCTATTGTTGTTGTTTAAAGGATAATATATCCCTTTCAGACCGACGCCGAAACTACTCAGGATTTTCAGCATTGAAAAAACATGATCTAGACTAATTGCGACCCTCTGATGACAAATCTGAAGTTAGTTTTCCATTTCCCGCCGCCATCTTGGAAAATTTTGACCCACACACAATTGTATGATAGACAGGGCTGAGAAATGCTAACACAGCTACAATAGCTGGTGTGATGTCGCACAATTATTTTGTACAGGGCCAAGAGGTTTAGTCACGGGAAATAAAAATATTAATATAATTTAAATAACAGCGTTTATTTTGTGAAACAAACGTTAGAAACAAACGTATAAATTATTTAAAAAATACAATTATTATCTTAAACAAGAAAATCTGCCCTCAAAACTCGGCAGAGAGATTGCTCGAAGCAAAAAAAACCTGTCACCTGTGCAAACACGGTACTTGTAATGGGGGTCAAATTTATGTTTCTGGTTTTCTGACTGAAGATCCTGACGGTACAGATTTAGTTACCATTGGTCTTTTTCTTCATCCATTTCAACTCACACTGAGTGGTTGCTCCGGTCATTGGCACTAATCCAAGCATTATCATCGGAACTAATCAGTGGCATTTTCGAACTTCTGGTGCAGATTTAGGTAGTCCTCATCATCGCTACCGTTACCGGTACCGTTGGAGATTTGGTCGATATCGACGGCACGTAGAACATATGCCATTGTTGATACCTTCTGTAAAATCAATATTTTTTTATTTTTTACAAAATATAACTAATAACCTTTCGACCCGGCTTGATACATTAATTGTGTCGTAAAATTTTGGAACTTTTTTTCACATTGAAAATAACAAATTCGACGTTTAAAAAACTACTTTAGCAATTATGTGTAGATAAACTAATATATTTATGTTTCTAACACAAAAAACACAGAAACATATATCAAATAACAAAATTTTTTAAGTACTTTCACAGTATTTTAGGGAGGCGCCGGAGATCCATCGACTGACCACATCCGATCCTGCTCGCGCCTGATCAAACGCGAAAATTTGTGTGCATAAAAAAGGTCAAAGCCTTAGTGGTTACCGCACAATTGTACGACATCGGGCCCGTTCAGTTCAATCATGTAGTTTTTAAACAAAAAGATTTTATAGCCGCAATCCGCACAATTGGCCAGTTTGGCCAGTTCTGAAAGGGATATAAACAATAAAATGTTAATAAGGTGACAATTGACAAATCACGACAATAGTTTTATGAGTAGGTTTTGGCATACGGCGTAACAATGTTAGCAAAGTTGATTCGATGAATCTATATCTACCCATAGGACTCGGTCGTTGTAGGAAATCCTGTAGGGAGGGGGAGCCTTTGTCCAGCGGTGGACGTCTTTCGGCTGAGAGAGAGATACATATCTACCCATAGGATACAGGAACTACCTACCTATGTATAATAAACACTTTCTGCATCAGGAATATCAATTCAATCTGCAACCATGTTCCATTTTATCGATACCATTGATTGTATCGATAATCGGATCGAAAGAACAAGAACGTTTCGGTTTCAATTGGCTATTGACCCGTGCAATATGTTCCATTGAAGATTTGCTGTTGAGTTAAAACTATCGATAGCGGGTACATATTTATAGGGATTGAATTGCTCTCTACTTCCTAGTCATTACTCATGTTTTATCGTAAGGTACTATGCAGTTATCGTATTTTCTGTAATGTATCTCTATTTAGGTAGATATATATTACAGATAGCAGCTATATCTCTGCATATCTGACAATATAACTACCTACATCTACCTTTTAAAAAACAATGCTGGTATTATAGCTATAATCAACTTCAATACAACCAACTTAATATACCTATACTTTTTAGATAACCACAAAAAAAAATATTTTCTCTGTCGACTCTGAAAAGAGTTAAAAAAGAACGGTACTATGGTGCGATGTTAAAGCTATATAATAATTAAAATTTTATATCTGAAGTAGATAATCCTAACTAATAGTATAAATGTTATATTAAAAAACCAATAAACAAACAAACCCACTTTCAGAGTTTGTTTGTTTGTTTATTTTGTTACCTCTTCACGCTTTATCTAACCAACCTTCCTGAAATTTTCGCATACACATAGCTGGAAGTACGAGAAGGACTTTCATCCCGGGAAAAAACACGGTTCCCGTGGGAAATTCATGCGAGCGAAGCCGCGGGTGAAAGCTAGTAAAATTATATGTAGTTTAGTTGTTTAAAAAATGCACTTCGATATGGTAAAATTTTATAAGTTCGTGAATCTTTATTTTTTTCTATTATATTAGTCAAAAATATCATTAAAGATCACTAAAATTTCCTCGATGTTTCTTTTTTTTTATTCTTGTTCTTATTTGTTTCAGATTTCTTCAAACAAGGATAGACGTGATTGGGAGGCTGAACGACGTCTTTGGTAAATACTACATGTACTATATATTTTTTCATTATTAGTAATTTCATCGTTTCGTCTCATTTTACCTTGCAAAAAAATATATTATCTATTACCAAATTAGGAACGTTGTTGCACTCAATTTTACATGCAAGTTATTGGTATATGTTCAGGGAATAATTTATTAATATTAGTTATATTTATTTATATTTATAAAATACTTTTATGAACTTACTTTACTTACTTTACTTTTTTAGAACGAGTTATGAATTTTTAGTAGATATTTTTTGGAATGTCTTTCTTATGTACTTTAGAGTTTATATAATATTTGCTCATACCTACCTATATGGGCAAAAATTTCACAATTAAATAATAAACATATATGTATGTAAGTATAATATACATATGTTGTGTTTTTCGTTGTTTAAGTTCTGTTGTTATTCACAATTTCATAAATAAATTAATCCAGTAATCCCTAAAGCTTAGAATCTATGCCCGACTTCACATTAAAATCGACTGAAAATGTTACGATAATAACTTTAATTGGCCATTCGGCTCACGGTAAAAATAAAATCGCAATAATATGTCGATCGTTCTAGTTTGATGTGCATTTTTGCACGCGCTCGTCGGCGCAATCGCTCGCAGAAATAAATCGAGTTTTATGCAACTGTTGGGTTGCTGCTTAACATTTATTCGTAGGTACCTATTATATATATGTTAAGTACATAGATATTATTATCCTGCATATATGTAATCACATTTCTTACAGTACAGTCAATCTTTGATCAAAGGAAGAAATCAATTGGACTTATAATCATTGGACATAAAGTCAAGATGTACCTAACTGATTGATATATTAGATCATAATTAGATACCTACGTGTTTTTCTCCATATATGTATAGGGTAATTATCATTGTCTCTTAATTTTCTATTGCTGAACAAATTCATTACGTATTTATTAAAAATGTTACATATAGGTACTTATAGGTTCCTACAATACATTAACAATTTTTTCCGTGCATTTATTTCGGTTTGAAATGTGCTGTTCATATTGCAATTTTATAATTAAGGAAACATAGGTGTTTACAATATGTACAAGAAACTTTGTCATACCAGGAAATTAGTAATTACAAATGACAACGTTGGTGCAGCTATGACTTTGCAAAGCGTGTCATTATCTTTTTAAGCCATTATCTCGTGTACATCAAAAATACATAAGATAGGCGTTCTTAGAATGTGTGGATTTCTGGTAAGACAAAAATTGTTGATAGGTGCCAAGCACAGATGCCAAGACTTTCTGACATCAACAGAACTGAAGCTTAATTAATTTTTAGGGTTTACAGATAGGCAACCTATCAAAATTCATAACAGACCAACTATAACCGCATATAGGTAGACAATAAAATGTATTCCTGTATTTTTTTTCTCAAATATATATAACCTAAACATTTGTGGACTTAACGATCTTCACTCTTTGCCAGTCAACCATAAACTAATCAGGAAGTTATTATGGAGATATCCGTTCCAATTGAACCTATATCTATACAGTAGCGTAGTATACCCAAATCCTTACATGTGATATTATATTATTGTAATTGTTACTTAGAAGTAGAAAAATATTAGAGATTAGAGATAGACGATATTGGTATTTTATAATGCGTAAGATCCACGTGGCAAATTCCTAAATTATCTATGACTTATCTGTAGATAAAAAACTTTGTCATTGTCAATTCTACAAATTTACACAAATTATAATATATTAAGTACCTACATATTCCCTTGTTTTTTTCCTGCTTGAAGGAATTGATCCAATAAGTATATTTTAGGTATCTAAAACACAGAAATCTGTCAAAGTCAAAGTCAAATTTTTTATTGAAAACTTGGCCTTCAAAGAAGGCTCTTTTTCACGTCGATAACTAATTATTTAATAATATTTCAAAGCTACAAACTACTAGCATTTCGGAACGACCACTGCTGAGAAGAAATGCCGAAAGAAACTCATGAAACAGTCTTGGTCGCCTAGCATGCCAGAAGGGCTATTCATTAACTTTATATACATACACTAAATTGTGTACAGTCAAAAATAAAATAAAATATAAGAAAAAATAATAATAATAATCTGAAAACCTATTACTATTTTTACATTTTTATGTAGGTACTAAACTTATTATAACGCATCAATTTATATGAAATAGGTAAGTACTAGTATAATCATTAAACCACACATTAGGTAAATTACATTTTACTAATACATATTGTTTAGGTAGGTAACTATTATATACGCGAATGACACACCGACAAACAATTCATACTTAGGTAGGTAAGAACACTAATGAATATCTACACGTGTGGTAGGTATGGTAAGAAGTTACTAAAATCGTAGAAGCAAAAAGTACCTAAATAAGTTAGCAATTCAGTTAGTTGAATTTCATGTCATGTGAGGTATTTACTTATTGTGCAACCTTAATTATGCGTTTATTTTATACGATGTTATAGGTATAGTAGAAATATTTAACATTAATTTTTGAGTCAGTTCTACTGGACGGAGGTCGATGAAATTTAGCACACGGGTACGTAGTACTAATATAAATTCTGTGACACGGGTAGAATATAATTTAAAAAAATCATAGGGTACTTTTTTATTTCGAAATTTCCACATGAGCGAACCCCCGGGGCTTAGCTAGTATTGTTATAAATTAATAGAATTCATAGTAAATTGGTGTACTGACTACTATCCTGTGACATTTTATATTATGACCTGTCTGGTTGGAATTCTCACATATTTTATCCATGCCAAAACCGTTCAGTTCATACCAAATATTTACAAAATTCCGGCTTCTATTAGTAGGCAGCAGCATATTTACAAAATAGTTGAACAAAAATACAGCAAACTAGAACTAGATTCTTGAACTACATTTTCCGTATGTGACTCATGTTACTTATCAAAAGACCAGCCACCGTTATGAGGATTAAATTCTTGTGACGTGATGGTGAATACATTAAATTCTGTTTAGTACTTCTTCTTCTCTCAGCCGAAAGACGTCCACTGTTGGACAAAGGCCTCCCCAAGGATTTCATCAAGGAGGGTTTTGCCGTAATCGCCACGCTTGGCAGGCGGGTTGGCGATCGCAGTGTGATGGCATAGTACGCGGAAAGATGCTGCTGCCCATCCTCCGGTTTTTTAAATCCCTTAGTCGCCTCTTACGACACCCACGGGAAGAGATGGGTTGGTGCTATTCTAGGGCCACACCACAGGCCAGTTTAGTACTAAACTTGTGCAAAGTACTACGTAGTTAGTATTACCTACTAAAAAATTAACTTAATAATATTTGTTGTACAATGCAGAAATAACATCTCAAGGTTTATACTATTTACGATTTCAATTAAATACTAATTTAGGTTTACTTACATAGAATTTTTTTGCTTTTAACCCAATAAAAAATAATGAAGATGACGTTTTTGTTGCATGAATACACTTACAGACGAGTGTAACGGCTCTACTATTGTAAAGTCTGCAAACTGTTAGATGTCATATTCGGCATTTATTTTGGAATTTGGCAAACTCAAAATCAAACTTTACTTTCCTTGTTGTAGTACTTAATCATCAAGAGAAAAAGTTTTGCTCGTAATTCTACTACAATTGACTATATACATTTATCTATATACAATAGCGATAGCAGTACCTATTGCGTACCTAACCATGTCAGAGCGATATCAATCTTATCACTTGTCCCTCGATATGATAGTATCACTGGCATCGTGGCGTCGCCCTTATCCTTCTCACATAGATAAGTTGACATCTATACTATAAGCACATACAAATTATAATTCTGCTTCGAGCAACAAGGACTTCCGCGCGCGGAAAAGTCCGTCGGTATTGCTCTATGCATAATTTTCATACTTTTCTAAGAATTTTTTCAAAACATACTTACGGCAAGTAATAAACATTACATTTTAATTCGAAAAAAGTACCTTGGTATAACTTCAAATTTTAATACAAATCAGATTTTATTGTAATCACTCGTTTGTTGTAAATGAGAAAAGATTGAAGACCTATTGTTGTTTTTATACATGACTCCTCCAACTTCTTATACGTACATACATAAGTATTTAATACATGAATGCCATGGCTCTCGTGCTATAGGTATATCTAGATAATATGTAGGCGTCCCAGGGACAGCTCGGAAATTATGAGAGAGCCATTAAACAAAATGCTTATGAGCAACAGGTAAGGTCACTCATAGAGGAGCTACCTACTCGTACCAGAGCCAGCTTACCTAACGTGGACTTAAAATCGGAAAGATAAAATCAACAAAAAATACTATTTACCTGACTCGCATGAACTACTTAGCTAATGTCAATTTTATCGATGTATCCGTGTCCCAATTTAGTCCGATGGCCTGCAATTACCTGGTGACAAAGCGATTGCCCTTCAACACCAACAAACATTTAATCAGGGTCGCCCAACGTGGCCCTTTGTGTGCTGTAGCCGGCGAAAGTTCCACTTTCTAAGTCTCCCAGTGGTTTCCAATCTTTTTTGATGAGGTACCACTTAGATATCGCCATTTTTCACAAGGGCCACTGAAACTCTTTTTTCCAATAGATTTATTTTAGTACTGTTTTCTGCACGATCACTGCTGAAAACGCGCGATGCACTGAAAACCTGAACAATGAAATGTGTCGCGTGTTTTCAGCAGTGAACGTGTAAAAAAAATAGGATTCAATTCAAGTCTGAGAAGTGCGATCACGATTTATCAATTATGCTCCGACAGATGTTTTTTTCTGAAGGCGGTTGAACCTTCAAACCTAAACAAGCAAGTCAATAACTCTTCTATGTATATGCTACTGTTAAAAAAGGTAAACTAAAAAGGTCAAAAGTACTCGTAACTATACACCGATCACTGTTTGGGAATCACTGGCTTATCTTAACAATGTCTAATCAGAATACACTCGATATTTTGTCACTCAGAAATGCAACCTGCGTTCAGGGGCTTAGGAACTTGGGAAATACAATCAGAAAGTACTTAGATAAGTTCAATTTGATGTTAGAGGCAAACAGCAGGAGTTGAGTAAGGATACGCGTTGTTTGCTACTAATTTCATAGTAGTGACCTTCCTTCGTTACCAAGAGGACATCAACCAAATCTTTTTACTCACTACCTACGCAATGGAACGGAACAGATTGTATTTGAGAGGTTTTGCGTTTGTTCGTTTGTGCACATTTAATTTACCTAATGTACCTATATAATCGACCGAGCGAGCGCAGCGAGCGAAGCGTCTCAGTTTCCACTAGCCGAAAATTCTTTTGTCTGTCCGGATGTTATCGCCTACAGGTCGCATTTCTGAACCGATTCTCATGAAATTTTGTAAGCAGGTTCGGTAATTTTATAGAATTTTTTAGTCGAGCCAGTTTTTCGAAATTTAAAAAAATGGCCGAAATATATAAAAAAAACCTCATATCTCAGCTATTTAAAAAATAATTCAAAAATGTCATTAAACATTTTTGTTATTCTTATTAAGACGCATTTTTTTTGTTTGAACAACATAGTAAAATTCAAAAAAAAACGTTATAAATCCATATGTTATAAATTCTCATACGATAGTTCACAAAAAATCAAGAGATGGCGCAGCAAAGCTTTTAATACTCGCAAAATCGCTAATACGTTTACAAGAGTGACTTGATTTATTTATTAAATAGAATTAAATGATTCTTAAAAATCATATGGCTTTTTTGTCTTGCTTGGCTTTGAATTGTGTGTATTTATTTGGTTAATGGTATTGTATTGTGGATTGCTTTGCATGGTAGAATTATCTTGAACACTTGAAATAAATCTGATATCAAAAAAATTCATTGTATGATTAGAATCCTATTATAAAAAAAAAGTAATATATATAATACCTACATACCTACTAATCAGAGAGATTCGATTTCAAATTGAACTTTCTTTTTTGAACTTTAATTTTGTTGCGCAAATAACATATAGATACATACTCGTATAACCAATAGGTACCATGCATTTCTGACGACTGACGACCTCCGTGGCCTAACGGTCATCACACCCCGGACGGCTACACCAGAGGTCCCGGGTTCGATCCCCGGTCGGGTCAAGATGGAAAATAATCTTTTTCAGATTGACGTGGGTTTTGGATATTTATCTACTAGCTGTCGCCCGCGGCTTCGCCCGCGTGAGAGTTTCGCTTAGATGAAAAATCTCTCTTGGAGCTTTTCATCAGATGTTCCAGATCTTCAATTTTTATACGTCAGCAGAAAATGCTCATCAGGTTGAACGATTTTTGCTAAGGCGCCATTTCCATATATGTTATAGTGTAGCTGGTCTCTTGGAGCTTTTCATCAGATGTTCCAGATCTTCAATTTTTATACGTCGGCAGAAAATGCTCATCAGGTTGAACGATTTTTGTTAAGGCACCATTTCCATATTACTTATAGTTTAGCTGTTCCGTTATGGTTCTTCATCAGGTGATCCAGTTTTCAAAATGAATTATAGCCTATATGTTGCCCAGGCTTAATAGCTATACAACAAAAAAAGTTTCATTCAAATCCGTCCAGTAGTTTTTGCGTGAAACGCGTACATACATACAGACAGACAGTCAGACAGACAGACAGACAGACAGACAGACAGACAAGAAATTCCAAAAAATTTTTTTTGCTTTCTATTGTTCTTTTTAGGTCTCCCTCTATCCATTTCAGTCAAAAATATTAAATGTACAGACAAAATATTTTTACTGTTTTATTATATGTATAGATATGTATTTGTTATAAAATATAGTATTGTTAAATTAGCATCCCGTAAAGTCTTGAACTTACGTTGGGGCTAACTCAATCTGTGTGATTTGTCCGTCTATATTTTTTTAAATATTATTATTTATATTATTTGAGGCAAAAAGGCAGGTTTCAGTATTTTTTTAGAGGTATTGACCAACCACAAGAACATGTTTGGGCTTATGGGTAAAATATGAGAACTTTTTACTTTCTTTCCAGCATTGGTAGGTTGGTTTCAAAACTCTTTTAGCCAGGGACACGGTAAAATATCGGTTATTTCGTGGAAGGGCTCGCGAGGTCTACTGTTCTGACAGAACCACTAGTATATGTATGCATGACACGACGAACGACAGAACACGATCTTTCCACGAACTTTGAAGGACGGAAATATGCAAATTCCATAATTAAATAATAACGACAAGCATATTTTAGCTAGATTTGCACAACAATTTATCCGGGTAAATGATATTATAGTTGTTGCTTTATAAATGGGGAAGACAAGATATTTTTCATTGTCTTGTAAGGCTGTATAATGACATAAGAAATATTGTTTTACCCATTACAAATATAAAGAAATTAGTCATCCTGAGACACGTTTCCTAGTCTGACTCTACACGAGATTATCTATACATATAATAAAACAGTAAAAATATTTTGTCTGTACATTTAGTATTTTTGACTGATATTGATAGAGGGACACCTAAAAAGAATAATAGAAAGCAAAAAAATTTTTTTGGAATTTCTTGTCTGTCTGTCTGTCTGTCTGTCTGTCTGTCTGTCTGTCTGTCTGTCTGTCTGTATGTATGTACGCGTTTCACGCAAAAACTACTGGACGGATTTGAATGAAACTTTTTTGTTGTATAGCTATTAAGCCTGGGCAACATATAGGCTATAATTTATTTTGAAAACTGGAACACCTGATGAAGAACCTTAACAGAACAGCTAAACTATAAAAAATATGGAAATGGTGCCTTAACAAAAGTCGTTCAACCTGATGAGCATTTTCTGATGACGTATAAAAATTGAAGATCTGGAACATCTGATGAAGAACTGCAAGAGACCAGCTACACTATAACATATATGGAAATGGCGCCTTATTAAAAGTCGTTCAACCTGATGAGCATTTTTTGCTGACGTATAAAAATTGAAGATCTGGAACATCTGATGAAAAGCTCCAAGAGAGATTTTTCATCTAAGCGAAACACACGCGGTGAAGCCGCGGGCGACAGCTAGTTTTTCAATAAAATTGCTAACGGTAAACACATTATTGTTCTTGCAATACTAATTGGGTGCAACAAGTTCTGTTATTGCCTATTGTAATGGCCAGAGTTCATACAACGGAGTTTTCAAAATGTTTTTTAAGTTTTCCATTGTTTTTCAATTGACCTCGAAATTTCGGTATTCCGTACGCTACCGTATTTTTGTTCTATGTCATAATATCAGTGATAAAACCATATTTGTTTGTAATTTCAGAGTTCGCTACGTCATGGGGGCGAGGTCCCGGGAGTTGATACTGCTTTTAGCAGTATGCGCGCTTGCACACAGTTCCACTACCAAGTCCACAAAAAAAGTTAACGAGACTGATGATTTCCTCGACCAGTATGGAGACTACGACGCTGACCAGGAGGTACTCTTCAACGAAGACACACCCTGCCCAAGAGACTGCATTTGCACTTTATCCCAAGGATACAGAATGGCCAGATGCAACCGCTTGGAAATAGGAACTCAAAAGTTCGGCGCCGACATCACAGATCTGGTGGTCGAAAACTCTGACCCAGAGTTCCCTATACAGCTCACTGAGAACATATTTGTGACTCGGCCTCCACAAGGTCTCAACAATTAAAATCGTGAATAGTCCCATCGATTACATTGACCGTATGGCATTCCATGGACTCAAGGACTTGTACTCATTGACTCTAACTAACAATCAGCTAAAGGGCATTCACGCGAAACTTTCATACAAAACAGCAAACTCTTAATCCTCACTCTTTCTGAAAATCCGATAAAACTCCCTGCAGCGGGTTCTGAAGATATCTTCTTAAATGCGTCCTCTGTACAAGAGCTCAGCCTGTCCAACTGCAACTTGCAATATCTTGGCACCAACACCTTCAGCCGCATGCCAACGTTGATGTACCTCGACCTATCCAAA
Source organism: Ephestia elutella (assembly GCA_018467065.1). NCBI lineage: Eukaryota > Metazoa > Arthropoda > Insecta > Lepidoptera > Pyralidae > Ephestia > Ephestia elutella. Next base: position 15,562,900 of record CM031568.1, on the reverse strand, counting down.
AACGAAATTGTTGGATTACACCCAGACATCTTCAAGAACCTTTTGGATCTGGAGGAACTGGACCTCAGTGACAACAACATCAAAAGTCTCCCCAAGTGACATATTCGCTGAGAACACAGAATTGGCTACTCTTCATATTGACAGAAACCCAATCGACTCAGTTTATGGACTGAACATGTCTTCGTTATTGACGCTTACAGCAGCTAAAACTAAAATCAGATTCGTTGGTCCATCCATGTTCAATGGAGTCACCTTTATGGCAAATCTTAACCTCAGCGGGAACAATATCGAGAAAATCCACAACCAAGCCTTCCATAAACTGAATGATCTTAACTACTTGGACCTCTCTTATAACAATTTGAACTTCATATCAAATGTGCTTATCAAAGAAAACATCGAGTTGGACGTTTTCAAAATTTCAAACAACCCTGAACTAAAACATTTACCAGCTGACGGATTCAACAGCTCTGCTGAAGTATTCCAACATCTACTCCTTCGACGCCTCTAACTGTGGTCTTGAAGAAATTTTCGATAATTCGCTAAAAACATTCACTGCTTTGACATCAGTCTATTTATCTGGAAACAAAATTAAGTACGTCAGCAACAAAGCATTTTCAGAGTGCCCCAGACTAGTAGAAATTGACCTGTCATACAATATGATAACAGAATTGAACGGCAAAGTATTCCGAAACAATGTTTTGCTAAGCAAACTCTACCTTCAAGGCAACCCACTGAAATTTCTTTCAGCTGAAATATTTACACACACACCAGACCTCACTTTCCTGGATATCAGCAATGGTGAATTGACATCGCTGTGGAAGGAACAAAACAGCTTGCCAAAGACCTTACTGAACAATTTGACATTCCTGAATGTGTCTAGAAACCGCATCACTGAAATTAAAGAAAAAGAAATCGTTACATTCAACAAACTGCGCACTTTCGATGTTAGATACAATCCCTTGACTTGCAGTCACGAGTTTGAAAACTTCATGATTTGGTTGAATAAGAAAAATGTATCACCCAACTCCGACACTGCAAGCATCGCTAATTTGGCAAGAGATAGCAAAGATGATTCTACAACATACAGCTGGGAATTCCTATCAAAGAAGGTGTGTGGAAACGTTAACTTCTTGCACCCTGTCGAACCACTGCCAGAAGTTTCGGATGAAGAAATTTGGGAAAGAATCGACAAAACAGCCGAAGGTGACTTTAAAGGACTTGAAAAATACTTTGTGGTGACGCTTCAAACGCAAATGATGACGTTAACGATAATAAATTATCTTCAGGGAAGGTTTGGAAATCTGAAGTTGACAAATTCGATGAAGACAATGATGCTGACGATGAAGCAGATGAAGATGAGGATGAGGACGAAGACGATGAAGATGATGACGTCGATGGGGAGGAAGAGTACGACGACGATGACGCTGACGATGACGTCGACCTTAAAATTAAGCTTATTGAGAAATCTACTGTCAAACCAGTGGTACCCAAACTATCAAAGATAGAAAAGGAGAAGATCCAGATCGGCGTTAAAGTGTTAGAAAATGACAGTCTGTACGACGAAATGGAGCCTGAAGTGTACATGAAAGCATCTGTGCTGGAAGAGGAGCACGGCCGCTACGATTACTTGTGGCCGCTTCTGATCTGCATCCTGGCGCGCTGCTGCTGCTAATCGTGGTCGCCAAGGTGGCCATGGTGTGCAGCCGAAGGAACCAGCAGATAAGATACAACAGTGCCATAATCGCCGCCATGAGCCAACCTGGCCGCACGAAGAAGGACTGCGGCCTGGTGTACCAGCAGCTGTCGGAGGACCTGACGGGCCCGGCCACCCCCAAGCTCAGCCGCTACCAGCCGCTCCACAGCGTCACCGTCAAGGCAGCCAACGTCCAGTCGTACGAGAGCAGTCCCTTCCATCATAGCAACATCGTACCCGAAGCGGTGTGAACCACCACAGACAGTATTGTAAGTTAGAATTTACACGGAACTAACAACTGCCTTAACTTTTACATAAGCAGTAAGGTGATTGAAACGAGCGCTAGTCATAGAACAATACAAATCGAAAATAATAACAGGACCGCTTGCTGCGTCCTGTCATAGTACAGTGCCTTTATCAACTTTTCTCGAACAATACGTTGACGTTTGCATCTAGCGCTTTTTGATTAAAAGTAACAAGTCAAATTACAACAAATTAATTTAAGATATACATATTATATATTATACAAATTAGTTGATAGGTTATTTTATGTACTTAAAATTATTAAAAATTAAACACTAAAATATCATTGGTTTTCATTCAACCCCATGGACTTTTTATATACTGGCGTAATAATAAGTCTATGTTCAACCCATACTTTTAGCTTGAGAAAAAGGAAAAACCGCTGAAGTAAAAGATATCGTAACAAGAATAATGTTTATTATAAAAATCCCTGTAGTAACATGATATAGAAAATAACAAATGTATATAAATCTACGTCTTTACTTTGTATATTAAAACTTAAACAAACATACATACATAGAATCACGTCTTTATCCCTTACGGGGTAGACAGAGCCAAGAGTCGTGATATATTAAAACTTAAAATCTACAAAAAACAAAATGGCATCATGACACAATGATACTTATACAAATATTTTACATCTTTCAGTACATACACTCTATAACAATTCATCTTTTTCAATTAGTAATTTTTGATCGATTCTTCGAGAATTTTAGACAGATCTTCTTCAGACTGAGGCAAGGGCGAGATTTTCAGTAGACGTTGCTGAAACAAAAATCAGTGCAATTTTTTTACCTTGAATAGTACATACGTACGTAGCATGTACGTTTTATTAACAATCGTAACTATTATTATAAACTAGTTTCGCAACGGGGCTTTCCTCCCGTGAGAATTTTGGAATAAAAAGGACCCATATGCTATTCTCGGTATTTTTCTACCCGTGTACCAAATTTCATCGAAATCCGTCCAGTAGATTGAGTAACAAACATACAAACTCACATCTAAACAGTATTCCAACGGAAATACAAAGAGAGTTTTAACTTGTTTGTACGTTTGTTACACTTTTACACGTTTTACTCCACCGATTGTAAAGAAATTTTGTATACACTTTCTCAAAGAAAAAGCACATCTAATACGTGCTTTTTTCCACAACAACATAACCAAATTAATGAAAATATCAAGCATACCTGTGGCAGGGCTCCTTTGACCAAAGCGGGGATATCTTCGCTGGAATACCCGAGCGCGCCCAGCCCACTTTCAATCTTCAAAACATCCATATATTTCAGTATAGTGTCCGGACAGTACTTTTCCGGCGTCCGCCTGCTTTTTCCCCGTGATATCGGTGCCCAGAAGGCTGGCTGCTTCTAAATGCTTGTCAGGGTCGCTGGGGGCAGTGAAGCGGAACACAGCCGGTGCTGTCACCACTACTGAGAGGCCGTGAGGGATTATTGGATCCTTCCTGGAAATAATATTGAGTCTTAGTTCAACGGAGTAGATACGGAGTTGCAATTGAGGGCCCTGGGTTCGATTCCCAGCGTGGGCTAATATTTATCCTTTTTTTACAGATCGATTTGCGGTCTGGGACTTTAGGTGTATTGTGTTCATTTCTGTGTTTGTGTCCATCGGGCCTACGATACACGGGCCGTTGAGTGTTGTCCATTAAAAAAACTGACAAGTTAATAGGTATCGTATATGAAAAAATCATATTGATGGGTTGACAATGACGTCAGATTCAAAAATACAATTGGTGTATAGTATACGTCGACATCGTATGTATAAGGAATTTAATAAAAATTGTATATGAGGAAAACTTAAAACAAAATCAACAGTGAATGCAAATTGCTATAGTAGTATGAGGAAAATAACTTTTTAGTAGGTTACAGTGGCGTAGGGTGAATAAAAATAAAGGTAAAGCCGGGTCATATCTTAACTTGTAAAAAAAACATGCAATAAATTACATACCAAAATTGTGTATACCTGTAGTAGACAACCAAAGATTTAAATCGTAATCTTTGTAAACAACCTATTTGTACTAATTAGCCGCCATTTCTCACCTAGCCTACGTGACGACAAGAAACAAATAAACCTATATTTTTTAATAACCTAATATTTTGTGTCCAGCATATTGAAGAATATATTTTCAAAGCGCGCAATGTCATTATGTGCGTTTAATTAATCACGCGCTCATATAAAATTACATTAATGGGTAATGCCGCCGATCCTCGGCTTATAGTAAGAAGTGTCATATAGGTAGGTATATGGGTATAGATGTATATATATTTGAATCTGCTAAGGGAAGCCGGTAGGAATCGTGTTCTAAGGAGGCTTCGCCACTGGTAGGTTAGTTTATGCTTCTTCTTGTAGAGTTCAAAATCATCTTATCTTGTAAAAAACCATATAAATTGCCCCCGGGCGATAAAAGTCTTAAGGGTGAATTATTGCTAGAATGTTGCATAAAAAATCGATGTAATAAAATCTCAATAGATGGCATTTTATGAGAGCCGAGTCGTTATAATGGCTGTACCTATATTGTGCGCTTTTTCATGTCAACCAGAGGCAGAAAAAATACCTAACAGTTTGACAGTTGCACAAATCACAATATTTATACGTTTTAGACGTTTTTTTTAGGTTTTATTTCAAAGAAATGCCAATTCCGTGCATTTTTGTTTTTGTATAGACTCGTCTTTTACTAAGCGCCATCTATGAAGTTATCTGGAACTATTTGTTTTTTTTTTATTTTGATCTCGAAAATCGCCCATTACCGCCACCTAGCGGCAGCAACTATATCGTCAAGCTCGTATGCTTGACACCCAACTAGCTACTAACCCGTAGTCCTTGGGGACGAAAGTCTTGACATTCCCAGCGATGGGGTAGGCGAGCCCGTGACAGAGATGGACGCCGGCATTGCCAATGCCGACCCCCGCCATCGTGGCCGCTAAGTGCATGTTCGAGCTGGCTTCTTTATCATCTGCATTGTATAATCCGGGATTACCAATCACGTGATACCGGACTATTCCTTGTAACTATGTCATCTAGCTCTTATACTAACTAGGCTACTAACCCGTAGTCCTTGGGGACGAAAGTCTTGACATTCCCAGCGATGGGGTAGGCGAGCCCGTGACAGAGATGGACGCCGGCGTTGCCGATGCCGACCCCCGCCATTGTCGCCGCTAAGTGCATGCTTGACCTGGCTTCTATATCGTCTTTGTTGTATACCGCACGTGTGAAGTGCTTTTGAAGACTCTGGACGATAAATTCATGTATTTATAGACATTCGTACGAAAAGCTTTATGATATACGAGCTGCGCCCAGGCTTCTGCTCCCGTGGGAATTCTGGGGTAAAAAGTATTCTATGTGTTATTTCAGGTTATATTCTACCAGTGTAGGTACCTATCTCAGGTATATCATTGAAATCCGTCCGGTAAGTTTTGCGTGATTGAGTAACAAACATATGCGAGATTAATTTAGGAGTAATTAGTAATGTTCTTATATCTGTGAGTAATTAGCATTTTTTTAACGTGATATCGGGGATTTTTGTAAATTTAGCCGATTATCATGAATCATGGCTAAGAAAACTCGATTATCAGCTATTCAGCTTCATAAACAGCGACAAAAAAACTAGTTCAAAATCGGTTCATTCGTTTGGGAATTACGATGAAACAGACATACATGCAGATCCTCAGATACACAAACACTTCAATCGTTTCCGGAATTACGATGAAACAGACATGCAGATCCTTAGATACACAAACACTTCAATCGTTTCGGAATTACGATGAAACAGACATGCAGATCCTTAGATACACAAACACTTCAATCGTTTCGGAATTACGATGAAACAGACATGCAGATCCTTAGATACACAGAAACTTCAAACTTATAACACACTATAGCTGGGGTCCTATTGGGAAAAGTGCTACACAATTTTAGGTAATGAGATACCACATAGCTTGGGATGTTATTTGACCTAAACTGACTTAATCGAGCTCGTTAGCCACTCGCGATCCCGCGTCAGGGGGCGGGGGAGGGGGTCAAAGTTCCAAGCACCCTGCGCTCGAAAAAATCTAGTGGCTATATTTGACATACAAAGCCAAGTTTGGTATCGTTTTCGGATAAATCGATGACGGCCAATTCATTAGGCATACTATTTTTGTAGGTATTCATAGAAAAAATGACGTAACGCCTAAACTTATGTAGAACCAGTGTTACAAAATTACAAACAGGCCCGTATTTTTTAAGATTTTTATATAGAAGATGATTTAAAAAAAATAGCACCCAAAAGCCCAACTAATGTAGATTATAAAAACATAAATATCATTAAACTTTTTTACTAAAATGAATGTAAAAAATTGAACGTACGCGCGGTCTATGCTGTTTCGCGTCGAACGAGATATAGCGAGGACCCAATTGTCGACTCAGTGGGAGTTTTTTCTTCATACAATTCTCAGTAACAGCCTCAATTTTGTTGATTCCATATTATAACTAGCATTTGCCTTTCGGTTTCGCCTGTATGAATTTAGTTTTTTACTCATTTTACCACCTGAGGGGTGGATTTTCTGAAATTATTTTTGAGCATTCATTTTGATGAATTTTAGTAAAGTAAAATAATGATAGAATATGTTTGCACCTAAATTCCAACAGGAACTAACTGGACAGGTGGTGCCCCGTTTTACGAATGCGGAAGTAAGTCACAAATTTCAGTTGGATGTTTGCTACTCCCTCACCTGAAATATACGACGAAAGTCTGTTTGTCTGTTCGCTTTCACGGCTAAACCGCTGGACCCTTTTTTATGAAATTTGATATGAATATAGTTAAAGACCCAAGCTTAAATATAGGCTACTCTTTTTTCAATAATCAACTCCCAAGCGAGTGCAATAGGGGGTGATTTTTTAAATCAACAAGCTAATTATTAAAAATAAAAAACACGACTGACAAGTTTTTACTAAAAAAGTACATACAAACATATAAGTTATATACATTTTTGAAATCGCCTTTTAAAGCCCTTCAATTTGATACCCCACTCGATAAGATTGATCAAATTTTATTTTTTTGGTCTGCTATTTATCACATATATAATCCGCCATTTTGTTTTTATGATGACGTCATATAGCCTATGTCACTCGGAGGAATGCAAGGAATCTAAAAATACCTCACATCAAAATCTGTTAAGCCGTTCAGGACTTATGGTGGAATAAAGAAACTTACATACATACATACATACTTACATACATACATGAACCCTGAAAACATAACACTCCTTTTTTGGTCAGTCATGTAAAAAACACTTTTACGGCTAAACCGCTAGACCAATTTTGACCAAATTTGGTATGAATGTAGTTGAAGACACGAGATCAAACATAAGGTACATTTTTTTTTCAAAAAATCAACCTTCAAAGAGTATTATCATAAACACATCAGGTACGCTGTTACTACTAAACCGCTGAATCAATTTTGATGAAATTTAGTAGCAATATAGTTAAGGACTCGAGGCCAAAAATAACAATTTTTTTTCAAAATTCAACCCTGATGGTCAGCAGTGAGGGAAGAAAGTTCGTGTCAAACACACATTTGTTACACTTTCACGACTAAATCGCTAAACCAATTTTGATGAAATTTAGTACGGATATAGTTGAAGATCCAAAGTCAAACACAGGTAACTTTTTTTTTCAAAAACCAAACCCTTATGGGCCGAAGTGGGGAGAGAAGTTAGTGTCGACAACACATCCTGTTACGCTTTCACGGTTAAACCGCTGAACCAATTTTGATTAAATTTGGTGTGGATATAATTGAAAACACGAGGTCAAACAGGGTACTTTTTCCAAAAATCGACTCCCAATGGAATGCAATGATCTGTCTGACTGGCTTTTCGAAGCAAGTTCTGTTAAGCATTCACGAATATACCGCTTGGTTGATTTTGATAAAATTTGATATAGGTAGAAATAGTTATAGGACTCGAGGTCAATCAAATCAAAAATCAACCCGCAAAAGGTCGCAGTGGGGGGTAAAAGTCTGTATAAAAAACATAATGATACTTTTTGCTGCCGGCAAGTAATCATTTATCTCAACATCGTCATTCTTGCAAATTTTATTCATTGTTTTGTGATTTTTATATCATTCTATATACCCGTAATCTATGTACAGTACATTTGTAAAATTGGACGGTTGCTAATTGAATGACTGATATATCAGCTCAGAGAAGAAACCGCAACCACTGAATGTAGACATTTCAAATATTGTAGACAGATTCTTTATACGTACCGGTAAATGAAAATAATTTTAGAAATACCACCCATAAGATGGTAAAATGAGAAAAAAACGAAATTCAAGCAGGCAAAGCCGAAGGCAAAAGCTAGTTATAATATGGAATCACCGAAATCGAAGTTATTTCTTAAAATTTTATGAAGAAAAACTCCACTGACTCGACAATAGAGCCCGCGCTCGTATTTCGTTCGGCGCGGAACAGCATAGACCGCGCGTACGTTCAATTTTTTTTTACATTCATATTAGTAAAAAAGTTTAATGATATTTATGTTTTTATAATCTACATTAGTTGGGCTTTTTGTTGCTATTTTTTTAAATTCATCTTCTATATAAAAATCTTAAAAAAATACGGGCTTGTTTGTAATTTTTTAACACTGGTTCTACATACGTTTAGGCGTTACGTCATTTTTTTCTATGGATACCTACAAAAATATTATGCTCAAATAATGGGCCATCATCGATTTATTCGAAAAATGACACCAAACTCGACTTTGTATCTCAAATGTAGCCACTAGATTTTTTTTTTCGATCGCAGGGTGTTTGGAACTTTGACACCTTCCTCCCCCCTAACGCGGGATCGCGAGTGGCTAACGAGCTTGATGAACTCAGTTTGACCCATATAACATCCCAAACCATGTGGCATTCCATTACCCAAAATTGTATTCGTCCCCCATACATTGCTGCCCAATAGGACCCCAGCTGACTAGCTATTGCCCCGCAGCTCCGCCCGCGGAAAAAAGTGTATCTTGTGTCTTTCATACAAACGTTGACCCTCATTTAGCCCGTAGGGGGTTGATTTCAAAAAAAGTAGCCTTTGTAGCCCCGGGTCTTAACTATATCCCTACCTACCAAATTCATCCCACCTGTAAACAGAACCTGGCCCACACGTCGGATATGGGGTTGCAGCCCTGGTAGGCCGGCCGCAGCGCCGGGCCGCGCTCCGTGTACGGAATCGCCGTGAAGCTCTCCAAAGCGTGGCAGAAGATGTCCCAGCCCGAGTAATTAGACACCTGCAATGTTACCTATAATCTCACCTGTAAACAGAACCTGGCCCACACATCGGATATGGGGTTGCAGCCCTGGTAGGCCGGCCGCAGCGCCGGGTTGGCGGGCGCCGGGCCGCGCTCCGTGTACGGAATCGCCGTGAAGCTCTCCAGAGCGTGGCAGAAGATGTCCCAGCAGGAGTAACTAGACACCTGCAATGTTAACTATAATCTCACCTGTAAACAGAACCTGGCCCACACATCGGATATGGGGTTGCAGCCCTGGTAGGCCGGCCGCAGCGCCGGGCCGCGCTCCGTGTACGGGATAGCTGTGAAGCTCTCCAGAGCGTGGCAGAAGATGTCCCAGCAGGAGTAACTAGACACCTGCAATGTTAACTATAATCTCACCTGTAAACAGAACCTGGCCCACACATCGGATATGGGATTGCAGCCCTGGTAGGCCGGTCGCAGCGCCGGGTTGGCGGGCGCCGGGCCACGCTCCGTGTACGGAATCGCCGTGAAGCTCTCCAGAGCGTGGCAGAAGATGTCCCAGCAGGAGTAACTAGACACCTGCAATGTTAACTATAATCTCACCTGTAAACAGAACCTGGCCCACACATCGGATATGGGGTTGCAGCCCTGGTAGGCCGGCCGCAGCGCCGGGTTGGCGGGCGCCGGGCCACGCTCTGTGTACGGGATCGCCGTGAAGCTCTCCAGAGCGTGGCAGAAGATGTCCCAGCAGGAGTAACTAGACACCTGCAATGTTAACTATAATCTCACCTGTAAACAGAACCTGGCCCACACATCGGATATGGGGTTGCAGCCCTGGTAGGCCGGCCGCAGCGCCGGGTTGGCTGGCGCCGGGCCACGCTCTGTGTACGGGATCGCCGTGAAGCTCTCCAGAGCGTGGCAGAAGATGTCCCAGCCGGAGTAGTTAGATACCTGCAATGTTAACTCAATATAAACACGGGCCCGTAGTAATTTCGGGAAATTCTCTCTTAGTGCTCCCCCTAAGGAATCTACGTGCCAAATTTCAGCTTCCTACGCCCAGTAGTTTTGGCTGTGCGTTGTCTGTCAGAAGAATTTTATAATATTGTTGCTAAGCTGTGGAGGCTGATACGCTGGGAGCAGGCAACTGGCGACCCATCGCGCAGAATAGAAGACTCTCTTTCGTTTTGGCCAAGATCCCCTTGGGGTCACTGAGCCAGTGGAACAAATAACATAAAACTCATGTTTGGTAACGAAGCAATCTTTTACTAATATTATAAATACGAAAGTTTGAAGGTTTGTTACTCAATCACGAAATTTACTAGACTTTTTTTTTACTTTTTAGTCGTATTTCCTCATGACTGAGGGTCGTGGTCATTGTATGGAATGAAACACACACAACGGCTCTCTTGGCAATTTTAATGGAGTGGTTTGCCATTGCCTTCTCCATTCTCCTTGCCTCCTGCCTTCTCAATTTACTAGACGGAATCTATGAAATTTAAAACACAAGTATAGGAAAACCAATATTCTCACATGTGAGTATTTTAATATGTCAAGCCCAACATATTAGAAATAAATTTGGGTCTACAACACTATACCGATTATAATTATAAACAAATATTATTTATAGTTGATGAGTGGAAATCTTTAGCTAGTTTTAAAAGTACAAATGGGGACAGATAAAACTGACCCCCCATAACCTCAGTGATTCCTATCTCAGAAGGGTCAGGATTATCTGCCCCCGACTGTACAGTACCTACATTCTGTCTATTGCAAAAGTTAATCTGATAGTATATTCAACACTGTAAAATATAGGATGAGCTCTATGAAAGCAGGAGATGAACTGATACATTCGAAATGAGAGTAAAAAGACAAATGTATTATTTTAATACTATTTGACATCTGTCATAGAAATCAAGCTATCCTAATCCTAACTAATAATATTAATGCGAAAGTGAGTTTGTTTTGTTACCTCTTCACGCTTTATCTACTGAATCAATCTTTACTTTAATTTCGCACACACATAGCTGGAAGTACGGATAAGGACATAGAGTACCTTTCATCCCTTGAAAAAGCACTGTTACCGTGGGAAATTCACGCGGGCGAAAGCTGGTATTTTATAAACTTTAAATCTATGGATTTATTACATTTTACTGGACCAAAAATAAAAATTTAATAGATAAGTTAACCTTCTCGGGTATGGTGAGAGTATGCAGAGGATCTATGATAGCGAGCATGGGTCGCAGCGCGGCGTGGGAGATGCCGGTCTTGGCGTGAATCGCCTCGTAGTCGAATATACTGGCGCCAGTCGTCTCACTGCCTGTTCCGCTTGTCGTCGGAACTACAAACATATAACATAAGTACACACATAATTTATCACGCCTAATTTATCATTTTCATTTCTCCATTTCCTTTTAAATACCATATAAGTATTTATTTATTCAATCATCACAAGACCTGGTGATAGGTAAAGCTATAGTTATGTCACTAATATTGAATTGTTAAATTTGTACTTACTTGCTATCATAGGTTTAAGTTGCACAGTGACCGGTTTTCCTTTACCAACTGGCGCGTTTACGTAGTCCAGGAAGTCCGCCTTAGGGTCACAGTAGTACAGATTGGCAGCCTTGCATGTGTCCATGACAGAGCCTCCGCCAACTGCCAAGAAACTGTCAAAGTTCCCTTCTTGCGCGAATTTCACAGCGTCTTTGAAACTGAAATAAAATACAAAACTGATATGTTAATTTTGCAGATTCCATATTTGTATAATATTAGAGTCTAATATGTTTATTTTTTAACTAGCTGTGCCCTATGGCTTTGCTCCCGGTGTAAATTGCGAGATTTTGGATAGCCTACACTACAGCCTTACTACCATGCACAGAAATATTTTTTCATACCGAACCAGAGATTTGCGCATTTAAACAAATCTATCTATAATCTCTAATAATACATATAATAATGCAAAATTTTCTTGGAACTTGTATAAACAAGTAGTCTCTCGCTTTCCCGGTTGTATCCTCAGCATACGCTTCAGAGCCCAGGGTCCTTGTTCCTACTTTTTCTTCCCCACTTCACATGGTCTCCGATATTCTTACTTGCGAAGCCATCGGCATGCATATCCCCTTAAATATAGATAAATTATAGAATTTTATAAGTTTTATAGCTACCTGGTATCCGTAGGCTCCACCCTCACTTTGTCATAGATCTTGTATTGTATTCCATTCTTAGTAAGTGAATCCAACACTGCTTTCACAGGACTAAGGTTGACCAAGTTTGAGTCTGTCATGACACAGACATTTTTAGCTCCAAGGTTCACCAGGTCTAAGCCAACCTCTCTTGTCACTCCCAACCCATACCGGACAGTTGAACATTTTATCTGTTAATAAGACAACTACATATTTTTGAAATCCTCCTACTCCTCCTTAAATCATATTCCGTATGACTGAGGGTCATGGTCATTACGTCAAATGAAACACACACAGCAACTATCTTGGCAATGTTTAAGTAGTGGTTTGCCATTGCCCTATCCATTAAAAATAACAATATTCTTTTTTAGTATTTGAATGAATCCCTCTTGCCAGCTACCTAAGCTATTGGTTATCACAAGCTAGATGATGTCCCTTATTTTGTCCCTGACCCATAATCTTGTCTTGTCACTAACATCTATCTAACACATGTGAAACAACTCAATTTTTAGCTTACAAATTCACACATGCAATTTTTACAGAAAGTTTATAGGCAATGTTCCTCTGACATATCCAGAAAAACTGAGCTAGGTAATAAAAATGTTACTTGCCTCAAATGCATAATCCTTCGTGGGTGTAGCATTGGAGACTTGTATTTTTCCTCTATGTCCATGAGCTGGACATTGACAACTGAAATTTTAAACTTTGTGTTATCTTAAACTTCTATCAAGATATTTCTACTTACTTAGTTGATTAGGTAACTTGTTGGGCCATGGCACTTTCATGATGATGGACCTGTACAGGCCCAACTCTAATCAGGGGCCATTCCAACAGAAATCTTCTTCCCAAATAGGTGATAGAATATTGGTGAGCCCTTTACAGAGGGGAATGCATTTCACTAAGGCATTTTGCCAACCTTGTTGTTACACCACTGCTGACACCTCTATAAGACATCTAATTAAAACACTATGTAATTTATAATACCATAAGAAATATTTGTTACCAATTTGTTAAGTAAAAGGTTTTACTACTGCTGTAATATAAAAAAAAATGTAGATTCAAGTAAGTATCTTTGACCCGAAGATTGCAGCGCACGAAAAAATATTTATAAAATGAAAAAGTTAGATTAATAACATACCTACCTAGCAACATTAATTGTTCTTAGTAGATCAAATACCCTTTTACGCGTAGCCATTACTGAAAACTTATGTGGAATATAATTGAACTATTCTGTATTATCCTTTCGACAGCTATAACTGAACAAATCAAGTGTTGACTACAAATAAAGCTTATCACGTTGCTATTTTGGTAGAAGAAGACTTATCACAGGAAATTATCTGTCTTCTTTATCTTTGCACTTTGGCTTCAACTAAGTATAAGATAATAACTTTCCGTAAATCACATCAAATATCATAAACCATGGTCTGTGAGGAATATGATTATATTTGAAGCAAAACAACGTTATCATGGAAAATATTAAGAAAATAAGATAATACGTCTTTGAAGAAAATATAAACAAACTCAGCTGGCCTGGCTGGCTGACACACACAGTCACAACCTCAACGCTGACAGTGACAACTACAGTCTACAATAGAGCAAATGACATTGACGTCTTTTTTTTGTTTTGGCAGATGATAAATGATAACGGCCTCTACTGCCTGTAGTGTGCAAGGTGCAAATCCTAAATCCTAGTGGGGATTGTTAAGCCCTCAGAAGTAAAGCCTGAAAATTGGTATTTATTCTGAGCTGTCAAGGAATATAAAAACCCTCGCCACGCCATGTGGCGGAAAAGCAATAGAACTAATTTCTTCTCTCTCTCTCTCAGCCGAAAGACGTCCACTGCTGGACAAAGGCCTCCCCCAAGGATTTCCATAACGACCGGTCCAGCGCTGCTCGCATCCCGCGACCTTCACCAGGTCGTCGTCGCCTTTCTTTTCTTCTACTGGCAACTAATTTAAAAACCCATCTGTCATTTCTCCTGTCAAAGTTTGACTTCAATCCAGGGCGGATCCAGCATTTTTTTCTGGGAGGGGCACAAGGCAGTGGCGAAATATATAAGCTACACGCCTTGAGACGAATCCATAAGACAGTGGAGGATTTAAAAAGGGGCGATTTTGCCGCTTTGCTAATTGGATTAATTAATTGTTTTTGAAACAAACTTGTCAGAAACAATTACTACTAAATATTGTTATTTTAACAACCCTGATCTTAATTTGATATGTACTGTTATGGAATCTACCTCCACAGTATACGTACACAAAATAGCAGTTTGGAGGGGTGGGGGAGTGCACGTGCCCCCGTGCTCCACCCCCACCCCTCCACTACTGTACTAATTCTCGGAAATAGGTATTCTCGAGAACGGAAACTCTTCCTAAAAATCCGAGAAATTCCAGAGAATTTTCAAAGGAAGAAATTTTCGGTAACGGAATTTCTCGGCGGCACATCGATAGACGGTTCTGCCGCAAAAAAGGCCCACAAACGACCCGATTTAGCGCCCTAAATCAGGAGAGTGGTGGTGTTCAGTAGTTTAGTATAGTAACCTGAGATTAAATAAAATACCAAAGTAGACATCGAAGTGATGTATTAATAAATTCATAGGTACAGATTTCGTTCACATACAATACACATTAGAAAAAACTATACCAACTACAACTTCATAGAATAAAACATCATCTTACACTCTATTAGCATCATTTGGTTACATAACTGTTAAATAAGTAACATACTGACAGGCTAAAATGGCATTAAAATAGTTCATCACAATTAGATTTTCACAATATATTAAATAAATATGATCTATGTATATTTTTCCAACAAAGTATAAAACGAGTGTTTCAATACTTGTTAGAATACTCGAATAATATCTTCAAATTATAATAAATTAAGGATTCCTATGCTTATGCACTATGCTAAATCTATTTACATGTTTTTTTACAAGAATACATATGTAATGCATGGCAATTGAAAAATCACACTTTACAAAATATAAACATGATTACGGAACGGAAAATGACCAACCTCAAAAAATTACGTACTTTGCTAAAATAAACTAAGAAATTGGAAGGTGGGTCTCATTTTACCTTTTGATGCATCCATAAATAAATATCAAACTAACTTTTATGTAAAGCAATTTATACATGATTTACTTTATTAAGTAAAATAAAAAAAACAACGCTTTGCAATTACATAGTCACTACTCACTACATAAAATTTAAGGTATGGGTGTCAACAAAAAAAATCTATTTAATAATGAATTACAAAACACCGGCACAATTCTCGGCTAATACTAATATTATGGCAACGCGCGCATATACGTAGGTAACTTCATGACATTTATTAGGTTTTAATGATATAAGTTTATAGAAGTTTACAATAACTACCTACCAGCCCAATTATGATAATATCAAAGAAAAAAAACAATATTATAGCGTAATGGAGCATACAAAATTAAAAAGAGTACCTAATTGGAATTAACAAAAAAATAGCAGTTAACCAGGTAAAACTTTTGATAAAACTTTAACAGGTCTGGTCTGTACTTAAAAGATGTTTAAGAAAAAAAATTACGGGGTGACATCATAGGGCTAAAAGAAGCCGAAACAATTTTTTCTGTTAGTATGTTTTTACGCGTATCACGCAAAAACTACTAGACGAAATTTAATGCGGTTTTCACAGAAATATTGTTGAAGGTCTAATTTAAAATGTGGTGTAGGTTTCATCTTAAAACGCCACTTAGAACCTGAGATATTAACAATAGTAAAAGTAAATTACGCGCGGACAAAGTTTGCGGGCACGAGCAAGTTTATTAATTAAATTTCAAAAATAATACCTGGTTTTTTGTGATTACCACACTTTGGGCGTCTAAAATTCAATGAATGTAGGTGAAATTGCGATAAAATTTTAATAAACATCGCCGTCTGAACCATATTGAGCGGCGGGGGGTGATAATATCAATCATTAATTTACACGTGCGAAACTGCGTGTAAAATCCCCCCACCTCTTATCGTCGCAATGGCGCCTCTTTAGGACCCTGCATTCCCGGGTAGAGGCGGCCTTGTTAGAAAAACTAAATAATATACATAAAAGTTGCTATGAGTCGGGAATGTGTAGATATAAGTTGAACAACAATATACATTAGATATTTTACAGAAACTTGTACATCTTGCTATACAAACACGAATGCTATACATCTACAAGTACTGACTGATTAAATTGATAGTCTTCTATTAACTTGAGTGTTAAAATTTAACATGTAACAACAAGTATCAAAGATCTGAATTTGAGGAATTCCATAGGTTGATTGAAAGTCCATTATTATAGCCATGGAAGCCATTTTTTATGATCGCCAAGTACAAGACAAAAAGCACTTGCTATTGAATAGCATTCAAAAAAATGCAACTATAACCCTAAATCTAACCACCACTGCGATATTTTAATAATGTGTTACAGAAATAAGAAATAACGCATTCTTATATTTTACACTGATAAAACTTTATTTATCAGGAGTTAAAGCAAGAGAGGTGGAAAATTTTCGAGCTATAAATCGGTCTTTAGTATGACACCCTGAATAAATACAATCTACCTATGGCCTTCCACATCGAATGTAACCTCTAGACAGCATGCACCAACAATCTAAGACACGTCAATATCTTCTACGAGAACAAACTACAACAATCAAACAGTCACTGGTCCGATAGTTTGTTGATATATTTCTTTTACTACTGATCACATAGATTTTTGGCAAATTGCTTTCTGTACAAATATTTGGTGGAATAGATTTCCTTAGCGACTACCTGGTGATGCTAACGTATATGATAAACAATTGGTTATTGTTTTATATCAAGGAAATGTCAAGTGTATTGATTTCATCTGTATTATTTATTTGATACTTAGTTCACTTGTCGCTTGAAAATCTTATTAGCCACATATAAGTATGAATTACTTATAGGTATTCACTCTTGAGATGAATTTCTATGTTACAAAATGCAAGTAGCTAAATCATTGAAAATTGCCAATGTAAAGATCTAAATACTAAAATGTGTGAATGTTCCGTTTGGAATATTCTTTGACGACTTACTCGCTACTTGCTACTTACAATGTGTAACTTGGAAACTAGCTCTAGAAATGACAATAATAATACGTATCTTATGAAGCAAATTACATCTTAACCTATTACAAACATCTCAACTCATACAATATTGATACATTACATCAAATAACTATAAAACAAAACCTTCAAGTCGAAGTTAAATCACTTTTAAAATTGGCGTTTTACGTAATTATTATACTACAATATAATCCAAGATTTACTTATCCAATTTTGTGAAAATGATTTTATATTGAGCTGTCCTTTGTACAAACGCTTTAAAATTATTCTATCTTAATAAAATACATATTTTGTGACTCAATATACATATGAGATTATCTTTATACGAAGTTTTAAGATAGAATATCTGTATTTATTTATTTGGAGCAATCGTTTCAAACATGTTTTGACTTGAGCAATATACGTTCATAATAAACATTGAAAAAATGAAGAAAAAACTAGAAACCACTTCTTATAAGTTTTAATATTATTAGACAACATCTAAATCGAACATTTACTTACGACATTTATAAAAAAAGGTTGTAATGCGTAAAATATTATTCAAAATTTTAATTAAACCCGCAATGGGACGGACCATCTATGTTGGTAGCCATTACAATATTTGGTGTTATAAATTCCTATTCCCATTTCCCTACTAATGATGAAGAATAAGGCACACAAATAGGGTATTTGACAATGTTTTTTTTTTTTTGAAAGTTCATGTAAATATATAATAACAAACTGTTTTTATTTTTTTAAATTTCGACCTAATTATCAAGTTATATCAAATTAAAAGTACCAAAAAATCCGATGCCCCAAAAAAATGATCACTTCTTGTCAGTTAACGAAACAAACCCGAGCTCCACACCCGCGCGGGGGGAGGCGCACCGAGTAGGGAAAACACGTGTGACGTCACCTAGGTAGTCGGAAGTGTTCGGTAACTGTTCGGCGTATTTCGTTACTATGAATTTTCAAATTAAAATAACCAGGTAATTATATCGAAAATAAAAAAAATTAAAACAGTTTGCTATAAAACTTGTATATGATCTTTCCATTTATTGAAAAATATGTTGAAAAATTACGCCTTGTCAAATACCCTATTGTGTGCCTGTAGAGTAGATACTAAAAGAAGAAATGTATGAAAACTTTGATTTGTATCATAACATTGGAGTGGCATCGACACGCCAAGAAGATCATAACATTTACATCTAATGAAAAATTGCAGTGTAAAATTGACTTCCAAAATTGGAATGGTTTAAATGTGTGAGTATTAAAATTTAATTCTAAAACAGATTCCACGTAATGCGTTCGTTATATCACACTAATACATAATAACGATACCTTGCGAATAACATTGAAAATTGTTGCCAACTATATGTATTTAAAATGGACACCAGCGAACGGAACTACATAGATTTTTCCGCGTTATATACTGGCAACTTTTACAGTAACAGCTCGAAATGTACAACAAGTGAAGTCTTTTATAAATAAGCTCACAATTCTCACAAGAATTTAGGCCAACGCAAATTAATACTGCTCGCATCTTTATGAGAATATAAATAATGAACACGCAAATTCAATTTGTAATTTTATTACCATCAAATGTGCAATTATATGGTTGCCAATGTTAAAAAGTGGGTAGATAGATCTACCATTCTCTGAATCTATGACAACCCAATTCATGTCACATTTTACATTACATTCCGCCCGTACAATCTTACACAAATAGATTTTGAAGAGATCGTTACTAATCCAGCTGAGCCGGCAGCTAGCTCTCGGCAGTTACAAGAGCTGAATCCTACGAACACTGGATACTGACCTACGTTCCTCGCAGCCTATCGCGGCCACTCTCCCCGTCCTAGTCTGGCAACATGTGCACGAAAGAGACGGGGAACATCCCTCTGCGGACGGTGCCTTCCACTTGTCCTTCCATCCAGTTGTCGTCTTCCGTACGTTCGTTGATGACGACGATGACCTCGCCTTCGCGGAATGATAGCTCGTCCTCGTTGTCCGCTGAACAGTCGTAGAGTGCCCGACACCTCCTCAACCCACCCATCTGTAAGTTATTGAAATGTGTAATTTACTTTTGCAAATATAGCCGGAAATACAGTAAAATAAATGGAAACCTGGTAGCTTATATGAAGAAACTTCCTAACAAATTTGAACATTCTTTCATTCTTTTTCTAATGATCTCTTCACTTTTTTTGTATAGTCATCCTTATAGCAAAATATTTCCGGGGTGTAAAGACTCGTCGAAAGTTCCAACACTTGTGGCGGAATGTCCAAAAGAGACTCAAGACGTAGAAAATGCCTTTGGAATCGCGAGGAACATATTTCTCAGGGACAATAAATTATGATTCCGCGACGCTGAGCTGTCGCACGACAGAGCAGAGTGACGCGACCGTCGTCCAGCTACAACGACGGGTCCAGACTACACATACCATAGTGATAGAGGCAGAGGGCGACCGCGAGTGCACACTGGACGTGTCGGACACATCGAGCGAGCGGAAGTCGCTGCGGCGCTCGCGCTCGCGCGACGCTGAGCTGTCGCACGACAGAGCGGAGTGACGCGACTGTCGTCCAGCTACAACGACGGGTCCTGACTACACATACCATAGTGATAGAGGCAGATGGCGACCGCGAGTGCACACTGGACGTGTCGGACACATCGAGCGAGCGGCAGTCGCTGCGGCGCTCGCGCTCGCGCGACGCTGAGCTGTCGCACGACAGAGCGGAGTGACGCGACTGTCGTCCAGCTACAACGACGGGTCCAGACTACACATACCATAGTGATAGAGGCAGATGGCGACCGCGAGTGCACACTGGACGTGTCGGACACATCGAGCGAGCGGCAGTCGCTGCGGCGCTCGCGCTCGCGCGACGCTGAGCTGTCGCACGACAGAGCGGAGTGACGCGACTGTCGTCCAGCTACAACGACGGGTCCTGACTACACATACCATAGTGATAGAGGCAGATGGCGACCGCGAGTGCACACTGGACGTGTCGGACACATCGAGCGAGCGGCAGTCGCTGCGGCGCTCGCGCTCGCGCGACGCTGAGCTGTCGCACGACAGAGCGGAGTGACGCGACTGTCGTCCAGCTACAACGACGGGTCCAGACTACACATACCATAGTGATAGAGGCAGAGGGCGACCGCGAGTGCACACTGGACGTGTCGGAGACATCGAGCGAGCGGCAGTCGCTGCGGCGCTCGCGCTCGCGCGACGCTGAGCTGTCGCACGACAGAGCGGAGTGACGCGACTGTCGTCCAGCTACAACGACGGGTCCAGACTACACATACCATAGTGATAGAGGCAGAGGGCGACCGCGAGTGCACACTGGACGTGTCGGACACATCGAGCGAGCGGCAGTCGCTGCGGCGCTCGCGCTCGCGCGACGCTGAGCTGTCGCACGACAGAGCGGAGTGACGCGACTGTCGTCCAGCTAAAACGACGGGTCCAGACTACACATACCATAGTGATAGAGGCAGAGGGCGACCGCGAGTGCACACTGGACGTGTCGGACACATCGAGCGAGCGGCAGTCGCTGCGGCGCTCGCGCGACGCTGAGCTGTCGCACGACAGAGCGGAGTGCACGCGACTGTCATCCAGTGCGTCCGATACGTCGCACAACTCCAACGACGAGTCCTGACTAGAACACTCCTGGAAATATGAGTATTAGTTAGCTTTCAGTGTGCCTTGTTTAGCCTTGCTAGATTAGCTAAGCTTTAGTTGTAGATTTAGCTAAATAATAGGTAAAAAAAAGAATCTAGTTTCTAATCTTTTCTAATCTAGTACATATTTTAACAGAAGAACTGAGGCGTTTTGTTACATCGCTAACCTTACAATACTTTTATGGTGTATTATTCTCAAAACTACACACACAAAATTAAAAAAACTGGTGATTTGATTTGTTCAGCAGAGCTTTTTTCCTTGAAGTTCATGTAACTTTTAATAGATAAACAACTCTATTTTTATTAATCATGCATGTTATTTTCTCACAAAAACCCATGTTATAATCACAAAAATAAACAATGGTGTTTTAAATGAAGTTTAATTTAAACGTAGATAAAGCTAATTATCAACTTATGTGACTCTTAAAAAATATTTTAAACTTTCGCTACTTTTGTAATCTATTTTCTACGCGTTTTCTATTTGAAGGCGATCTTTTCATTAACGATGATACAACAAAGCCAAAAGCTGTTAGGACATGCATTTGAAAATAACTTCTGTTTCTATGACAGGAGGGTTTTTTTTGCATGTTACTCGCACGAAAATAACAGCAGAAACTCAATAAATGCTGGTGTATGGGACATATTTTCTTGCGAGTGACAAAAATTATTCACAAAAAAAGACAGATGTTACCATTAGCCATGTAAATAAATTGACATAGCTTATGGTACATGAGAATCAAAAAACCGATTGTCAAGAGGTAAAAAATAAAATCTTGCCAATTTGTAGAAGCGGATTCCAAAAGTGATAGGAGCTCGCCGAAAAGGGGTATAATAGTAAATTTATTTTAGTGCGACAGCACTAGGGTATGCGTGAAGGTAGGTAAATCTAAAGTTGCCAGATAAATATCCATACGTTCAAACCACAGATATAAGCTACTCTTTTATAAAAAAAAAAATTATGTGGTTCAAACACATCTTTATACTTTCTTACACCAGATAAAGCTGGTATACTCCAAGGCATTTCCATCTCTAAAGGTACTGATCCAAAGGGCTAAATGTATATTAAAATGTATATGTTAAGTAAACACTATCATCTAGCAACTTTAATTTCCCGCCTTGTGTTCTAAGCATTATTTGCCAACTTAACAGCAATTTTTTTTAATTTTGCCTGCCGTCTCTTGACAATAAAGTTGGTATTAAAACAAAGATTAATTCCAGGGCGTAACTCAAACAAGGGTAAGCTAGTAAGTACACTAATCTCTCGCAACGGTTACCCTTCTCAGTTTCGCTTTCACAGCCTTATCCAGGTGCAATCTATTTTTCTTCTGAAGCAAAAACAAATACACTCTGTACTCTTTCCTGTTAGTTGCTCTATATTTACATTTTATTATTCAGGGGTAATATAAACCCTTTGCAGATTGTTAATTTCACTATCAGATCTTTTAAAAGGCTAAAAAATTGTCAATAATTAAATTTTGTTTTAATTACTATTTAAAGGGCCTCGTAATAATAGAATTATTTGTCAAACAACCACTTAGATAATCAACTTTCAAAGATATGACAAGACTAAAATCACATATTTTTAAGCTAGTCCAAACGCTCCCTATTAAATGACAGCAAAGCGTGACGACTCGCATTGCACTTTTGTTTACAAAGAGATAATGAATAAAATAATAATGCAGGTTACTGTAATCGTGACGACTATTTTATCTTTACTGAAATAAAAATATATGTATATGTACCGATTAAGAAATAGATATGATCGATGCTAATGTCGGATTTAGTCAGTCCCATACAAAAAGTTGCTCATATTTATGAGTACTTTCACCAGTGGAATGGATGCCAATGTTTTTGAATTCATTCTGTATTATTTGGTGTTTGGTCACAGAATAAGTACTAGTACTAACGTACAGAACGGCCACGACCGCCCCGCAATCATTTTAAATACCGCACTTCGCTGTAGACATTACTGGAACTCGAACGAATTTTCGCGCAATTTTGCTTGATAACCACGACACGCAAGCAGCCCTACTAAACACGCACACATTCGCTCGTGTACAAACGTCATTTGCCTATGTAGTAGTAAAAGACAATGCAACTCTTCCTTTGACTGCTGGCCCAAAAAATGAAACTTGTTGTGCATAATTGAGACCGATGCCAAACGCTAGTCATATCATTCATAACAACTTTTACTATGGGGCCAAACAAATCTACCCTGGGAAAAAAAAGATATATGGTAACAAAGTTTTAAAAAAATGTAGATTTTTTGGTTTTGTTTGTTTTAAACAGGTTTTTCGTTAATCCTAATCTTACATGGGGCCCAATGAATCTATCCTAAGAAAAAAATAAGGTGTAGATTGGGTAACAAAGAGTTTAATTTTTTTGAGCCAATAGGGATGATGACTGGGTAAAAAATAAAATATATGATGCTATTTAAATAATGAAACATTATAATTGAATGTCACTTTAATTGATCAATTTTATTT
Organism: Ephestia elutella; assembly: GCA_018467065.1. Taxonomy (NCBI): domain Eukaryota; kingdom Metazoa; phylum Arthropoda; class Insecta; order Lepidoptera; family Pyralidae; genus Ephestia; species Ephestia elutella. Next base: position 15,539,244 of record CM031568.1, on the reverse strand, counting down.
ATAACAAGGTTTACTATTTTTTAGTTCTAATTAAAGTATATTGGGAATGCTTTTTGACTCCATTAAAAGTGACGTCACCGTTGAGTACTGTCATACAAGTCTTATACAAATTATTGTTTTTGACATTTTGAAAAAAGTAACTAAATTGACTTGTTGTCATCTACCCTATTGGTTGCATTGTCCTTTGCGAGCGTTTTTTGGAGTGTCCAGGGTGTGGTATGGTCAGTATGATAGTTACCTTCCGTGGCGGCGGGGTGGGTTCGTCGCGGTGCTGTCCGTTGTGCAACGCGGGCGGCGTGGGCGGCGGCTGCACCGGCCGGTGCTTCGGCACACCTGCACCTGCATACAACATTTGTATTTACTTAAAAATACTGTTATATTCCCTATTCATACAGCCAAACAAGCGGGCACATTAGTTTTTTTTTTTCACTTCTCATGCTCTAATAGTGCTTATTTGTGCAGGATATAGGCTGCACAAAATTGAGTTTTGTGCACAAGGGCATTAACGTATCTACTCATAAATGTATCTATATTAAAGCAGAGAAAATGAGCCATACAGCCAAACACAATAAGAAGTTCATAGATAAAATTTGTTATTTTATATTTACTTTAATTTATTTGCCTTATGTGTTTTTTAAGACATAAATAATATTAAAATTATTTAATTAATTTAAGAAAATTATTATTACAAAATAAGCTTCGTCAAAAAGGCTACAGAAAAATATCCGCAACATGCTTCGTCAAAAAGTCTACAGAAAAATATCCGCAACATGCTTCGTCAAAAATATTTAGTCTAATAGGCCACCCTGCATCGTACCTGGCATCGTACAAAATTAATTTAATAGTAGGCTGTATAGGTCTGCAGCCCAAGCCTAATATCAATGTCGTAAGATGTAACAAAAATGAAACGGCGGGAAACAGCTCTTGTTTTTTCGTGCGTTTATTGTTTTATTTCCTCGCAATCGAAGTGAAAAGCAGAGTTTATAACACGTCCACAAATCGATTTTTAAAAAATGGTTCGTTTTGTGCACTTGTTGTATCTACTATTCATGTTCGTTTTGCGTTGAAAAACTGATTTTTTATTTATTTACTGGCTTTTACCCGCGGCTTCGCCCGCGTTAAATTCCCACGGGAACAGTCCTTTTTCCCTATGTCCTTCTCAGTACTTTTATGTGTATGCGAAATTTCAGGAACGTTTAAATTGAAGCAAGTAAATACTTGCATGGTCAAAGCAACAGTTGCTTGCAATTATTCATAGTCGATTGTTGCACTGCAGTTATTGCTCTTGTATGTACAAGAAACTTGTACCGTCTAAATGGGCCTTTATTTACCGTGCAGCGGGTGCGGCGGCGGGTGCGGTAACGTGTGCGGTGCGTGCATTGCGGCGGGCGGGAGCGGCGCTATACGCTTCTTGAGGCTGCCGATGTTATCTGAGGGTAAAGGGAATATTTTTACGGTTCTTCTATACATGTTTAGATGAAGTACAGTCCGATTAGAATCTAAACTTGGGTTGGGCTGTAACAACTTCACTCTGGTCTCTTTGACAAAAGTATATATGTATATTTACATGTAGTGAAGTTTCGAATGGTTTGAAATCTTCGAGCAACAAGGACTTCCGCGCGCGGCCCGGAAGGGAGGCGCCATAGATGTCTTTCCCCTCTGGCAAAGCTTAGGTCCAGGTGGACTTGAGCGTTTATAAAAACTGTTTGCATTCGGACTTTTCGCTAGACAGAATCCATCAGTCAGTGTGAATGACACATAGGCCGCAATACAAAAAATTCCGAATTGTTCAATTTTGTGCTGCAAAAAGAGGTCTGGGACATCTATTTTACAGAAAGATGGTGTTACATTTCTCTAGTAAGTAAATTCTTATCATATGATTATAAATTAAACAAAAATTCATACATTTTATTATAACGTCATTGTTGGATTTGTTTACCAACATCAGTCCGGTCGCCTATAGAAACACGGATTTGTCGAGTGATAATTCCGTCTAACATCTAGATTTAGTGATGTTACTTTGCTTACATTGTGTGTTGTAGTCCTGTATCGATAAACTGTGATAGGTATAGTTTTAAATTGTTGTATGTTGTAACGTGTATTTTCTTATTTTTTTACAGCTTTCCTAAAAATACCTACTTAGAGATGTATGGAAAAACTTGTGCAACAACTAGCAAACCTGGGATGCCAAAAAGACAAGTCCCGTTTGTTTAGCTCATTATAAGGCATCTGATTTCCACGAATGGTGTAAGTCAGCTCGGATGAACAAGGCAGTGATGTGTCAGAGAAAATCACTAGAGATAGTTAAGTTATATTTAGATAATTTAATTTTTATAAGTATTCCTTTCTTGTCTTTGTGGTATTTAACTAATAAACGTGATAACTGTGCAACTCTTGATTTTATTTATTACTAGCTTTCGCCTGCATGTGGATTTCCCACGGGAACAGTGCTCTTTCCCGAGATGAAAGGTATCCTATGTCCTTCTCCGTATTTCCAGCTATGTGTATGCGAAAATTCAAGAAGATTGTTTCAGTAGATAAAGTGTTTAAAAAGGAACAAACAAACAAACTCACTTTCGCATCCATACTAATATTATAAATGCGAAAGTTTGGATGTGAGTTTGTGAGTTTGTGAATTTGTGAGTTTGTGAGTTTGTGAGTTTGTGAGTTTGTGAGTTTGTGAGGATGTTTGTTACTCAATCACGCAAAATCTACTGGACGGATTTCGATGAAATTTGGTACAGAGGTAGATAATGACCTGGAATAGCACATAGGCTACTTTTTTATCCCGGGAAAAAGCACTGTTCCCGTGGGAAATTCACGCGGGCGAAGCCGCGGGCAAAAGCTAGTTTATAATATATAGTTAGGATTATGCTAATTCTGCGAAGTGCACACTCTGCGAAGTGCACCAATTGCGAAATCCACCTTTTGTTCGAGTGTACGTTTTGCGAAGTGCACATTCTTCGTCAGACCCACAGATAGAACCATTAGTATATAAAAAATGCAAATTACTGCTTGCTAACATACCCGGGGCTCTAGAGCCCCGGGTATGTCATTCGTAAGAACGTATCCATACCTCCTTAGCAATAAATATTATAAATGCGAAGTAATACTGTTATACTCACGGCTAAACCACCCCACATATTTTATGAAAGCTATTGATTATATAGTTGAAGGCCCGAGAAATTCGATAATTTATAATTCATCGATAATGCAGAATTACATTTTTGCCATTCACTATTGAAAACAAAGTCAAAAATATGTTAATGTGTGTTCTGTCTTATATTCGTACACAAAAATCTGACGGGTGGTGACAGATTTGTCAATGTATTGTTTTATTTTTCATATGTGGTGTCGTAATTTGTCGTAATTACAGATTTTCATTATGTATGTGTGTACCGAACAGCGCTTGCGTGAATTTCCCTCCCCCCGCAAAAAATGCCAGAAAGATTTGAATGAAAACATGTCGCTATGGCTTCTCCCTCCGTAAGGAGTCCGTGTTGCTCTATGTTTGAAATGGTTTTGAATGACAAGCTGACAACTTAACAAAATAACAAAAACCGATAGAATTCAAATTTCATAGTATCGTCAGTATTGTTTTGGATTTATGGTTACTTAACAAAAAAATAAAAATAAACAGATCTTACAGAAACACTTTTTGTTCGTTTGTCTGTACCTATTTCCTAGTAACGCTTCGGAAAGAGAATGAAATAGGGTATTTGACTGTTTTTGAAAACCTATCTAAAATTGTTCTTTACGTTATCAGAAAACTAACGATATATATATTTTTGATTATTTTTCAGTATTTACATATAAAATCAATGAAAAAGTTCAAAATAATCATATTACCGCTTAAAAGCTCAATATGTTACAATGAGAACCCCGTGACGTATTATAGGCACTCATCACTAAAAGCCGTTCTGTCTTACGTACACTAATATCACTTCCTTGTTTTCATAACAAGATTTTCAATAGAATGCGATGTAATTGAAATGTCAATGTGAGCAACAAAACTAATTAACAATGTAAGTTGCTAATGGCAATGGTGTAAAGGATCCAGATATAGTCTCACAATTTTTCTAAAATAACGGTGCGACTTTTACAGTGCGAAACGGAACATGGAATTGACACTTGACTGATTTGACTACCTAACTACGTCATTGAAAATGGCGGAGCGTTTCATATCACGTGGTCAAGGGCTTGAAATAAATGACTTTATAATTAGTTTATTAACATAATCATTGCTTCTTTTGACAATTAAAATTAACCAAAAATTAAAGAAAATTATTGTCTTTAAGGATACTTATAGAATTACTCATATTTTTAATACTGTCAAATGCCCTATTGTCTAGAATTAAGCGCCTTCGGTTTAATTAGTCAGACCTAATGTATCCCGTGTTTTGATCTTATAGAAACATTAGGAGAAGAATAAGAATTCTTCTAACCGAAAATACATCACGAAAATCACCAAAAGTAATTTTTTAAATTAAACTTTTGACTATCTATCAAATGATACCAACGAGACATATACTCACAAACATTAGGTTTTCTAATTTGCGCAGCGGGCGCATAGTGTAAGGAATCACAGGTTGAAGACCTCGAACGCAATACAGGAGAATCGCCCCCACTATTGGTAGCGCTGGTAATCGTCCGGTCGGTGCCAGTAATCGTCCGGTCGCTGCCGGTAATCGTCCGATCGCTGCCGGTAATCGTTCGGTCGCTGCCGGCGAGAATTCTCTCATTACCGGTGATAGTCCCGACGGCGCCGCCGGCATAAGATGGCGGCCGCGACCGAGGACATTTCTTTTCAGGTGTGACGCTGCCGTTTTGCTGGAATATTAGTTGTTACTGTAGAAAAACTTCCAGCGTAATAATAAGCATCAATTTTTGGATCACGATAATAGAAACCTACCCTTTCATCAATAACAGTGTCATCATCAGAAAAGTCCGTAGAACCGTCGTCATGAGATAGATTCCAGTCTATGTTTATATTCTCGAATATACTCTTCTCTCTTTTATCAACACTCTCCAACTGAAAGAATATCAGAATAAAAGACTTCACTAGAACAAAATCAAATACACATGTAGATTTACAAACGTTAGCGATTAAAATTGATCAATTTAAGAAACCTACATTCAGTACGATGGGACTGACATATATCTGTCAAGATAAAAGCCCCTAAAGCATTAGATAAAAAAAGAAACTACCAATATCATCAATATACATAATATTTTTTACCCTTAAATACCAATATACATTTTATTTTTACCCCGGCATGAACCCTATTCCACTCACCAACTCCTGACAGGCGTGATGTCCAATCTGCTTAGCGATCTGCAAGGCGGTCCGCCCGCTGCCGTCCTTCAGCGTCCAATCAGCGCCGGCCTTGAGCAGCAGCTTCATAGGCTCTGTCCTGTCCGTCGCCGCGCACAGATGTAAGGCGGTCATGCCTGAGGCGGTGGGTTTATCGAGGAGCTGGGAGCCGCCGTTCTGGATGAGGAAGTCGACTATGTGAAGGCTGGAGCCGTCGCCGAGCTCCCGGGCTATGGCGAGGTGTAGAGCAGTTTCGCCACAGTCCTGGAAGACATAGAAGGAAATTGTTCTATTAATAAATCATACTTAAAAAGTCAAATATAAATATTATGTAAGTTTTGTGTAGATCATAGACAGAAAAGAAATCATTCTTAATTTAACTTTATGGTGCAGATTAATTTAGTAATTTTGACAATAGTTTCTAGAAAAATAATATCAAGTATTTCCAAAATTTCAGCCAAGAGAAAGTCCACCATGCAGCATGCATGGTGGACTTTCTCTGGGCTAAAATTTTGGAAAAAATCCACCATGCATGCATATGACGATTATAAAATGAATTAAATTATTAGCGACACGCCCCTGCTTCGCACGAGTATTATGTACTAAGAAACTATCAAAATGAGTTGCGTAGTTCAAAAGATCTAAGCGTACAAGTAAACGCGGAAGCAACTTTAGTTAAACCATGTCGTAGTGTATTTTTCTTTGACCATGTTTTGACAAAAAACATGTGAAAACAAATTCAAGCAATTTAAAATTCACTCACCGAGCACGGAAGCGGAGCCGCCAATTCCGCGCCCTCAGCGTACGCTTGCAGCAAATTCTGTAAATGTCCGTTGTTTACGGCGTGCTCCACTTCGGACAACCTCTCCGCGGCGTCACAACATGTCTGCGCTGCGTATGCTCGGTAGACGTATTTCTCCCTTATAAACCTTAGACGTTCTTCCTGAAATGATATAAAATAGGTCAATTCATTTGTGATATGATCAATGATCATGTCCAAGCAGCTAGTTCAGATGATCATATTTCAGATGAATTATCATAATTAGCGCGTCTGGCATGTTTGCGGAAAGGAGAGTGGACGATTTCTTGGCCATAATGCGAAAAAAGATAGCCTCCTTATTGCAAAGACTTCGAGGTAGCTCCAGTATCATTCTGAGAGCTCTCGTGGACAGGTATGACTCACCCTTTTAAAACATTGTGGATGGATACTATCTGATGTCTACCAACAATAAGTTTAGATATAGGAATCTCATTTTTGTTAGAAATCTGTACTAACCGTTGGGCGCATAAAGTTAAAAAAGATTTTAGTTCCTTACATAGTGCTCTCCGGAGTAAGTTTCTCCCTATCATCGAGGGTGTTCTCCATGATCTCGTTGAACATCTGGTTGCCCATGTGCCGCGCGACCAGCAGCTGCGAGGTGCTCAGCCGGTCCAGCGTCAGCGACTGTATCCGCGATATGTGCACGCCGAGCTCCCGGTGGCTGCCCGAGCATTATATGCAGACTATGACGCCGAAATTTGTTGAAAGCCAGGTGGGATCTGTAATAATAAATAAATAAAGGTAACTAAGACCCACAAATATAAGTAAACAACTTAAAACTATGTTTGTACTTAATAGCTAATTTGGACTTGGTCCTCTCCGTCAGTGCCCACATCATCGGACACTGAGGGTCACTTGCCACCGCCATCAAGATGCTGTTGCTGCTTCCACGCACTCTGTGAAGCAGAGATGCAGACTTTTTACGCCAGAGTGCGTCGAAACAATACGTGTAAACAACCATGCGTGTAATACACATACAAGGGTCAATAAGTCCACGCGAAAGAAGTCGCGGGCAACAGCTAGTAAGTATATTTTTTTAACAAGCCTTTATGTGATATGTAAAATAAGGCCCATGTTTTTGTTAAAGCACGTCGTTATAAACACAGTTGAAAACAATTTGTTTTTGAACTTGGTAATTTTTTACTGATATGTCGGTCTCTAAATAATAAGAACATTTTCTATAGGAATAGAACAATAAAAAAATATATATTCTAACTTAATGTCTTTATTAAGATGTACGGTAAAAAAAATCACATAAGTAGGTACCTAATATTTAAATATATACTGCTTCAAAATAATCTAAATATATAATGATAGTACGAGGAAAATCTATTTAAACTGTTTTATAAACACAGAAAAGGAAGTGCTATTCATGTTGGATGAGGTGCGGAGTAGTGACCAAGTGGTGGTCAAGGTTAAACCGCCGCTGTTAACACATTAGGCGTTAAAGGTAGGTCAAACGTATACAAACACCGCTAGATTCGATTACAATACTGAGCTCCAGAGTAAAATAAAAATAAACAATTCAGTGGGAATTCGAAAAACAGACGGCTTGCGTTTTGCAAGTAAAATAAACATGCTGATAGACAAAGCACAGTGAGAGACCAAACAGAAGTAGTTACTCAAGGTTCACAAAGAAAGGAATTTAAAATTTTAACACATTTCGGCCGCCACGCCGTCACAGACTAATGGAAATGCTATTTATTTTTCAGAACATCAATGTTTTTCGCCAGTCACAGACATTTGATCGTTGGAAAATGTTTCCTTGGTTTTTGAATTGAAATAACCCTCGGAAGAAGCCAATAGTCAAGAAAGACATGACAAAAATAATAGTGATTAAGAAGAATCTTCTATATATATATATAAATCAAAGGTGACTGACTGACTGACATAGTGATATATCAACGCACAGCCCAAACCACTGGACGGATCGGGCTGAAATTTGGCATGCAGGTAGATGTTATGATGTAGGCATCCGCTAAGAAAGGATAAACGCGAGCGAAGCCGTGGGCGCCAGCTGGAACTATATTGTATTATACTATATTACATGCTATGTAATTAAGCAAAAGTTTGAAACCCATAGATAACCAACCATTAGTCGAGCCACAATCGGCGCACACTTGGTTCCCAGGCATGGCCCGAACAGCCCTGATGATAGACCGCTGCAGATCCAAGAACAACTAGCCCGAATCATTGCTTTCGCCCGCTTGCTGATGAAACGCTCTCATCAGAGTCCTCTCTTTACAACTGACTCACCATTAGTCGAGCCACAATCGGCGCACACTTGGTTCCCAGGCATGGCCCGAACAGCCCTGATGATGGACTGCTGTAGATCCAAGAGCGAGTGGCCCGAGTCGTTGCTTTCCCCCGCTTGCTGATGAAACGCCCTCATCAGAGCCCCCTCTTTACAGTTGATGAGGACTGCCATACAAAAGACAACTGACTCACCATTAGTCGAGCCACAATCGGCGCACACTTGGTTCCCTGGCATGGCCCGAACAGCCCTAATGATGGACCGCTGCAGATCCAAGAGCGAGTGGCCCGAGTCGTTGCTTTCCCCCGCTTGCTGATGAAACGCCCTCATCAGAGCCCCCTCTTTACAGTTGATGAGGACTGCCATACAAAAGACAACTGACTCACCATTAGTCGAGCCACAATCGGCGCACACTTGGTTCCCTGGCATGGCCCGAACAGCCCTGATGATGGACCGCTGCAGATCCAAGAGCGAGTGGCCCGAGTCGTTGCTTTCCCCCGCATGCTGATGAAACGCCCTCATCAGAGCCCTCTTTACAGTTGATGAGGACTGACGTCCAAGCTCGCTGTTCGTTTTCGTCTTCGGCTTGGAAGTGGTAAGTACGGTTATCTGAAATTTTAAAGTTAGTTGTATTGGAGAAGTGACAATTAATATGCCGAAAAAGTATTATAGGATACTAGCTACGCCCCGGGGCTTCGCTCCTGTAGGAATTTCGACAACAAGTACCCTATGTGCTATTCCCGGTATTTTTCTACCCGTACACCAAATTTCATGGAAATCCGTCCAGTAGATTTTGCGTGATTGAGTAACAAAATCCTCACAAACTCACATCGAAACTTTCGCATTTATAATATTATATAATTAGGATATATTAGGATTATAAAAAGGATGCTTAGGTAACTATAATTTTAGTTATCAATAAATACTATGAACGTAAACGAATTATTAAGCTCCATCTCTGTTATTTAAAAAGTTATACGCCCATGTGTAATAACTACTTATTGTCTCGAGAGAGTTGTTTCGAACTTTACTAACGTATTTGTAGTGGAAGCCCCGGGACAATATTCAATAATAAATGAATGGCTAATAGGAAAAGTTCGATATATTGAAACTAGTAGACTTTCCGCCTTATATTTTCTTTGTACTCTATATAATATTTCAATGATTTTTTTTTTTATTTATTTATCGAAAATATAGTCTTGAATTATTAGGTACTTATGATTGCCTGTTCCTGTCGATTTACAGGAATGAGCATATCCCCCCAAATCTTGTTACAAATATATCTAGTTTCAGATGTGTTTCTTCCCATCTTCATTACGAAAGATTCTATGCACGGTTTTCTATTTAGAATCTTTCGTATGCGATATTCAGAAGAAGATAAGGCAGACTTATCTGTACTTACATGAGACTAGATCGAACGCCCTCTTATCATCGGTTGCTACTTTAATCTGGCACGTGAGGAGGTTCACCCTCGCCGGTGGTTTATTCTCGTCTGCATGGAAGATATCTAGGAATCCCTCAGCTGTCACCCTACACCGCCGTTTCTGCCACACCCTGCGGACCTTCCCCTCTGACTTCTTGAGGAGGTAACCGCTGCGAGTCACCCCGTGCTGCTTGTCTCCTTGGAGTTGGTGAAGGGAGTACCCGCCCACTGATGACGCCACCTGCAAATGCCACATTTTTTGTGACAACTAAATCAAAACATAACACAGGTTTATTTACCTGAAATATCAATATAAGGTATCTTTGAAATTTAACTGTTATATTACCTCTGTCTTGCGGCGCGGCCGCTCTCAACATATTCCTCAGTTCGAGCAGCCGCCGCCTCTCGTCGTCCTGTTGCTGCCTTATCTTCTGCAGCTGCACACTCAAATCAGCCACATAAACACCGAAATGTTCAATCGTCTTCAGTCCATCTTGGAAGTAATTCGTCTGCGCATGGTAATACTCCACCAAATGCTGTAATAACTCGATGCCCTTCTTGGTTTTGATCTCGTTAAACTTTATCAGGTACTAGAACAACAAAAACATTCACTCATAATCATAGTTGAACACTTGAAAAACGGAATGGAGCCGGTCACGTGCAGGGAGCAATCAGACAGGGCGACGCCGAAAACTGCGCGTGGGCATGCCTCTTATTACTTCATCAGACCTAATGGAACGCCGAGAAGCGTCCAGTTACGACTGAAGACGTGCTGAATTATCGGTGCCCTTCCGCGAGTTAAAATTACGCTACATGACGCACGAATACGCGCTTCCACGACATAGTGGATCCAGATTTGTCTCAGTTGTGCAATAATAATAAGCCGGGGTGCGCGACCTTGCTCAACTTTCTTGGCGGCCCGCCGGCGAAGCATCTGTTTAATTAGTCGATATTGTTATTGTTTCCAAATTTATGGAAATGCGTTCAGGAGTGAGAATAAGAAAAAGTTTATTAATATCAATGTTTTATTATTAGATCGATCAGGTGCGTGCAGGTTATTTTCCGTCGGTGGGCTAACGAGTTGAGAGAGCGTGGGTAGTAGTGGGTCTGACTGAGTGTTCGTGTTAGCACGGAGCGAGACTTGGAACAAAGCGACGAGGGTCACAGCCGGCTGCGGCCCTGCGCGGCGCAAGGCCGGTCGTCGCCCTGACGCGCGCCACCGTGGTACCGCACTGGCCATAGGGCTTCAAGCTTTCCTTTTTATTTTTGTACCATTGGACAATGACCTCACTGAGATTTCTGCAGCCGACTCCGAAGGCGAAGATTTTATCTTTAAAAATAAAGAACTTGGATTCTTTTCTGTAAAAATAATCTAGACACTTTTGACGATTGGCGTATGAAATGATGATAGAACGAAGAGCTTTTCATTCCATAGTCCGTAAATATAATTTTTAGCAAAACACGAACAAACGTGATGATGGAATCACGACTGGTCAGCCCTCAAAGCTCGCGATTGGAACAGTATTCGTCAATTGTACACAGTAAATTAACAAAGGCTTCGGAATTTTACTTAGCAAATAGCGTTGGATAGAATAGAGAAAAAAATATTTACGTAATGTTTGCATTACTCGATACTATACAAATAGTATTCAACGCATATAATATACGCATAAAATAAATGCAAAAGTACATTGTTCTGCTGTATTTTTCTGTTATGTATGAATCAAAACAGTGTAACCACAAGTCTGCAGGGATAAATTTACGATCGAGCTAAACAAGCTCTATAGATAAATACATATAGGTATGTTTGGCATAAATAGGGTAAGTATTAGTAAACAACTCAACCATTTATCATTCAGTGGCAAAATTATGTCATATTTGATATACAATAGAACCCAAATAAGACTGTTGTGACGGATCCGATCTGGGAACAGTTCATTTGGCTAACCATCTGCACTCTTTATACAGACAGACGAATTGTGTAACACGACCGTGAACCGATTGCCATTTGGCTAGGACTCCGTCCATAAAATATATAATAGCAAGTATGTATTTGGCACCGTCGAATACTTGGACCACACTTGGATCCAAATGCACAAGTCGTGTAGTTACTTGACTTTTACACAGGCATTTACCAAGACTAGACTATAGACATTTCCATTTATATTTTACGAGTCGCGCCCTGGGGCTTCGCTCCCGTGGGAATTTCAGGAAAAATGAACCTTATATGCTACTCCCGGTATTTTTCTATCGTCTCATCGAAATCCGTTCAGTAGATTTTGCGTGATTGAGTAACAAACATCCTACAAACTCACATCCAAACTTTTGAATTTGTAATATTAGTAAGATACAACTGTTAAATAGTATGTTTTTTTACAACTTGCTTATGTGAATAGATATTTCGCACATGCGAGTGTGGCATACTCCTTTATTAAGCCTAAATCTCGTACTAGAGTAGGTACTAGAGAAACAAATAGCGCAAAAAAAATCAGATTCAAAATTAGTAACAACATGGTCACGTAAAAGAAGTTAAGTGCTTTGAAAGTCTTCGGTTTGTTGCAGAACACTTACTACTTATATCTAATCTTTTTGAAGCATGACTAAAAATAAATCCGCATTTTTTATTTGCCAATTGAACCATGAATATTTTGTTTGACATGAAATTAAATACTTGCTCGAATTCAGTTTTGGAGGCCGTCCGCATATTAGAACGTTGTCATTTATATTCAAGTCTATATTGGAATTTTACAATTTGCTGTATTATATGGCGATGTTGTCTCGTGTATCTGGCACATAGAGCCCATTATCAAAAATAACTAACAGTAAACCAGTGTCACTGCCAACGTACTTGCGACCTTTCGCATTGTTTAGTAGCGTGGATTGTGTGCAAATAACGGCTTGTCGGCTACATTACTGAAAAAGGAGAGTACAGAAGAAAAACTAAGCACTAGGATAGACAAAGCCTAGTTCCTTTATATTCATATCTAAATAATAATATGACCAATGAGTAGAATGTGTGTTTTTGGCAGTTTTTAGCCTGATGCATAGGTACTCGTAATTTACATAATTAGTTAATTGATAGATCATCCTCTACTTACACTTTTAAATCCAATTTTTTTTTATGTAAACTTCGCAAAATGTGCAGTCCTCAAAATGTGAACTTATGGAACGTGTTATGAAGTAAAATAACAGGTTTTATAGATAAAGTTTAGATATATATTTATAATAATAAAAAATACAAGTAGAGTTTTTAAAAAACACTTGAAGATGAACGGTACGGATGAACGGCACAGGGGTAAGGGGTAACAGATCGAACTCGGGCAGCACAGCAGGCACGGCAGGCAGGTAATAAGTGCCTTGTCTATGACTGACGACACAGCGGCACGGCAGTAAGATAAAGGGTGCCTTGTCGACGACTGACGACACAGCAGGCACGGCAGGCAGATAGTGGACGCCTGGCAGACGTCTGATGACAGAGCAGGAACGGCTGGGCAGGTAATGGATGCCTGATACCCGGCTTCAGTCCAACAGGTCCACAGCAACTTCCTCGTTTCTTCTGGAGGTTTTAGTTTTCTTGTTATTTACGTCGCGAAGGCTTGCAGGGTCCCGGGGTCAGCAGGCCCCGGGACAAGACCTTTAATTTCGCTCCGCGCTCCGATTTCTCGGAGAAGTGAAGACTGACCCGTTCTGACATTCAGCGTCTTTATATAGGCCTCGATTTAGAATTTCGTATTGCTTCATAATTTTCAAATAAAATACGAAATTAGAACATTTGCGAAAAAGGTATACATAGAAATTTATAGAATTTTAGAAAAATAAAATCTGACATGCGACAACGCTTGACAATCATAATTGTTTACAATGAAAAAACGCAAGTAAAAATTTACACAATTTAAAGAATTAAGTATAAAAAAGTGGAAATAAACACGAAATATATATTGGGAAAACCAAAATAACATAAAATAACCAAAAATGAAGATATAGCGGTAAGTTTAAAGAAATATTCCCTAGCAACGTAGAAATTTTACTACAGAAAGTGTAAAAAAGAACATTTTGAGCTAAATAAGTAATTATAATAGTAAAAATAGACAAGAATAAAAGTTAAATAAACATGAATACACTACATTTCCCCCAAAACCCCTGAAAATTTTAACACTAGGTGAAAATTTTGAAGGTTAATAGACAACACTTTCATACCAGCCTATCATACCAAATCTTTCATATTACAATAAACCTTTCATACTAAAAATCGATCAAACTTAGGGGTAGGGCTCACAGTCAATGGCTCCTACTCCAAGATAAGTACCTGCCTAGTAGTACTACGTAACAATTGGCTTATTTAAGGAGTTGTAATCCGCTCACGCTGAAATCCCATTGATGATGAATGATATATGAATATGATATGACTGAAGGCTTATTTTATGAGTAGTCAGCCGCTCATTAGAAAGAAAGTAATGTAATAAAGATATGATGAAAATATATACAGGAAATAATGAATGTATGTAAGTATAGTAGTATTTCTTAGGTATAACAAGGGCTTATTTTATGAGTTGTCAACCGCTCAAAGAAAGAAATAAATAAAGAGTACGCAACGCAAACTTGCGTAAAGAGAGTAGTGCACATTAAGTAATGCAAGGTAAAGACTCAACACAAGATTGTGTAGAGAGATGTAGAAGAACATTTTTAGTTTAGTTCTTTAGAGGCTTAAGAGCCGATGATAACAATGAAAATGATAGGAAATGAGAAAATGCCAAAAATGTAACTAGTAAATGAAGATGGGAACAAACAAAAAATAAAGTATATACATTAGTCAAGTAAAAGTAAAATTAAAATAAATTCTAAGTCTTGATATCCTTAATGTGCCATTTTGCACGAGAACCGCTAGCGTCCTCAAGGATATATACCAGTGGAGAGAGTTTTTGTATAACTTTACACCGAACGAATTTAGGAGCTAATTTGGCACTAAAGTAAGAACCGGCATTACTGAGCACATAGTTCTTACGCCAAACATAATCGTCGACATTAAATTCTTTTATAGTATGTCGTAAATTATATCGAACACTATTTTTAGTATGGGAGTCAAATAGAGCTACTTGTACTTTGTCAAAAATTGTCGCAAGTAATCCTATATTAGTAGCATAAATATCACGAGGTAAGAAAGTAAATACGTCAAGGTTATTCGTAGGAGTATAAACAGAACCACAGCTGATAGTTTCCCTGCCAAAAACTAGAAATGCTGGGGAATAACCCGTTACTGCATTAACTGTACTGTTCATAGCATATTGGATTTTTGGAAGAAAAATATCCCAGGATCTATGATCATCACCTACAAGAGACGCTAAAGCCGTAACAATAGTTCTGTTATACCTTTCAGTGGGATTGACTTGCGGGCAATAATGAGGTGAATAAAAGATAAAAAGGTATTTTATAGTTATCCAGAAGTTTTTTGAATTCTCTAGATTGAAATTGAGAACCATTGTCCATAATAATAGTTTGAGGTACACCATGTATAAGAAATACAAAGTTTTCTAGGTATTCGATAATATCTTTAGCGATAGCACGTTTAAGGGGAAAGATTAAAGTATATTTAGAAAAACAACAATTCACAACTAGGATGTGTTGATTGCGTTTTCTTGTCATGGGAAGAGGACCCATTAAATCAAGAGAAATACATTGGAAGGGTCTTGAGCAAACTTTAGGTTTACCCATGGGACCATAAGGTGAATGATTAGGATGCTTATAAGCAAGACAAGACTCACATTCACTTATTAATTGAGCAATGTCTTTGAACATTCCTGTCCAATAATATAAAAAAGAAAGTTTTTTATAGGTTTTAAAAATTCCAAGGTGAGGTTCACCAGGCAAACCATGATTACTTTTAATCAGATTTTCTCTATCACCAGGATGAGGAACTTCTTTCCATACGAAGTCATCCGTTATAGTATGAAGGGAACGAGAAAGACGATAAAGCTTATTGTCCTTAATAGTATAGTTTGGAAAACTATCAGGATTGTTTTGACAGCCTTGTAAAACTTTATTATACTGTTCTTCCACCGTTAAAACTGAAACATTTAAGTTAGTTTTATTATCCGATAGATTTTTTGAACGAGATAACAAATCCGGTACTACATTTTCTTTACCTTTTTTATGTTTTAGAATGAAGTTAAAAGAAGATAGACGTACAGTCCATCGAGCAAGTCTGCCAGAAGGATTTGACAGATTTAGAAACCACTTTAGAGCAGCATGATCCGTGTAAATGACAAATTGTCTGCCATTGTCTAAATAACAACGCCAATGTTCGAGAGCAGTGATAACAGCAAGGGTTTCTCTCTCTGTAGTAGAATAGTTTTGTTCATTTTTATTAAGAGATTTACTCATATAAGCTATGACAACTTCTTTGTCTTCTTTTATTTGAGTAAGCATAGCTCCTATACCAAAATTTGATGCATCAGTGTGCACTGAAAAAGGGAGATTGAAATCAGGACAAGAAAGTACTGGTGTAGTTACTAAAGCTTCTTTTAATTTCAGGAAAGCTTGATTAGCTTCAGAGTTCCAAATAAATTTAGCAGCATTTTTACCACCACTATTTAGTTTATTAAGCGGAGCAGCAATAGTGCTAAAATTAGGAATAAATCGACGGAACCAGCTACATGTTCCTAAAAATCGACGGACTTCTTTACGAGAAGATGGAATAGGGTATTCAAGAATAGAATCAATTTTTTTAGGATCAGCACAAAGACCGTGTTCATTTACCACGTAACCTAAGTATTTTAATTCGTTTTTAAAGAATACACTCTTTTCAAAGTTAATAGTTAGACCGGCATAAGATAGTTTTTCAAATACTTTGATTAGAAGCGATATATGTTCCTCGAATGATTCGCTAATAATAACGATATCATCAAGATAACAAAAGACTTTATTATCAAATTCAGGAGTAAATAACGTATCCATAAGACGCTGTTGAGTAGCTGGAGCATTAGTTAGTCCGAAGGGCATGACAACAAATCTGTACATTCCTCTACCAGGCACATAAAATGCTGTTTTATCTCTGTCAGCAGGATTTAGGGAATTTCCCAAAAAGCTTTAGCAATATCAATGCTAGAAAGGTATTTAGCATTTTTTAAATGATCCAATATTTCATTGATTAAAGGAAGACTATAAGCGTCTTTGCGAGTAACGGAGTTTAGTTTTCTGCTATCGACGCAGAATCGCCATTCGCCATTCTTTTTAGGGGTTATTAAAACGGGAGATAACCAAGGACTCTCACATTTTTCAATAACTTTCCATTCAAGCATCTTATCAACCTCGTTGATTAGCGCAAGTTGTTTTACAGGAGAAAGTCTATACGAGCGTTGTTTAATGGGAGGATTATCGCCAGTATCGATTTTATGACAAATTAGGTTAGTTCGACCTAACTCACCCTTTTCTTCAAAAGAAATACTTTTAAAACGATTAATGATATCATCAGCGATATCCTTCTGAGATTTAGAAAGATAATCGTAAGGTAAAATTTTTTTATCGTCTGAAATTACAAGACAATTATTATTAAATATTTTAGAAAATAAGTTAGGTACTAAGTTAAACTTTTTCCAAAAATCTACCCCAAGGATTAGTGAGGGAGTTATTTCTGGGAAAACGAAAGCTCTAATTAAGTGAGTTTGACCATTAAAAGTAATAGGAAGATCAAAGTGACCTAGAGATTTGAGTTTATGATTATTAGCAGTAGACACAACAACCGACTTAGACTTGGATAACGAGAAACCCAATTTCAGAATTTCAAGATGTGAATTTTTTCCTAAAATAGTTAAAGAACTGCCACTATCTAAAAGTCCTTGATAATGAAACATTATCAATTGATACATTGATAAAAGGACGATTAGAATCCTTTTCATTCTCATAGAGAACAGAAGAAGTTCTATAACAGAGGAAAAAGTTTTTTATTGTTAATAACCAATCATTCCAATCTTTATGATTAAATTTATTATCCAAGTCACATTTTAGTTTTTTGAATTAGTTGAAGATTTGCCTGCATTGCATTTAGGGCAATCAGGAGTTTTAACATCTTTTGTACCACATTTAAAACATATTAAAAATCTAGGTTGAGGACATTCGTTAAGAGAATGACCATTGGTACGACAGCGTACGCAATAGATATTAGGGTTAGGAGATACACTAGCAGACTTATTAATTGTATTTACAGATTGCTTCGATTGAGGCTGAGAGTTATTTTTATTAAAGTAAGTATGTTTTTGAAACTGAGACTGAAAATTATTTTTGTTGAAGAATTGTTTAGCATTCGAAGTAGAAGGGGAAGGTAATTTATAATTAAATTCTGAGCTAAAAGAATTATTTTCATTATCAGGTTCCTTAAAGTTTTTATCTCTATCTAGAATTTTCTCATAACTTTGACAGGTATTGATCAAAGAAACGACAGAGTCAACATCTTTTAAGGCTACGAACATCGAATAACAAGGTCTTATGTTCCTTAGTAAAATTTCGAGTTTCTCAGACTCGGAAAGTTTTTTGGTAAGACGTGAGAACATACCGAACATAATTGAGATATAAATTACAATGGGTTCATTGTCACCTTGGGTTCGATTCCTGATGGCATTTAGTAGTTTATAGTCGTAGTCAGGTTCACCGAAGTCTCTTATCAAAAGATTAGTAACTTCGTCCCAAGTTAAATTACAATTTAGTTCTTTTTGAAATCTAAACCAATGTAAAGCATTGTCAGTAAAAATTTCGAAAGCTTTGTTTAGAAGTTTCTCTTTCGAAATATTTCGAGAAATACGAAATTCTTCTATTTTTTGAAGAAAAGATTTCGGACAGGTTTTACCATCATAGCAAATTTTTTTAGGTCGTTTAAGGAAGAAGGAAGTACCAAATTTTGTAGGATTTCAGGATTGAAACTACTGAGAACAGAAGAAGAAGATTGAGGAAGAGGTGAAGTTGTTATTTGAGGAAGGGGTGGAGTGGGCGTGGAAACATTTTGCTCTGCGTTCAGAAAAGTAAAAGGTTCAAATCGTTTTTCAAGTTCGACAAATTTATCTTTGAGGACATCAAATTCTTCTTTTTTTATCATTGTGTAAATCTAAATCAATTCTATCTAAGCGATAGTGTAGATGATTTAAATAAGTCTCTATTTTAGGGAGAATTTTTGAGTTACCCGACTCAAGTGAGACTAATTTTAATTCAGTGTAAGTTAATGTAGCTTCAATCCCGTTGAGATCATCCTCAATTTGCAAAGGAGAATCTATAATGTCATCGCTCAATATAGATTGCGTAAGCGAAACGACTTGTTTTTTTAATTGAGGGAGCTTATCAGCTGGTTCCTCCAGTCTAACCTTGACTTCGTATTCTAACTCGGCTTTATTGAGCAGACTATATGCAATTGGACGAGACATTTTTAGTAGAAGTTTAGGAGTACTTGTACAAAGTAAAGTACCTAAGTATAGTACCTTAGTTTAGTAAAGAGTTAAAGTCAAGTTATAGAGTCTAAGTCCAAGTCAAGTTAGTCAATAAAATAAATATTTATTGAATAAATATTGAGTATTAATGAGTTCAATGTGAAAAAGAGACCAGTGTGAAGTTAATTTAGTGTTTAAGGTCGAGAATCTAAGCCAAAATTAAGAGAACGTGTAGGTGTGTTTTTTAGAATTTAGAGGAGTGACAGAGCCAAAAGATGCGATGGGCGCCAACTGTTATGAAGTAAAATAACAGGTTTTATAGATAAAGTTTAGATATATATTTATAATAATAAAAAATACAAGTAGAGTTTTTAAAAAAACACTTGAAGATGAACGGTACGGATGAACGGCACAGGGGTAAGGGGTAACAGATCGAACTCGGGCAGCACAGCAGGCACGGCAGGCAGGTAATAAAGTGCCTTGTCTATGACTGACGACACAGCGGGCACGGCAGTAAGATAAAGGGTGCCTTGTCGACGACTGACGACACAGCAGGCACGGCAGGCAGATAGTGGACGCCTGGCAGACGTCTGATGACAGAGCAGGAACGGCTGGGCAGGTAATGGATGCCTGATACCCGGCTTCAGTCCAACAGGTCCACAGCAACTTCCTCGTTTCTTCTGGAGGTTTTAGTTTTTCTTGTTATTTACGTCGCGAAGGCTTGCAGGGTCCCGGGGTCAGCAGGCCCCGGGACAAGACCTTTAATTTCGCTCCGCGCTCCGATTTCTCGGAGAAGTGAAGACTGACCCGTTCTGACATTCAGTGTCTTTATATAGAGCTCTCGATTTAGAATTTCGTATTGCTTCATAATTTTCAAATAAAATACGAAATTAGAACATTTGCGAAAAGGTATACATAGAAATTTATAGAATTTTAGAAAAATAAAATCTGACATGCGACAACGCTTGACAATCATAATTGTTTACAATGAAAAAACGCAAGTAAAAATTTACACAATTTAAAGAATTAAGTATAAAAAGGTGGAAATAAACACGAAATATATATTGGGAAAACCAAAATAACATAAAATAACCAAAAAATGAAGATATAGCGGTAAGTTTAAAGAAATATTCCCTAGCAACGTAGAAATTTTACTACAGAAAGTGTAAAAAAGAACATTTTGAGCTAAATAAGTAATTATAATAGTAAAATAGGCAAGAATAAAAGTTAAATAAACATGAATACACTACAAACGTACTTTACAAGTCCACATATCCCCGTGTGATACTATACTGAGGAAGACTGTGAGAAGCAGTTCTGATAATGTGAAAAGCGTACGTGTCAGGGCTTGAAACCGGTTAATAAAAAACCTAAAAATAAGTGTTTTGACCTGGTTACGCAGTAACGCTCGGGCCATTACGATCGGAGTGAAAACCCTTGAATCGGTCTCGCGAGCGGAAATTACCTGGTTAATCCCGCGCGGGCGTGTGACAAGGACGGGTATATCGCTCAGCGTTTTATCTCACTCACGCATTTGCAAGTCTCAACGTGTAGATTGGTTAGATTTATATCGAGCGAGAGTGAGAAATAATCATAGTTAGAGCGAGATAGAACACGATCGTCGAAAAGAGCGAAATGTTTTGGGTCTTTCCGGTATTTTGAACAGGAACTGAAATGATATCGCGCTTTGAACATAACCAGAAATAATATATGGTTTTGCTCAACCGTAACTGATTTAAAACGCTCTTTTTTAAAATGTATGGCGCATCGAGTGAGCTGGTTTAGAATTTTAACCAGGTTAGCAAGCCCTGGTACGTGTAGAGTTCAAAGCTTCTTTTTGAAATCCGTTAAAGCTTTTGCTTTTTCTTTGACTGTTGCAATTAACGAAATATCGCCTATCTATCTTCTATCTATATATATAACTCAAAGGTGACTGACTGACTGACATTGCACAGCCCAAACCACTGGATCGGGCTGAAATTTGGTAGATTTTGGTTGGATGCAGGTAGATGTTATGACGTAGGCATCCGGCAAGAAAGGATTAACGCGAAGGCGAAGCCGCGGCAAAAGCTAGTGTATTATATTTTACGGGTTACTTCTGCTCTATCAGTGTTTAGTACCATCTGCCACAAAGCCACTTGTGTGGATTGTTGCAACACAATGGCTGTCACAGGAGAATATATTGTTACGCTGTTATTGCATTTCACCATACAAATTATCACACAGGCGACAAGCGACAAATTAGTTTGCACTTGTTTTTATCATGTGGTTGTTTAACTTATCGCAAATGTCAAATTACGATAAGGCAAAAAGTTGTCGAGTGTTCGATAATAATGTGGAAACGTAAGCAAACTATTTATAATAATAAAAAATAAAATCACAGACAAAAGACTACACAGAACAGCGGATTAGTATTGTAGATACTCTGAAGTGGGCGTGGCATATACAATACATACATACACCCAAAATAGATGGCCATTAGAGCAAACTGTTTCCAGAATAGTAACTGCACGTACGTAAAGTAAATAAATCAGGGGGTCCAACGACATGAATTTTCAGGAAGACGCAGGCCTCATCCAAATTAATTTGGGGTTAAGTCCAGCAATCTGTGAGCAATGGACTTTATGTGGGTGAGATGACGATAATCATCAAAATTTCATAGGGACGAAAAACATCCAATTCAAAATATGTCGAACCTGATTAAATAAATTGTGTATAGATTCGCAATAAAAATTTACAACTTGAATAAATAAGATAAAAGTACATTGCAAAGAGCAGAGAATGCGATATGGCAAATGCTATACCTAGTTACAATACAGCCATACACATTGTATGATGGGTCATTCACACTGCGCATGCGACGTCACAAGCACTGTATTATAATCAGTGTATGTGGCAATCATCTCTTTTTAAATCTTCATTTGTAATGCGTCAACGGGAAGCGCTTGGACCTTTTTGACAGTGGTGTGGAGGTAGAATCTAAAGTATACGACAAGTAAAAAAAAAGTTAGCTGTCATGAGACGCCTGGCAGATGTAAAACAAATGAGCATCGTGGTACGACGCATCATGCCGTTTTCCATCACGGCAATCAAGTCAATTTTACTGCTAAGCCGCTCCAATAGATGTTTAACATGAATAAAAATTACATCACTAAATAAGATTGTAACAGAAATTAGTGATCACAAATAACTAGTCTCAAAATTTTAATCAAGGGTCAAGAGTTCTCCTCTTTTTACTTTTTCTGTCCTAGTTCTCCCAGTTAATTTCAGAAAGAAGTTAAGTGTAGCTGTTTACAATAAATAACAACAACAGGTCCTGCCCACTATCGGTGTAGACGCAGCCGCAAATTGCCCCATTCTCAATTAATAAACCTTTGGGCTAAGTAATCTCGGCTTCGAGCCAAATGCACACATTCTAACATTTTCAAGTGTAAAGCGCTAATGATCTAATGACGCTTTAAAATAATACGTAAGTAACGTAATATGAAAAGTCGTTAATTACGTGTACTACTAAAGTACTACTAAATTGAAATGACACGATTTTAGATAATCTATGCAACATACAGAAATTAATAAATAAACAAGGAACTTAATCGTAAGTAACAGAGTTACTTAATTGAGATTAATTAAGAAGGCGGAGCCCTCCAAGAAGAAAGTAGTCAATTTTAATCTATGTCAAGATGATATCACATTTCTAAGATGTAGCGCTCAGACTTTAACATCCGATAGTAATCATTACAATCGTAGTAGATTAACATCGCGGAACACTAAACCAGTTTACGACGGCAGTGCTCATGTTACATGACAAAATAATACAGTCGACTTAGCAATAAAATAACCTGAATGATAAGCTATGAAGCTTATTAAATAGCTAAATAAATCATGCTCTAACATACTAGAATAGGATGTACTGAACTATCAGAGTTTCCTGGCATGAAACTCTTTGAAACTTTTTCATTGCAATAATCTACAAACGCAGGAAGTCCATGACGAGGTGCGCAAACATTGTGTTGTTGCATGGCGAGGAAAATGGAAATTACTAAACGCGATAGTAAACTTTGGCTCGTGCAACTGGTACATAACGTAGAAATGAATAATGTTATCTATGGAATCAACCAAATGACTATCCAAAATCAGTCTTTAGTACATGTCCTACCAGCAGAACCCTGTATAAAAAAGAAGTCGGTATCCACTCGCACCCTAAAATTCGTCCCCTGGAATAAAAAGTTGAATATTCGGCCCCTATAAAGGTACCCATTCGTACCCCGGCAGGAGGCCAAACACAAAAAAATTTCAAAAAGTAATGCTTGGTGTTTCTGTTGTACAGGACAATATAATGTGAAAGTCGAGGTCTTGAATAGTCTACTAGTCAAGAGTACTATGACAACAAATTAATAAAATAAAATACCACTGCTGTGCACGCCTTGGTAAGTAAATAAAAAAGTTATGCTCGGTCTAGTAAAATCGTACTTTTATCTCGGTAACTCCTCTATGCTCCAGTGTGAGCAGCACGGCTTGTATATGAACAATGAGTAGCTGCAGGTAAAACTTGAACGTTCCATTTCAATTTACGCCTGTGACCCGGTTTTCCTCCAGCACCAGATTAAAACGATTCTGTTCCGGGGCGTTCCAAGCCTTATTTGCAGAAGTTATGTTATAACAAGTGACGTTTTGGCAGCGTCTGCTACTTCGCAGCTGGGACGCGTTGAGAATTGAATTTTGAAATTTTTGCGCTGAAATCTGACAGAAAAGAATCGGCGTTTTCGTCGAAAAAAAAATTTTTTATTTACTTAATAAATGTGATTTCATTTCTATTTTCATTAGATTTATTTTCAGAGTAGATAAATTGAACTCTTTTATACTATTGAATGAGTAATATTAGATCATAAATTCTGATCTCGGAATATTTTGAGATAAAATGTCGGCTTGCATGTCGACGTGCTTGTGACTGAGCAGACACAAGTGATCAGCGTAGTCTTAGGTCATATAGTTAATCGGACAACCCCACTCTATACTGCGTCGCTTGCCGTCGTTTTATGAGCATAATGCACCCAGGACGGTAAGAAATAAAAGAGGCAAGAGAAGACACCCTTTGTCTGACTCCGGCGTAAACTGCAATATCTTGAGAGATCAGTTCTTTGTGAGCAATTTGCAGGAGTTATTTAAATATAGAACTTTTAGCAGGTCTCTAATCTTGGGCGAGACTCCGATGTCGTCACTTTGCCAAATACTAGGCCAATGCAATGTAATCGAAAGCTTTCTCGAAGACGACAAACGTAAATTGATTTCACGCTTCCATTCGGTTAAATTCTTCGAGTATGGAAATACGGAGTGAATAGTATTTGATCTTCGCAAAAGAGCACTGTTGAGCGGAATCCAGCCGTGGTCACAAACTGGTCTCATTTAATTTAATTTTATCACGTTTATTATTGCATTACCGATAAAGAGGCATGCCCCCCATAAATTCCAAATTGGATGTATACATATTTTTTTTTCTATACAAAAATATACCTTGGGAACAGTGCCGAGCTAACAACATTCACTCAGACCTTATAATGACCCTCCCCCGACACGGGACTTGTCTTTTTGGATCCCAAGGTCTCTATACGTCTAGTTTTGGGCACAGGTCTTTGTCCATACATCTCTAAGTAGGTATTTTTAGGAAAGCTGTGAAAAAATAAGAAAATACACGTTACAACATACAACAATTTAAAACTATACCTATCACAGTTTATCGATACAGGACTACAACACACAATGTAAGCAAAGTAACATCACTAAATCTAGATGTTAGACGGAATTATCACTCGACAAATCCGTGTTTCTATAGGCGACCGGACTGATGTTGGTAAACAAATCCAACAATGACGTTATAATAAAATGTATGAATTTTTGTTTAATTTATAATCATATGATAAGAATTTACTTACTAGAGAAATGTAACACCATCTTTCTGTAAAATAGATGTCCCAGACCTCTTTTTGCAGCACAAAATTGAACAATTCGGAATTTTTTGTATTGCGGCCTATGTGTCATTCACACTGACTGATGGATTCTGTCTAGCGAAAAGTCCGAATGCAAACAGTTTTTATAAACGCTCAAGTCCACCTGGACCTAAGCTTTGCCAGAGGGGAAAGACATCTATGGCGCCTCCCTTCCGGGCCGCGTCCAAGTCCTTGTTTGAGATTTCAAATAATTCACTTGTAAAATAAATATATATTTTGTAAAAACCAAAAGTTGTTACAGCCCAACCCAAGTTTAGATTTAATCGGACTGTACTTCATCTAAACATGTAAAAGAGTAAAAATATTTTTACCCTCAGTAACATCGGCTAAGAAGCGTATAGCGCCGCTCCTGGCAATGCAGCACCGCACAGTCCGCGCTGCCGCACGCTAGTATAAATATTTACTGTTTTGTATACAAGGCAATAACTGCAGTGCAACAATCGACTATAATAATTCCAATGTTTTTGATGCAAGTATTTACTTGCTTCAATTTAAACGTTCCTGAAATTTCGCATACACATAAAAGTACTGAGAAGGACATAGGGAAAAAACTGTTCCCGTTTTAACGCGCCGCGGGTAGCCAGTAAATAAATAAAAATCAGTTTTTCAACGCAAAACGAACATGAATAGAGATACAACAAGTGCAAAAACGAACTAAAATCGATTTGTGGACGTAGTTATAAACTCTGCTTTTTCACTTCGATTGCGAGGAAATAAAACAATAAACGCACGAAAACAAGAGCTGTTTCCGCCGTTTATTTTTTTAATCTTACGACATTGATAGGCGGGCTGCAGAATACAGCCTACTATTAATACGATATACATTTATATAATAACTAATTAATTTTAAATCAACTACCATATTAGAATAATAATAATTAATTAAATAATAATATTATTTATGTCTTAAAAAACACATAAGGCAAATAAATTAAAGTAAATATAAAATAACAAATTTTATCTATGAACTTCTTATTGTGTTTGGCGTATGGCTCATTTTCTTTGTAATATTACATTTATGAGTAGATACGTTAATGCCCTGTGCACAAATCAATTTTTGCATATATCCTGCACAAATAAGCACTTTAGAGCATGAGAAGTGATAATGTGCCGCTTGTTTGGCTGTATGAATAGGGAATATAAAATTTTTAAGTAAATACAAATGTTGTAAGCAGGTGCGGGCGGTGCACCGAAGCACCGGCCGGTGCAGCCGCCGCCCACGCCGCCCGCGCTGCACAACGGGCAGCACCGCGACGAACCCACGCCGCCGCCACGGAAGGTAACTATCATACTGACATACCTTTGGACACTAAAAACGCTCGCAAAGGCAATAACCAATAGGGTAGATGACAACAAGTCAATTAGTTACTTTTTTCAAAATGTCAAAAACAATAATTTATAAGACTTGTATGACAGTACTCAACGGTGACGTCACTTTTAATGGAGTCAAAAAGCATTCCCAATATACTTTAATTAGAACTAAAAATAGTAAACTTGTTATAAATAAAATTGATCAATTAAAGTGACATTCAATTATAATGTTTCATTATTTAAATAGCATCATATATGTTATTTTTAACCCAGTCATCATCCCTATTGGCTCAAAAAATTAAACTCTTTGTTACCCAATCTAATTATTTTTTTCTTAGGATAGATTCATTGGGCCCCATGTAATTAATTAACGAAAATGTAAAACAAACAAACCAAAAAACTACATTTTTTAAAACGTTACCAAATCTTTTTTTTCCAGTAGATTTGTTTGGCATAGTAAAAGTTGTTATAATGATATGACTATTTGGCATCGGTTAATTATGTAATAACAAGTTTCATTTTTCACAGAAAGGAAGAGTTGCATTGTTTTTACTATACATAAAATATTTGTCACGAGGTGTGCGTGATAGCTGCTTGCTGTGGTTATAAGCAAAATTGCGCGAAAATTCGTTCGAGTTAGTAATGTCTACAGCGAAGTGCGGTATTTAAAATGATTTGCCGTATGCGTTCTGTACTTATACTAGTACTATTCTGTGACCAAACACCAAATAATACAGAATGAATTCAAAAACATTGGCATCCATTCACTGGAAAGTACTCATAAATATGAGCAATTTTTGTTGGGACTGACTAAATCCGACATTAGCATCGATCAATCTATTTCTTAATGGTACATATACATATATTTTTATTTCAGTAAAGATAAAATAGTGTCACGATTACAGTAACCTGCATTATTATTTTATTCATTATCTCTTTGTAAACAAAATAATGCGAGTCGTCACGCTTTGCTGTCATTTAATAGAGCTTTGGACGAGCTAAAAATATGTGATTTTAGTCTTGTCATATCTTTGAAAGTTGATTATCTAAGTGGTTGTTTGAAAATAATTCTATTATTACGAGTAAATAGTAATTAAAACAAAATTTAATTATTGACTTTTTTACCTTTTAAAAGATCTGATAGTGAAATTAACAATCTGCAAAGGGTTTATATTACCCCTGAATAATAAAATGTAAATATAGAGCAACTAACAGGAAAGAGTACAGAGTGTATTTGTTTTTGCTTCAGAAGAAAAATAGATTGCACCTGGATAAGGCTGTGAAAGCGAACAGAAGGGTAACAGAGATTAGTGTACTTATAGCTTATTGTTTGAGTTACTAATTAATCTTTGTTTTAAACCAACTTTATTGAAGAGACTAGAAAATTAAAAAATTGCTGTTAAGAAATAATGCTTAGAACACAAAAAATTAAAGTTGCTAGATGATAGTGTTTACTAACATATCATTTTATTACATTTGTTTATCAGTTTTAGAGATGAAATGCCTTAGTACCAGCTTTATCTGTGTGAAAGTATAAAGATGTGTTTAACATAATTTTTTTTTTATAAAAGAGTAGCTTATATCTGTGGTTTGAACTATGGATATTTATCTGGCAATTTAGTTTACCTATTAGCATTAGTGCTGTCGCACTAAAAAAATTTACTATTATATTTTTCGGCGAGTATCACTTTTGGAATCCGCTTCTACAAATTGGAAGATTTTATTTTTTACCTCTACATGGTTTTTTGATTCTCATGTAATAAGATGTCTTTATTTACATGGCAAGGTAACACTGCTTTTTTTGTGAATATTTTTGTCACTCGCGTTGTCAAACGCTTTATGAGTCGCGTTATTTTCGTGCGAGCTCACGAAAAAACCTGCCGCTGTCTAAAACAGAAGTTATTTTCAAATGCATGTCCTCATTTTTTTGTTGTAGTCATCGTTGTAGCTGGACGACAGTCGCCTTCAAATAGCGTCGTGCGAAGATTCAAAATGTAGCGAAAGTTTGCGACTATCCTATTGTAATTAGTGTGCACTCGTTAAACTCTATTTCACTATGTATGTGTAGTCAGTTTTTGTAGTAACATGCATGTGTTAGATTGTTTATCTATTGTTCATGAACTCAAGGACTCCTCGCTCAAATCACACCAGGTAATTTATGTGTAGTCTGGACCCGTCGTTGTAGCTGGACGACAGTCATGCTCCGCTCTGTCGTGCGACAGCTCAGCGTCGCGCGAGCGCGAGCGCCGCAGCGACTTCACTGCTCGCTCGATGTGTCCGACACGTCCAGTGTGCACTCGCGGTCGCCCTCTGCCTCTATCACTATGGTATGTGTAGTCTGGACCCGTCGTTGTAGCTGGACGACAGTCGCGTCCACTCCGCTCTGTCGTGCGACGAAAGCTCAGCGTCGAGCGCGTAGCGCCGCAGCGACTGCCGCTCGCTCGATGTGTCCGACACGTCCAGTGTGCACTCGCGGTCGCCCTCTGCCTCTATCACTATGGTATGTGTAGTCTGGACCCGTCGTTGTAGCTGGACGACAGTCGCGTGCACTCCGCTCTGTCGTGCGACAGCTCAGCGTCGCGCGAGCGCGAGCGCACGCAGCGACTGCCGCTCGCTCGATGTCGCCATCCGACAGTGTCCGAGTGTGCACTCGCGGTCGCCCTCTGCCTCTATCACTATGGTGGTATGTGTAGTCTGGACCCGTCGTTGTAGCTGGACGACAGTCGCGTCACTCCGCTCTGTCGTGCGACAGCTCGGCGTCGCGCGAGCGCGAGCGCCGCAGCGACTGCCGCTCGCTCGATGTGTCCGACACGTCCAGTGTGCACTCGCGGTCGCCCTCTGCCTCTATCACTATGGTATGTGTAGTCTGGACCCGTCGTTGTAGCTGGACGACAGTCGCGTGCACTCCGCTCTGTCGTGCGACAGCTCAGCGTCGCGCGAGCGCGAGCGCCGCAGCGACTGCCGCTCGCTCGATGTGTCCGACACGTCCAGTGTGCACTCGCGGTCGCCCTCTGCGCCTCTATCACTATGGTATGTGTAGTCTGAACCCGTCGTTGTAGCCTGGACTGACAGTCCCGCGAAGTGCACTCCGCTCTGTCGTGCGACAGCTCAGCGTCGCGCGAGCACGCGAGCGCCGCAGCGACTGCCGCTCGCTCGATGTGTCCGACACGTCCAGTGTGCACTCGCGGTCGCCCTCTGCCTCTATCACTATGGTATGTGTAGTCTGAACCCGTCGTTGTAGCTGGACGACAGTCGCGTGCACTCCGCTCTGTCGTGCGACAGCTCAGCGTCGCGCGAGCGCGAGCGCCGCAGCGACTGCCGCTCGCTCGATGTGTCCGACACGTCCAGTGTGCACTCGCCGGTACGCCTCTGCCTCTATCACTATGGTATGTGTAGTCTGAACCCGTCGCGTTGTAGCTGGACGACAGTCGCGGTGCACTCCGCTCTGTCGTGCGACAGCTCAGCGTCCGCGCGAGCGCGAGCGCCTGCAGCGACTGCCGCTCGCTCGATGTGTCCGACTTACGTCCAGTGTGCACTCGCGGTCGCCCTCTGCCTCTATCACTATGGTATGTGTAGTCCCCGAACCCGTCGTTGTAGCTGGACGACAGTCGCGTTGCACTCCGCTCTGTCGTGCGACAGCTCAGCGTCCGCGCGAGCGCTGACGCCGCAGCGACTGCCGCTCGCTCGATGTGTCCGACACGTCCAGTGTGCACTCGCGGTCGCCCTCTGCACTCTATCACTATGGTATGCTGATAAGTTTAAGAGTGAAATCTGTTTTCTAGTGTCTTATTTAGGGATTCATGATTGTTCATGAAAAACATGTTCATCGGTTACGACTTGAGTGTTTTTTGAACATTCCGCCACAAGCGTCGGAACTTTCGATGAGATCTTCTACCCCTTGGAAATGTTTTGCTGTATTTTCTGACTTTACAAAAAAAGAGAAGAGAGATCATGAGAAAAAGAAAATATAATGTTCAAATTTGTTATGAAGTTATTCATATAAGCTATCAGGTTTTTCTATTCATTGTTACAAAATTTCACCATAGTGCCGACTTTATTTTCAAAAGTAAATTTCACATTTTCAATAACTTACAGATGGGTGGGTTGAGGAGGTGTCCGGGCACTCTACGACTGTTCAGCGGACAACGAGGACGAGCTATCATTCCGCGAAGGCGAAAGGTCATCGTCGTCATCAACGAACGTACGGAAGACAGACAAACTGGATGGAAGGACAAGTGGAAGGCACCGTCCGCAGAGGGATGTTCCCCGTCTCTTTCGTGCACATGCTGCCAGACTAGGACGGGGAGAGTGGCCGCGATAGGCTGCGAGGAACGTAGGTCAGTATCCAGTGTTCGTAGGATTCAGCTCTTGTAACTGCCGAGAGCTAGCTGCCGGCTCAGCTGGATTAAGTAACGATCTCTTCAAAATCTATTTGTGTAAGATTGTACGGGCGGAATGTAATGTAAAATGTGACTTTATGAATTGGGTTGTCATAGATTCAGAGAATGGTAGATCTATCTACACACTTTTTAACATTGGCAACCATATAATTTCACATTTGATGGTAATAGAGATTACAAATTGAATTTGCGTGTTCATTATTTTATATTCTCATAAAGATGCGAGCAGTATTAATTTGCGTTGGCCTAAATTCTTGTGAGAATTGTGAGCTTATTTATAAAAGACTTCACTAGTTGTACATTTCGAGCTGTTACTGTAAAAGTTGCCAGGTATATAACGCGGAAAAATCTATGTGAGCTCCGTTCGCTAGCGTCCATTTTAAATACATATTATAGTTGGCAACAATTTTCAATGTTATTCGCAAGGTATCGTTATTATGTATTAGTGTGATATAACAGGAACGCATTACCGTGGAATGCTGTTTTAGAATTAAATTTTAATACTCACACATTTAAACCATTCCAATTTTGGAAGTCAATTTTTACACACTGCAATTTTTCATTAGATGTGTAAATGTTATGATCTTCTTCTTGGCGTGTCGATGCCACTTCAAATGTTATGATACAAATCAAAGTTTTCATACATTTCTTTCTTTTAGTATCTCCTCTACAATTTGAGCACACAATAGGGTATTTGACAAGGTGTAATTTTTCAACATATTTTTCAATAAATGGAAAAGATCATATACAAGTTTTATAACAAACTGTTTTTTTATTTTTTTTATTTTCGATATAATTACCTAGTTATTTTTAATTTGAAAATTCATAGTAACGAAATACGCCGAACAGTTACCGAACACTTCCGACTACCTAAGAGTGACGTCACACGTGTTTTCCCTACTCGGTGCGCCTCCCCCGCTTGCGGGTGTGGAGCTCTGGGTTTGTTTCGTAAACTGACAAGAAAGTGATAATTTTTTCGGGGCATCCATCGGATTTTTTGGTACTTTTAATTTGATATAACTTGATAATTAGGTCGAAATTTAAAAAAATAAAAACAGTTTGTTATTATACTTTTACATGAACTTTCCAAAAAAAAAAAAAACATTGTCAAATACCCTATTTGTATGCCTTATTCTTCATCATTAGTAGGGAAATGGGAATAGGAATTTATAACACCAAATATTGTAATGGCTACCAACATAGATGGTCCGTCCCATTGCGGGTTTTAATTAAAATTTTGAATAATATTTTACGCATTACAACCTTTTTTTATACAAATGTCGTAAGTAAATGTTCGATTTATAGATGTTGTCTAATAATATTAAAACTTATAAGAAGTGGTTTCTAGTTTTTTCTTCATTTTTTCAGCAATGTTTATTACTGAACGCATATTGCTCAAGTCAAAACATGTTTGGAAACGATTGCTCCAAATAAATAAATACAGATATTCTATCTTAAAACTTCGTATAAAGATAATCTCATATGTATATTTGAGTCACAAAATATGTATTTCATTAAGATAGAATAACTTTTAAAGCGTTTGTACAAAGGACAGCTCAATATAAAATCATTTTCACAAAATTGGATAAGTAAATCTTGGATTATATTGTAGTATAGTAATTACGTAAAACGCCAATTTTAAAAGTGATTTTAACTTCGATTTGAAGGTTTTGTTTTATAGTTATTTGATGTAATGTATCAATATTGTATGAGTTGAGATGTTTGTAATAGGTTAAAGATGTAATTTGCTTCATAAGATACGTATTATTATTGTCATTTCTAGAGCTAGTTTCCAAGTTACACATTGTAAGTAGCAAGTAGCGAGTAAGTCGTCAAAGAATATTCCAAACGGAACATTCACACATTTTAGTATTTAGATCTTTACATTGGCAGTGGCAATTTTCAACGATTTAGCTACTTGCATTTTGTAACATAGAAATTCATCTCAAGAGTGAATACCTATAAGTAATTCATACTTATATGTGGCTAATAAGATTTTCAAGCGACAAGTGAACTAAGTATCAAATAAATAATACAGATGAAATCAATACACTTGACATTTCCTTGATATAAAACAATAACCAATTGTTTATCATATACGTTAGTATCACCAGGTAGTCGCTAAGGAAATCTATTCCACCAAATATTTGTACAGAAAGCAATTTGCCAAAAATCTATGTGATCAGTAGTAAAAGAAATATATCAACAAACTATCGGACCAGTGACTGTTTGATTGTTGTAGTTTGTTCTCGTAGAAGATATTGACGTGTCTTAGATTGTTGGTGCATGCTGTCTAGAGGTTACATTCGATGTGGAAGGCCATAGGTAGATTGTATTTATTCAGGGTGTCATACTAAAGACCGATTTATAGCTCGAAAATTTTCCACCTCTCTTGCTTTAACTCCTGATAAAGAAAGGGTTATCAGTGTAAAATATAAGAATGCGTTATTTCTTATTTTCGTAACACATTATTAAAATATCGCAGTGGTGGTTAGATTTAGGGTTACAATTGCATTTTTTTGAATGCTATTCAATAGCAAGTGCTTTTTGTCTTCTACTTGGCGATCATAAAAAATGGCTTCCATGGCTATAATAATGGACTTTCAATCAACCTATGGAATTCCTCAAATTCAGATCTTTGATACTTGTTGTTACATGTTAAATTTTAACACTCAAGTTAATAGAAGACTATCAATTTAATCAGTCAGTACTTGTAGATGTATAGCATTCGTGTTTGTATAGCAAGATGTACAAGTTTCTGTAAAATACCTAATGTATATTGTTGTTCAACTTATATCTACACATTCCCGACTTCATAGCAACTTTTATGTATATTATTTAGTTTTACTAACAAGGCCGCCTCTACCCGGGAATGCAGGGTCCTAAAGAGGCGCCATTGCGACGATAAGAGGTGGGGGATTTTACACGCAGTTTCGCACGTGTAAAGTAATGATTGATATTATCACCCGCCGCCGCTCAATATGGTTCAGACGGCGTTGTTTATTAAAATTTTACCGCAATTTCACCTACATTCATTGAATTTTAGACGCCCAAAGTGTGGTAATCACAAAAAACCAGGTATTATTTTTGAAATTTAATTAATAAACTAGCTTGTGCCCGCAAACTTTGTCCGCGCGTAATTTACTTTTACTATTGTTAATATCTCAGGTTCTAAGTGGCGTTTTAAGATGAAACCTACACCACATTTTAAATTAGACCTTCAACAATATTTCTGTGAAAACCGCATTAAATTTCGTCTAGTAGTTTTTGCGTGATACGCGTAAAAACATACTAACAGAAAAAATTGTTTCGGCTTCTTTTAGCCCTATGATGTCACCCCGTAATTTTTTTCTTAAACATCTTTTAAGTACAGACCAGACCTGTTAAAGTTTTATCAAAAGTGTTACCTGGTTAACTGCTATTTTTTTGTTAATTCCAATTAGGTACTCTTTTTAATTGTGTATGCTCCCTTACGCTACAATATTGTTTTTTTCTTTGATATTATCATATTTGGGCTGATAGGTAGTTATTGTAAACTTCTGTAAACTTATATCATTAAAACCTAATAAATGTCATGAAGTTACCTACGTATATGCGCGCGTTGCCATAATATTAGTATTAGCCGAGAATTGTGCCGGTGTTTTGTAATTCATTATTAAATAGATTTTTTTTTGTTGACACCCATACCTTAATTTTTATGTAGTGACTAATATTGCAAAGTGTTGTTTTTTTATTTTACTTAATAAAGTAAATCATGTATAAATTGCTTTACAAAAAAGTTAGTTTGATATTTATTTATGGATGCATTAAAAGGTAAAATGAGACCCACCTTCCAATTTCTTATGTTTATTTTAGCAAAGTACGTAATTTTTTGAGGTTGGTCATTTTCCGTTCCGTAATCATGTTTATATTTTGTAAAGTGTGATTATTCAATTGCCATGCTTGTATTACATATGTATTCTTGTAGAAAAACATGTAAATAGATTTAGCATAGTGCATAAGCATAGGAATCCTTAATTTATTATAATTTGAAGATATTATTCGAGTATTCTAACAAGTATTGAAACACTCGTTTTATACTTTGTTGGAGAAATATACATAGATCATATTTATTTAATATATTGTGAAAATCTAATTGTGATGAACTATTTTAATGCCATTTTAGCCTGTCAGTATGTTACTTATTTAACAGTTATGTAACCAAATGATGCTAATAGAGTGTAAGATGATGTTTTATTCTATGAAGTTGTAGTTGGTATAGTTTTTGCTAATGTGTATTGTATGTGAACGAAATCTGTACCTATGAATTGATTAATACATCACTTCGATGTCTACTTTGGTATTTTATTTAATCTCAGGTTACTATACTAAACTACTGAACACCACCACTCTCCTGATTTAGGGCGCTAAATCGGGTCGTTTGTGGGCCTTTTTTGCGGCAGAACCGTCTATCGATGTGCCGCCGAGAAATTCCGTTTTCGAAAATTTCTTCCTTTGAAAATTATCTGGAATTTCTCGGATTTTTAGGAAGAGTTTCCGTTCTCGAGAATACCTATTTCCGAGAATTAGTACAGTAGTGGAGGGGTGGGGGTGGGGCACGTGCTCTTCCCCACCCCTCCAAACTGCTATTTTGTGTACTTATACTGTGGAGGTAGATTCCATAACAGTACATATCAAATTAAGATCCGAGTTAAAATAACGATATTTAGTAGTAATTGTTTCTGACAAGTTTATTTCAAAAACAATTAATTAATCCGCCACCATTAGCAAAGCGGCAAAATCGTCCCTTTTTAATTCCTCCACGTCTTATGGATTCGTCTCAAGGAGTGTAGCTTGTGTAGTTCGCCACTGCCTTGTGTCCCAGAAAAAAATGCTGGATCCGCCCTGGATTGAAGTCAAACTTTGACAGGAGAAATGACAGATGGGTTTTTTAATTAGTTGCCAGTAGAAGAAATTAGTTCTATTGCTTTTCCGCAATATGGCGTGGCGAGGGTTTTTATATTCCTTGTCAGCCTAGATTAAATACCAATTTTCAGGCTTTACTTCTGAGGGCTTTACAATCCCCACTAGAATTTAGGATTTGCACCCTATAGGCGGTAGAGGCCGTTATCATTTATTATCATTTGCCAAAACAAAAAAAAGACGTCAATGTCATTTGCTCTATTGTAGACTGTAGTTGTCACTGTCAGCGTTGAGGTTGTGACTGTGTGTGTCAGCCAGGCAGGCCAGCTGTGTTTGTTTATATTTTCTTCAAAGACGTATTAAGTATCTTATTTTTAATATTTTCCATGATAACGTTGTTTTGATTCAAATATAATCATATTCCTCACAGACCATGGTTTATGATATTTGATGTGATTTACGGAAAGTTATTATCTTATAGTTGAAGCCAAAGTGCAAAGATAAAGAAGGCAGATAATTTCCTCTGATAACTCTTCTTCTACCAAAACAGTAACGTGATAAGCTTTATTTGTAGTCAACACTTGATTTGTTCAGTTATAGCTGTCGAAAGGATAATACAGAATAGTTCAATTATATTCCACATAAGTTTTCAGCAAGTTTTCAGTAATGGCTACGCGTAAAAGGGTATTTGATCTACTAAGAACAATTAATGTTGCTAGGTATGTTATTATTTAACTTGTTCATTTTATAAATGTTTCTTCGTGCGCTGCAATCTTCGGGTCAACGATACTTACTTGAATCTAAATTTTTTTTTTATATTACAGCAGTAGTAAAACCTTTTTACCTTAACAAATTGATAACAAATATTTCTTATGGTATTATAAATTACATAGTGTTTTAATTAGATGTCTTATAGAGGTGTCAGCAGTGGTGTAACAACAAGGTTGGCAAAATGCCTTAGTGAAATGCATTCCCCTCTGTAAAGGGCTCACCAATATTCTATCACCTATTTGGGAAGAAGATTTCTGTTGGAATGATTAGATTTGGGCCCATACAGGTCCATCATCATGAAAGTGCCATGGCCCAACAAGTTACCTAATCAACTAAGTAAGTAGAAATATCTTGATAGAAGTTTAAGATAACACAAAGTTTAAAATTTCAGTTGCCAATGTCCAGCTCATGGACATAGAGGAAAAATACAAGTCTCCAATGCTACACCCACGAAGGATTATGCATTTGAGGCAAGTAACATTTTTATTACCTACCTCATTTTTTCTGGATATGTCAGAGGAACATGACTACCTATCCTATCTGTAAAAATTGCATGTGTGAATTTGTAAGCTAAAAATTGAGTTGCTTCACATGTGTTAGATAGATATTAGTGACAAGACAAGATTATGGGTCAGGGATAAAATAAGGGACATCATCTAGCTTGTGATAACCAATAGCTTAGGTAGCTGGCAAGAGGATTCATTCAAATACTAAAAAGAATATTGTTATTTTTAATGGAGAAGGCAATGGCAAACCACTACTTAAACATTGCCAAGATAGTTGCTGTGTGTGTTTCATTTGACGTAATGACCATGACCCTCAGTCATACGGAATATGATTTAAGGAGGAGTAGGAGGATTTTAAAAATATGTAGTTGTCTTATTAACAGATAAAATGTTCAACTGTCCGGTATGGGTTGGGAGTGACAA
Organism: Ephestia elutella; assembly: GCA_018467065.1. NCBI lineage: Eukaryota > Metazoa > Arthropoda > Insecta > Lepidoptera > Pyralidae > Ephestia > Ephestia elutella. The sequence goes on along the minus strand of CM031568.1, from coordinate 15,501,708 downwards.
GAGAGGTTGGCTTAGACCTGGTGAACCTTGGAGCTAAAAATGTCTGTGTCATGACAGACTCAAACTTGGTCAACCTTAGTCCTGTGAAAGCAGTGTTGGATTCACTTACTAAGAATGGAATACAATACAAGATCTATGACAAAGTGAGGGTGGAGCCTACGGATACCAGGTAGCTATAAAACTTATAAAATTCTATAATTTATCTATATTTAAGGGGATATGCATGCCAATGGCTTCGCAAGTAAGAATGTCGGAGACCATGTGAAGTGGGGAAGAAAAAGTAGGAACAAGGACCCTGGGCTCTGAACCGTATGCTGAGGATACAACCGGGAAAGCGAGAGACTACTTGTTTATACAAGTTCCAAACAAATTTTGCATTATTATATGTATTATTATAGATTATAGATAGATTTGGTCAAATGCGCAAATCTCTGGTTCGGTATGAAAAAATATTTCTGTGTATGGTAGTAAGGCTGTAGTGTAGGCTATCCAAAATCTCGCAATTTACACCGGGATCAAAGCCATAGGGCACAGCTAGTTAAAAAATAAACATATTAGACTCTAATATTATACAAATATGGAATCTGCAAAATTAACATATCAGTTTTGTATTTTATTTCAGTTTCAAAGACGCTGTGAAATTCGCGCAAGAAGGGAACTTTGACAGTTTCTTGGCAGTTGGCGGAGGCTCTGTCATGGACACATGCAAGGCTGCCAATCTGTACTACTGTGACCCTAAGGCGGACTTCCTGGACTACGTAAACGCGCCAGTTGGTAAAGGAAACCGGTCACTGTGCAACTTAAACCTATGATAGCAAGTAAGTACAAATTTAACAATTCAATATTAGTGACATAACTATAGCTTTACCTATCACCAGGTCTTGTGATTATTGAATAAATAAATACTTATATGGTATTTAAAAGGAAATGGAGAAATTAAAATGATAAATTAGGCGTGATAAATTATGTGTGTACTTATGTTATATGTTTGTAGTTCCGACGACAAGCGGAACGGGCAGTGAGACGACTGGCGCCAGTATATTCGACTACGAGGCGATTCACGCCAAGACCGGCATCTCCCACGCCGCGCTGCGACCCATGCTCGCTATCATAGATCCTCTGCATACTCTCACCATACCCGAGAAGGTTAACTTATCTATTAAATTTTTATTTTTGGTCCAGTAAAATGTAATAAATCCATAGATTTAAAGTTTATAAAATACCAGCTTTCGCCCGCGTGAATTTCCCACGGGAACAGTGCTTTTTCAAGGGATGAAGGTCCTTGTCCTTATCCGTACTTCCAGCTATGTGTGTGCGAAATTAAAGTAAAGATTGATTCAGTAGATAAAGCGTGAAGAGGTAACAAAACAAACTCACTTTCGCATTAATATTATTAGTTAGGATTAGGATAGCTTGATTTCTATGACAGATGTCAAATAGTATTAAAATAATACATTTGTCTTTTTACTCTCATTTCGAATGTATCAGTTCATCTCCTGCTTTCATAGAGCTCATCCTATTTTTTACAGTGTTGAATATACTATCAGATTAACTTTTGCAATAGACAGAATGAGGCAGACTGACAGTCGGCAATAAACTCCGTCTTGCAAAAATATTGAGGTTATGTCTTTTTGAAGTGTCCCTTTGTACGCTTTGCGAATTCTAAATTCTCAAACTAGCATAGTTGTGGTAAATCAGTGCAACTATAAATAATGTAGTGATTTTGTTGCAATATGTACATTCTGTGTTTATTTCTGTGGTGAATGTCTTAACCGAGTTATTCTTCTGTGTTGTTTGTGGCAATGTACTACTCTCTTTCTTATCTTTTTTCTGTGTCGCTTGTACCATTTCTATGGCTCTAAATCTTCCTTCCAGGTATGTAGTTAGTTGACAAAATGTTGGCATATCTATTGATGCTCCTAGTGATTGTTCCCAAGCCTTGTGAGTTTCTAAATCCAATTTGGAAACAACAATATGTACAACAATAGGGTCCCAAGTTTTTGTATCAATATCGAAATTATTTAAACTGTTGATGCACTCATTAGTGGTGTCAAGTAACTCTCTCAAACCTTTAGGGCATTCTGTCGTTAGTTTCTTTTGGTTAAGCAGACGATTGAGTACATTGGTAACAATAATTCGCTTATTATTGTAGCGATTAGTAAGTGTCTCCCACGCTTTTTTGTAATTCGCCGCTGTGACATCGAAATGTCGAAGCAACTGTTCAGCCTCTCCTTTCAAACTGGACCGCAAATAATGGTGTTTTTGAATATCGCTTAAGCCTTTGTCTTTATCAATTAAAGAAGTAAATAAATCTTTAAAGTTTATCCAGTCACGATAGTTTCCTGAAAATACTGGTAAGTTAATAGCTGGCAACTTTGGTTTGGATATGACTGCACTAGTTGTGGCTTGTCCCGCTGGTGAGGTCTTCGATGTGATATGCTCTTTCAGCGTTGTTTTAAAATCCAAATATAACTCTTGTGTGTCACTAAATAATTCTTTAATAGTCTTCTTAGCTTCTGCAGATAATACTGATTTAAGAATGGCATGGTGTTCTTTTGCATAACAGTCCCAGTACTGCTCCAATAAATCTTTTCTTGTTTCTAAATAACTTAATGTGTGCCGAGACACAGAAGTTTTTTTGTAATTTGAATATAATCTTTGTATATCTTCATTTATATCCGTTAATATAGAAGCCATGGTAAACAACTATTTATTTTGTAAATTCCAAATTATTTAATTGCACTAAGTTAATTTTTATTGAAATATTTCTATGTGTCTGATCGTCCGAAATTTTACTAAGTCCTTTTAGCTTCAAATTTTTATAAGTTATTTTTCACTTCAAATTTGGCTAAGTCTTTTTTGCACAAAAATTCTACTAAGTCCAAACACAAACATTAAAATTTTACAAGTCTTTAACACTTCGAATTTTTCAATGTTCTTACCACTGACGAAATTCTGCTAAGTCCACTATAGCACTTCACTTTTTTTGTCACTGGGTTAATCCGCTCGATTTAGGACCACTGTTCACTACAACACTAGAGGGCGCTAAATTACACTGCACTGATTTCCGAACAAAACTTTTTATTAGAAAAATTCACATTGCCCTTATGAACTGGTAAAACAAAACCATAGCGCGTTCTTATATCGAACAGCGCCATCTTGTGGCGGGTCTTAGAACTAACCTTAACACTAGGTGACTTTGCTAAAATTTTATTGGCTGAGACAAATAGGCAACGTTCCTTAAGTAATTCACCTTTATTAGTAGATTTATAATATTAGTATGGATAACGGGTTAGGCCAAAGTGATTCAGTAGGGCGAACCACTCCAGACACCAGTAGTCTAGGTAATGGAAGCGTAACCGGCGGAAATATAATTGTTCTAAAGCCTGAGATAGAAAAGCCTATATTCAAGCATACCCTATAGCTGGGGTCCTATTGGGCAGCAATGTATGGGGACGAATACAATTTTGGGTAATGGAATGCCACATGGTTTGGGATGTTATATGGGTCAAACTGAGTTCATCAAGCTCGTTAGCCACTCGCGATCCCCCGTCAGGGGGGGGGAGGAAGGTGTCAAAGTTCCAAACACCCTGCGCTCGAAAAAAAAATCTAGTGGCTACATTTGAGATACAAAGTCGAGTTTGGTGTCATTTTCGAATAAATCGATGATGGCCCATTCATTGGGCATAATATTTTTGTAGGTATCCATAGAAAAAATGACGTAACGCCTAAACGTATGTAGAACCAGTGTTAAAAAATTACAAACAAGCCCGTATTTTTTAAGATTTTTATATAGAAGATGAATTTAAAAAAAATAGCACCAAAAAGCCCAACTAATGTAGATTATAAAAACATAAATATCATTAAACTTTTTTACTAATATGAATGTAAAAAAAAATTACACGTACGCGCGGTCTATGCTGTTCCGCGCAGAACGAGATACGAGCGCGGGCTCTATTGTCGAGTCAGTGGAGTTTTTTCTTCATAAAATTCTTAGAAATAACTTCGATTTCGGTGATTCCATATTAAAACTAGCTTTTGCCTTCGGCTTTGCCTGCTTGAATTTCGTTTTTTACTCATTTTACCATCTTATGGGTGGTATTTTTAAAATTATTTTCATTTACCGGTACGTATAAAGAATCTGTCTACAATATTTGAAATGTCTACATTCAGTGGTTGCGGTTTTCATCGATTACGGTATTGAATACTAGCTGATAATTTTATGCTATTTGTATAAAAAGTAGCCTATTCTATTCCAGGTCATTATCATACCTCTTGCAAATATTTGAAATCCGTCCTAGATTTTGCGGTTGAGTAACAAACATCCTCACAAATCATCAGTCACAAATTCAGCAAACTCACAAATTTTACAAAATGATTACATAGATTCGTATATAGAATGATATAAAAATCACAAAACAATGAATAAAATTTGCAAGAATGACGATGTTGAGATAAATGATTACTTGCCGGCAGCAAAAAGTATCATTATGTTTTTTATACAGACTTTACCCCCACTGCGACCTTTTGCGGGTTGATTTTTGATTTGATTGACCTCGAGTCCTATAACTATTTCTACCTATATCAAATTTTATCAAAATCAACCAAGCGGTATATTTGTGAATGCTTGTAACAGAACTTGCGAAAAGCCAGTCGACAGATCATTGCATTCCATTGGGAGTCGATTTTTGGAAAAAGTACCCTATGTTTGACCTTGTGTTTTCAATTATATCCACACCAAATTTAATCAAAATTGGTTCAGCGGTTTAACCGTGAAAGCGTAACAGGATGTGTTGTCGACACTAACTTCTCTCCCCACTTCGGCCCATAAGGGTTTGATTTTTGAAAAAAGTTACCTGTTTGACTTTGGATCTTCAACTATATCCGTACTAAATTTCATCAAAATTGGTTTAGCGATTTAGTCATGAAAGTGTAACAAATGTGTGTTGACACGAACTTTCTTCCCTCACTGCTGAACATCAGGGGTTGAATTTTGAAAAAAAAAAATTGTTATTTTTGGCCTCGAGTCCTTAACTATATCGCTACTAAATTTCATCAAAATTGATTCAGCGGTTTAGTAGTAACAGCGTACCTGATGTGTTTTTGATAATACTCTTTGAATTTTTTTGAAAAAAATGTACCTTATGTTTGATCTCGTGTCTTCAACTACATCCATACCAAATTCGGTCAAAATCGGTCTAGCGGTTTAGCCGTAAAAGTGTTTTTTGATTTAAAAAATCACCCCTATTGCACTCGCTTGGGAGTTGATTATTGAAAAAGAGTAGCCTATATTTAAGCTTGGGTCTTTAACTATATTCATATCAAATTTCATAAAAAAGGGTCCAGCGGTTTAGCCGTGAAAGCGAACAGACAAACAGACTTTCGTCGTATATTTCAGGTGAGGGAGTAGCAAACATCCAACTGAAATTTGTGACTTACTTCCGCATTTGTAAAACGGGGCACCACCTGTCCAGTTAGTTCCTGTTGGAATTTAGGTGCAAACATATTCTATCATTATTTTACTTTACTAAAATTCATCAAAATGAATGCTCAAAAATAATTTCAGAAAATCCACCCCTCAGGTGGTAAAATGAGTAAAAAACTAAATTCATACAGGCGAAACCGAAGGCAAATGCTAGTTATAATATGGAATCAACAAAATTGAGGCTGTTACTGAGAATTGTATGAAGAAAAAACTCCACTGAGTCGACAATTGGGTCCTCGCTATATCTCGTTCGACGCGAAACAGCATAGACCGCGCGTACGTTCAATTTTTTTTTATATTCATTTTAGTAAAAAAGTTTAATGATATTTATGTTTTTATAATCTACATTAGTTGGGCTTTTTGTTGCTATTTTTTTAAATTCATCTTCTATATAAAAATCTTAAAAAATACGGGCCTGTTTGTAATTTTGTAACACTGGTTCTACATAAGTTTAGGCGTTACGTCATTTTTTTCTATGAATACCTACAAAAATATTATGCCTAATGAATTGGCCGTCATCGATTTATCCGAAAACGATACCAAACTTGGCTTTGTATGTCAAATGTAGCCACTAGAATTTTTTTTCGAGCGCAGGGTGTTTGGAACTTTGACCCCCTCCCCCGCCCCCCTGACGCGGGATCGCGAGTGGCTAACGAGCTCGATTAAGTCAGTTTAGGTCAAATAACATCCCAAGCTATGTGGTATCTCATTACCTAAAATTGTAGCACTTTTCCCAATAGGACCCCAGTCAGCATATGTAAGTATAAGTTTGAAGTTTCTGTGTATCTAAGGATCTTGTATCGTCTTATTTCACGAATGTACGTATTCCGAAACGATTGAAAAGTGTTTGTGTATCTAAGGATCTGCATGTCTGTTTCATCGTAATTCCGAAACGATTGAAGTGTTTGTGTATCTGAGGATCTGCATGTATGTCTGTTTCGTAATTCCCAAACGAATGAACCGATTTTGAACTAGTTTTTTTTTTACAAGCTGATAATCGAGTTTTCTTAGCCATGATTCATGATAATCGGCTAAATTTACAAAAATCCCCGATATCACGTAAAAAAATGCTAATTACTCCAAATTTATCTCACATGTTTGTTACTCAATCACGCAAAACTTACCGGACGGATTTCAATGATATACCTGTGAGATACCTACACTGGTAGAATATAACCTGAAATAACACATAGAATACTTTTTACCCCAGAATTCCCACGGGAGCGAAGCCTGGGCGCAGCTCGTATATCATAAAGCTTTTCGTACGAATGTCTATAAATACATGAATTTATCGTCCAGAGTCTTCAAAAGCACTTCACACGTGCGGTATACAACAAAGACGATATAGAAGCCAGGTCAAGCATGCACTTAGCGGCGACAATGGCGGGGGTCGGCATCGGCAACGCCGGCGTCCATCTCTGTCACGGGCTCGCCTACCCCATTGCTGGGACCGTCAAGACTTTCGTCCCCAAGGACTATGGGTTAGTAGCCTAGTTAGTATAAGAGCTAGATGACATAGTTACAAGGAATGGTCCGGTATCACGTGATTGGTAATCCCGGACTATACAATGCGGATAATAAAGAAGCCAGGTCGAACATGCACTTAGCGGCCACGATGGCGGGGGTCGACATCGGCAACGCCGGCGTCCATCTCTGTCACGGGCTCGCCGACTCCATTACTGGGAACGTCAAAACTTTCGTCCCAAAGGACTACGGGTTAGTAGCCTCGTTAGGTGTCTAGCATACGAGCTTGACGATATAGTTGCTGCCACTAGATGGCGATAATTGCCAAATCATGTCAGACGCCATTGGGTGACTTGATAAAAATCTGACAGCAGTGTTGTTATCTATAGATAACACATTCGAAAAGAAGAAGTGTCTTTTCATGCAACGTTCTAGCAATAATATAGATAGATAGATAGATAGATAACTCTTTATTGCGCCATGAATATACACAGGAATCTCTCTCTTTAGTCGTATTTCCTCATGACTGAGGGTCGTGGTCATTTATATGGAATGAAACACACACAACGACTCTCTTGGCAATTTTTAATGGAATGGTTTTGCCATTGCCTTCTCCATTTCACACACTAGCTGATAATCATAAACCAGAGTGCAGGTTTCTTCACGAAGTTTTCCTTCACCGGAAGCAAGTGGTGAAAACTAACATGAGTCAGATTGGTATACAAACTCATGTAGCCTGGGCAGGATTCGAACCTGGGATTTTGTTTCCACAGGCGGGCGCCCCTACCACTCGGCCAACATCGCTCCAACACAGGAATACAATAGACTAAAACTAGGACTAGTAGTAAGACTAGTAGTTCTAGTTCTAGAATTCATCCTTAAGACTTTTATTGCTCGGCAGCATTTTATAAGGTTTTTTACAAGATTAGATGATTTTGAACTCTACAAGAAGAAGCATGAACTAACCTACTATAAAGTTACTTTTCTCATACTACTATAGCAATTTGCATTCGCTGTTGATTGTTCTATACGTTTTCCTCATAGATATTTCCTTAAATTCCTTATACAACGTCGACGTATACTACTAAACCAATTTTATTTTTGAATTTGTCGTCATTGTCAACAGATCATTATGATGTTTTTACACGACTGACCAAAAAAGGAGTGTTATGTTTTCAGAGTTCATGTATGTATGTAAGTTTCTTTATTTCACCATAAGCCCTGAACGGCTTAACAAATTTTGATGTGAGAGGTATTTTTAGATTCCTTGCAATTTCTCCGAGTGACATTAATAGGCTATGTGAGTTGTCAGTCGTGTTTTTTATATTTTAATAATTAGCTTGTTCATATACCGTGGGTATCATGCGAACCACGGCAATAACTGAAAATCAGTGTTTCTGTACTAACGTGCAGGAAGACCACTGAGTTATGGCCATTTTGCTTTGCTGCAGCACATTAATTATTATGTAATTTGTAATTAGTTTAAGCCTATGTTTTTTAAATGTTTTTGTGTCTGTGGCAATTCAAATAAACGTATTCTATTCTATTCTATTCTATTCTAACCATATTTCAGAGAACTCAAGATACTTACTGTTCCTAGTCTATATATATTCGTGCTCTTGACTGATTTTATAAAAAATAGAGCCTTGTATGAGTCTGAAGAGGAAATGTTAAGGAGAGAAAATACGAGACGGAAGGACTTGGTCAGTGTTATTGCGCCAAGACTTAACATTGTAACACATTGCCCACGTTACCAGACTGTAGTGCTATTCAATAAGTTGCCAAGAGAGCTTAAATGTATAAAAAAATTGACAATATTTAAAAATAGATTAAGAGAATTACTGCTAGAGAAGTGTTGTTATACGGTAGATGATTTTTTAAGAATAATAATGAAATAAATGATTAAATTTAACAAATAGAGCTTATTTTGTATATAGAAATTTAAAAATATATTAATTAATATTAGCAATGTATGATTTTTATAATGTACAATAATGAATTAATTTTTATAAATAGGTTAAGTGTAATGTAATTCGAATACAATTTTTATTGTTTATGAATAAATAAATTGAATTGAATATACGTTATTTACTTATCAGTTTTTAACGAGCACCAAGGACAAATATTGTCCCGCGCTGGGAATCGAACCCAGAGCCTTCAATTGGCGGGAAAGCGTGGTGACCACTACTCTACGGAGTTGATCTGTGAATGTATATTTCCATTGAGCTAACGACTCAATAATATTTCCAGGAAGGATCCAATAATCCCTCACGGCCTCTCAGTAGTGGTGACAGCACCGGCTGTGTTCCGCTTCACGGCCCCCAGCGACCCTGACAAGCATTTAGAGGCAGCCAGCCTTCTGGGCACCGATATCACGGGGAAAAAGCAGGCGGACGCCGGAAAAGTACTGTCAGACACTATACTGAAATATATGGATGTTTTGAAGATTGAAAGTGGGCTGGGCGCGCTCGGGTATTCCAGTGAAGATATCCCCGCTTTGGTCAAAGGAGCCCTGCCACAGGTATGCTTGATATTTTCATTAATTTGGTTATGTTGTTGTGAGAAATAGCACAAATTAGATGTGCTTTTTCCTTGAAAAAGTGTATACAAAATTTCTTTACAATCGGTGGAGTAAAACGTGTAAACAAACGTTCAAACAAGTTAATAAATTCTCTCAAGTAATTTCATATAGAAATTAGATATGGTGAAAAAATTCCATGCGAGCAGGACTTGAACCCGCGACCAGGTCTTTTTAACGACCTTGCTTTTCCAACTGAGCTATCGCATTTCAATCCTGCGCATCGAAAATATTCACCATGTTCTTTCTAATTGCATCTGCGATGCTCAAAAATCCAAAAATAAATAAATTCTCTCTTTGTATTTTCGTCGCATGTCAGTTTACGTATATGACTTTGTATGTTTGTTACTCAATCTACTGGACGGATTTCGATGAAATTTGGTACACGGGTATAAAAATACCGAGAATAGCATATAGGGTCCTTTTATCCCAAAATTCTCACTGGAGGAAAGCCACGTCGTGAAACTAGTCTATAATATTAAGTTACGATTGTTAATAAAACGATTTTTGTTTCAGCAACGTCTACTGAAAATTTCGCCTTTGCCTCAATCTGAAGAAGATCTGTCTAAAATTCTTGAAGAATCGATCAAAAATTTCTAATTGAAAAAAAGATGAATTGTGATAGAGTTAAGGTACTGAAAGAGATTATGTAAAATATTTGTGTACTATGTGTCATGATGCCATTTTTGTAGATTTTAAGTTTTAATATACCAAGTAAAGACGTAGATTTATATACATTTGTTATTTTCTATATCATGTTACTACAGGGATTTTTATAATAAACATTATTCTTGTTACGATATCTTTTACTTCAGCGGTTTTTCCTTTTTCTCAAGCTAAAAGTATGGTTGGGTTGAACATAGACTTATTATTACGCCAGTATATAAAAAGTCCATGGGGTTGAATGAAAACCAATGATATTTTAGTGTTTAATTTTTAATAATTTTAAGTACATAAAATAACCTATCAACTAATTTGTATAATATATAATATGTATATCTTAAATTAATTTGTTGTAATTTGACTTGTTACTTTTAATCAAAAAGCGCTAGATGCAAACGTCAACGTATTGTTCGAGAAAAGTTGATAAAGGCACTGTACTATGACAGGACGCAGCAAGCGGTCCTGTTATTATTTTCGATTTGTATTGTTCTATGACTAGCGCTCGTTTCAATCACCTTACTGCTTATGTAAAAGTTAAGGCAGTTATTAGTTCCGTGTAAATTCTAACTTACAATACTGTCTGTGGTGGTTCACACCGCTTCGGGTACGATGTTGCTATGATGGAAGGGACTGCTCTCGTAGGACTGGACGTTGGCTGCCTTGACGGTGACGCTGTGGAGCGGCTGGTAGCGGCTGAGCTTGGGGGTGGCCGGGCCCGTCGGTCCTCCGACAGCTGCTGGTACACCAGGCCGCAGTCCTTCTTCGTGCGGCCAGGTTGGCTCATGGCGGCGATTATGGCACTGTTGTATCTTATCTGCTGGTTCCTTCGGCTGCACACCATGGCCACCTTGGCGACCACACGATTAGCAGCAGCAGCGCGCCCAGGATGCAGATCAGAAGCGGCCACAAGTAATCGTAGCGGCCGTGCTCCTCTTCCAGCACAGATGCTTTCATGTACACTTCAGGCTCCATTTCGTCGTACATACTGTCATTTTCTAACACTTTAACGCCGATCTGGATCTTCTCCTTTTCTATCTTTGATAGTTTGGGTACCACTGGTTTGACAGTAGATTTCTCGATAAGCTTAATTTTAAGGTCGACGTCATCGTCAGCGTCATCGTCGTCGTACTCTTCCTCCCCATCGACGTCATCATCTTCATCGTCTTCGTCCTCATCCTCATCTTCATCTGCTTCATCGTCAGCATCATTGTCTTCGTCGAATTTGTCAACTTCAGATTTCCAAACCTTCCCTGAAGATAATTTATTATCGTTAACGTCGTCATTTGCGTTTGAAGCGTCACCCAAAGTATTTTTCAAGTCGAAGTCACCTTCCGCTGTTTTGTCGATTCTTTCCCAAATTTCTTCATCCGAAACTTCTGGCAGTGGTTCGACAGGGTGCAAAAAGTTAACGTTTCCACACACCTTCTTTGATAGGAATTCCCAGCTGTATGTTGTAGAATCATCTTTGCTATCTCTTGCCAAATTAGCGATGCTTGCAGTGTCGGAGTTGGGTGATACATTTTTCTTATTCAACCAAATCATGAAGTTTTCAAACTCGTGACTGCAAGTCAAGGGATTGTATCTAACATCGAAAGTGCGTAGTTTGTTGAATGTAACGATTTCTTTTTCTTTAATTTCAGTGATGCGGTTTCTAGACACATTCAGGAATGTCAAATTGTTCAGTAAGGTCTTTGGCAAGCTGTTTTGTTCCTTCCACAGCGATGTCAATTCACCATTGCTGATATCCAGGAAAGTGAGGTCTGGTGTGTGTGTAAATATTTCAGCTGAAAGAAATTTCAGTGGGTTGCCTTGAAGGTAGAGTTTGCTTAGCAAAACATTGTTTCGGAATACTTTGCCGTTCAATTCTGTTATCATATTGTATGACAAGTCGATTTCTACTAGTCTGGGGCACTCTGAAAATGCTTTGTTACTGACGTACTTAATTTTGTTTCCAGATAAATAGACTGATGTCAAAGCAGTGAATGTTTTTAGCGAATTGTCGAAAATTTCTTCAAGACCGCAGTTAGAGGCGTCGAAGGAGTAGATGTTGAATACTTCAGCAGAGCTGTTGAATCCGTCAGCTGGTAAATGTTTTTAGTTCAGGGTTGTTTGAAATTTTGAAAACATCCAACTCGATGTTTTCTTTGATAAGCACATTTGATATGAAGTTCAAATTGTTATAAGAGAGGTCCAAGTAGTTAAGATCATTCAGTTTATGGAAGGCTTGGTTGTGGATTTTCTCGATATTGTTCCCGCTGAGGTTAAGATTTGCCATAAAGGTGACTCCATTGAACATGGATGGACCAACGAATCTGATTTTAGTTTTAGCTGCTGTAAGCGTCAATAACGAAGACATGTTCAGTCCATAAACTGAGTCGATTGGGTTTCTGTCAATATGAAGAGTAGCCAATTCTGTGTTCTCAGCGAATATGTCACTTGGGAGACTTTTGATGTTGTTGTCACTGAGGTCCAGTTCCTCCAGATCCAAAAGGTTCTTGAAGATGTCTGGGTGTAATCCAACAATTTCGTTTTTGGATAGGTCAAGGTACATCAACGTTGGCATGCGGCTGAAGGTGTTGGTGCCAAGATATTGCAAGTTGCAGTTGGACAGGCTGAGCTCTTGTACAGAGGACGCATTTAAGAAGATATCTTCAGAACCCGCTGCAGGGAGTTTTATCGGATTTTCAGAAAGAGTGAGGATTAAGAGTTTGCTGTTTTGTATGAAAGTTTCCGGGTGAATGCCCTTTAGCTGATTGTTAGTTAGAGTCAATGAGTACAAGTCCTTGAGTCCATGGAATGCCATGCGGTCAATGTAATCGATGGGACTATTCACGATTTTAATTGTTGAGACCTTGTGGAGGCCGAGAGTCACAAATATGTTCTCAGTGAGCTGTATAGGGAACTCTGGGTCAGAGTTTTCGACCACCAGATCTGTGATGTCGGCGCCGAACTTTTGAGTTCCTATTTCCAAGCGGTTGCATCTGGCCATTCTGTATCCTTGGGATAAAGTGCAAATGCAGTCTCTTGGGCAGGGTGTGTCTTCGTTGAAGAGTACCTCCTGGTCAGCGTCGTAGTCTCCATACTGGTCGAGGAAATCATCAGTCTCGTTAACTTTTTTTGTGGACTTAGTAGTGGAACTGTGTGCAAGCGCGCATACTGCAAAAAGCAGTATCAACTCCCGACCTCGCCCCATGACGTAGCGAACTCTGAAATTACAAACAAATATGGTTTTATCACTGATATTATGACATAGAACCAAAATACGGTAGCGTACGGAATACCGAAATTTCGAGGTCAATTGAAAAACAATGGAAAACTTAAAAAACATTTTGAAAACTCCGTTGTATGAACTCAGGCCATTACAATAGGCAATAACAGAACTTGTTGCACCCAATTAGTATTGCAAGAACAATAATGTGTTTACCGTTAGCAATTTTATTGAAAAATAATCTCGTGTAGAGTCAGACTAGGAAACGTGTCTCAGGATGACTAATTTCTTTATATTTGTAATGGGTAAAACAATATTTCTTATGTCATTATACAGCCTTACAAGACAATGAAAAATATCTTGTCTTCCTCATTTATAAAGCAACAACTACTTAATATTATTTACCCGATAAATTGTTGTGCAAATCTAGCCAAAATATGCTTGTCGTTATTATTTAATTATGGAATTTGCATATTTCCGTCCTTCAAAGTTCATGAAAAGATCGTGTTCTGTCGTTCGTCGTGTCATACATACATATATTATATAGGTACATTAGGTAAATTAAATGTGCACAAACGCACAACCTCTCAAATACAATCTCTGTTCCGTTCCATTGCGTAGGTAGTGAGTAAAAAGATTTGGTTGATGTCCTCTTGGTAACGAAGGAAGGTCACTACTATGAAATTAGTAGCATACAACGAGTATCCTTCCTCAATTCCTACCGTTTGCCTCTAACATTAAATTGAACTTATCTAAGTTCTTCTGATTGTAGTTCCCAAGCCCCTGAACGCAGTTTGAATTTCTAAGTGACAAAATATCGAGTGTATTCTGATTAGACATTGTTAAGATAAGCCAGTGATTCCCAAACAGTGATCGGTGTATAGTTACGAGTACTTTTGACCTTTTTAGTTTTCCTTTTTGACAGTAACATATTCATAGAAGGAAGTCAATTTTGACTTGCTTGTTTAGGCTTGCAGGTTCAACCGCCTTCAGAAAAAAAACATCTGTCAGAGCATAATCTAATTTTTTTATACGTTCACTGCTGAAAACACGCGACTCTGATTTCATTGTTCAGGTTTTCAGTACATCGCGCGTTTTCAACAGAAATCGTGCAGAAACCAGTACTAAAATAAATTTATTGGAAAGAAGAGTTTCAGTGGCCCTTGCGCGAAATGGCGATATCAAAGTGGTACCTCATCAAAAAAGATTGGAAACCACTGGGAGACTTAGAAAGTGGAACTTTCGCCGGCTACAGCACACAAAGGGCCACGTTGGGCGACCCTGATTAAATGTTTGTTGGTGTTGAAGGGCAATCGCTTTGTCACCAGGTAATTGCAGGCCATCGGACTAAATTGGGACACGGATACATCGATAAAATTGACATTAGCTAAGTAGTTCATGCGAGTCAGGTAAATAGTATTTTTTGTTGATTTTATTTTTCAGTCCACGTTAAGTAAGCTGGCTCTGGTACGAGTAGGTAGCTCCTCTATGAGTGACCTTACCTGTTGCTCATAAGCATTTTGTTTAATGGCTCTCTCATAATTTCCGAGCTGTCCCTGGGACGCCTACAAATTATCTAGATATACCTACCTATAGCACGAGAGCCATGGCATTCATGTATTAAATACTTATGTATGTACGTATAAGAAGTTGGAGGAGTCATGTAAGAACAACAATAGGTCTTCAATCTTTCTTTCATTTACAACAAACGAGTGATTACAATAAATCTGATTTGTATTAAAATTTGAAGTTATACCAAGGTACTTTTTCGAATTAAAATGTAATGTTTATTACTTGCCGTAAGTATGTTTTGAAAAAAATTCTTAGAAAAGTATGAAAATGATGCATAGAGCAATACCGACGGACTTTTCCGCGCGCGGAAGTCCTTGTTGCTCGAAGCAGAATTATAATTTGTATGTGCTTATAGTATAGATGTCAACTTATCTATGTGAGAAGGATAAGGGCGACGCCACGATGCCAGTGATACTATCATATCGAGGGACAAGTGATAAGATTGATAAGATTGCGCTCGCTCTGACATGGTTAGGTACGCAATAGGTACTGCTATCGCTATTGTATATAGACAAATGTATATAGTCAATTGTAGTAGAATTACGAGCAAAACTTTTTCTCTTGATGAGTAAGTACTACAACAAGGAAAATAAAGTTTGATTTTGAGTTTGCCAAATTCCAAAATAAATGCCGAATATGACATCTAACAGTTTGCAGACTTTGCAGACTTTACAATAGTAGAGCCGTTACACTCGTCTGTAAGTGTATTCATGCAACAAAAACGTCATCGTCATTATTTTTTATTGGGCTAAAAGCAAAAAAATTCTATGTAAGTAAACCTAAATTAGTATTTAATTGAAATCGCAAATAGAATAAACCTTGAGATGTTATTTCTGCATCGTACAACAAATATTATTAAGTTAATTTTTTGTAGGTAATACTAACTACGTAGTAATTACTTAAAGTTGCACAAGTTTAGTACTAAACAGAATTTAATGTATTCACCATCACGTCACAAGAATTTAATCCTCATAACGGTGGCTGGTCTTTTGATAAGTAACATGAGTCACACACGGAAAATGTAGTTCAAGAAGCTAGTTCTAGTTTGCTGTATTTTTGTTCAACTATTTTGTAAATATGCTGCTGCCTACTAATAGAAGCCAGAATTTTGTAAATATTTGGTGTGTGCGAAACTGAACGGTTTTGGCATGGATAAAATATGTGAGAATTCCAACCAGACCATAAAATGTCACAGGATAGTAGTCAGTACACCAATTTACTATGAATTCTATTAATTTATACCAATACTAGCTGAGCCCCGGGGCTTCGTTTCCGTGGGAAATTTCGAAATAAAAAGTACCCTATGATTTTTTTATTATATTCTACCCGTGTGCTAAATTTCATCGACCTCCGTCCAGTAGAACTGACTCAAAAATTGATGTAAAATATTTCTACTATACCTATTACATCGTATAAAATAAACGCATAATTAAGGTTGAACAATAAGTGCATACTTCACATGACACATGAAATTCACTATGAATGCAGAGGTACTTTTTGCTTCTACGATTTTAGTAACTTCTTACCATACCTACCACACGTGTAGATATTCATTAGTGTTCTTACCTACCTAAGTATGAATTGTTTGTCGGTGTGTCATTCGTATATAATAGTTACCTACCTAAACAATATGTATTAGTAAAATGTAATTTACCTAATGTGTGGTTTAATGATTATACTAGTACTTACCTATTCCATATAAATTGATGCGTTATAATAAGTTTAGTACCTACATAAAAATGTAAGAATTGTAATAGGTTTTCAGATTATTATTATTTTTTTTTCTTATATTTTATTTTATTTTTGACTGTACACAATTTAGTGTATGTATAAAGTTAATGAATAGCCCTTCTGGCATGCTAGGCGACCAAGACTGTTTCATGAGTTTCTTTCGGCATTTCTTCTCAGCAGTGGTCGTTCCGAAATGCCAGTAGTTTGTAGCTTTGAAACATTATTAAATAATTAGTTATCGACGTGAAAAACTGCCTTCTTTGAAGGCCAAGTTTCAATAAAAAAATTTGACTTTGACTTTGACAGATTTCTGTGTTTTAGATACCTAAAATATACTTATTGGATCAATTCCTTCAAGCAGGAAAAAACAAGGGAATATGTAGGTACTTAATATATTATAATTTGTGTAAATTTGTAGAATTGACAATGACAAAGTTTTTTATCTACAGATAAGTCATAGATAATTTAGAATTTGCCACTTGGATCTTACGCATTATAAAATACCAATGTCGTCTATCTCTAATCTCTAATATTTTTCTACTTCTGAGTAACAATTACAATAATATAATATCACATGTAAGGATTTGTGTACATTACGCTACTGTATAGATATAGGTTCAATTGGAACGGATATCTCCATAATAACTTCCTGATTAGTTTATGGTTGACTGGCAGAGAGTGAAGATCGTTAAGTCCACAAATTGTTTAGGTTATATATATTTGAGGGAAAAAATATACAGGAATACATTTTATTGTCTACCTATATGCGGTTATAGTTGGTCTGTTATGAATTTTGATAGGTTGCCTATCTGTAGTAAACCCTAAAAATTAATTAAGCTTCAGTTCTGTTGATGTCAGAAAGTCTTGGCATCTGTGCTTGGCACCTATCAACAATTTTTGTCTTACCAGAAATCCACACATTCTAAGAACGCCTATCTTATGTATTTTTGATGTACACGAGATAATGGCTTAAAAAGATAATGACACGCTTTGCAAAGTCATAGCTGCACCAACGTTGTCATTTGTAATTACTAATTTCCTGGTATGACAAAGTTTCTTGTACATATTGTAAACACCTATGTTTCCTTAATTATAAAATTGCAATATGAACAGCACATTTCAAACCGAAATAAATGCACGGAAAAAATTGTTAATGTATTGTAGGAACCTATAAGTACCTATATGTAACATTTTTAATAAATACGTAATGAATTTGTTCAGCAATAGAAAATTAAG